>JADWOT020000007.1:4573470-4687652 GCA_036345935.2 Taenia hydatigena
CCTTCTTATCGTACGCAATATTTATTCAGTTTCAAGTCAAATTCCCGATTTAAGGTGGAGTGCAAGACCACGCTCCGATCTATTCGACTTAGTTCATAGCAGGTATTATGGCAAAAGGTGTTATCCTTACTAGCACTCATCAGTGTACTAATAGCGCAAGCATTCCTTCTTCCCTTTGAATAACAACATTTTGAAATTCTATTTAGGCAAGTTTACTAGAATCGCACAGATAATGTTTTAAGCAGGTCATTAATCCTTCGGTTCTCGATGGTTTGTGTTATGCACTTACGATGATATGCATTTCTTTAAAAGCCGTATCATCAGTTGTAAGGGTGATTGATGCTTAGTGGGAATTTCGTTCATTGTACTACTTTGCACACAATGCATTGAAAGCATTTCGGACCTCGAGTTACTCACGCGAAGACTTCCTATTAGCCTGGAGGATTAAGGTCAGCCACAAGGCCAGCGTTCAAAAAACAGGCCTAGTTCTGCAAGACATTCACAACCCTTTAAAGGAGGGACCCGGTTCATGTTGTCCGAAGATCTGAGGCTTTCATTGATCGGTTCGAATGTTATTTACTGTTCAACCAATCAACCTGGTAGTGTACTTAGAATTGGAGAATATTGTCGCCTGGACGGCTTCTATTTTGATAGTTCCACAAGTGCATGCATCCCTGTCATCGATGCTGGCAGGCAGTGCCTTACCGTCTTCTTCCATCTTAATTGCGATGTGCCTCATACCTACAAGGGTTTTATATTATTTAGCACCATTTGCCATCTTATTTGTTAGATTTGTCTTTGCGGAAAAGGAGACTTTAAACTGCATCATCAATGTATGAATCTTCATGCACAAATGTCTTAGACTTATGTTGGTCTCTCAAGTATAGATGCGTCATTCCTTCCGGAAGTTGGTTTATGCCATTTGTGACTGCTAAGCAAAAAGAGAGACGTCATTGTAGGTGAACCATCATGTCATGATTTTTAACTTGAATTTATGCTTACGAACGTCGTCAAAATTTGAGTAAATGTGCCTTTTGATGAGCATTGCACGCAGGCTGTGAATTCGAATGTAGTAGTGTCACATTTAACCGGTTGCAATTCTCCAGATTAAATAGTGCGAAATTATTTGATTAAAATCTATTTAACCCCTGGAGCATGCCCAATAATCCTGCTATCTTGTCAGTACCGCGTTAGTTGAGGGTCTGGAGCAAATATTAGTCTAATGACAGCGGCTTTACTGAACGACATGTCGAGGTCACGCAAACCGCCACACTACCTATGTGAATGTGTGCTGGTGAATCTGGTGAGGCGACAATGAGAATCAGGCCATTCACTGTTCTCATAAATAGGCATGTTTATGCCCGTCTCGATTGGTGTGTTCATCATCTGCAGCTGGTGAATAGGTGACTGCGCTCACGGTGGTACCTCGCCGCCGTCTTCCCCCTTTTCCTCCCCTCGTATCTGCATCCTGCACCCCCACACTCGGTCACCACGTCTTGCCCAAACATCGTCGTCCTACGACCCCCGTCTGTGTGCGCACGCGTAGTGTGAACATGGAAACCGTAACAACAGTCTATTGAGTCTGTTTGATATCCTGTCATCCCTACGCTTGTCGTCGTCCAAGTGCACCACGTACTGTTATACAAAAGGTTTTCTGGATTGCCGCCTTGTTCATTCTATGGGCATTCGGCTGCAAAGCTCCACAGATTCAAAACTCGGGAATATATTATCAGATGTGGCACTAAAGACAATCCAGCTGTTTTGCTACCGACAGAAGCGCAGATAACACTTGCAGTGCCCTCCAAAAGGACGCAGTCGTACTCATGAACAGCTTAAGTGAGATTACACACAGTTGATTCATAGTATCGACAACAAGAGCCAAAAACGTGCCAGTTGCAAAGCGCTCAACTAGGCCGAGCAAGCTTTGTGAAGCATAAAATGGATACCGGTGAAGTCAGACCCATCTGCTAACCACTTAGACTCATACCACGCACTTGCTAGAAGCAAATAGTCGAATGAAAGAGATTATTCAAAACAACGTTGCACAATTATAAAAGCCACGCGTTTGTGCATGGACTATAAGCATCTAAAAGCCATATCTAGGACAGACGCATTCCTGTTACTCAGTATAAACAAATCGTTAGGTGCATTACTTGGACTTTAGTAATTGTGCACCCTCAACTTAAAATCAGGATGCTAGCATGTGAAAGTGGTGGAGAAAAACAGAAGGAAGCCACCGTGTGTAGCACCTTTGATTTTCCAATAATGGAAACACTGAAGAAGCATACAGCATTGGATATCATCCAGGCTTGGAGAGAGATGTGCAGACACCAGAATTGGTGAGAATTGGAGATTAAGAGAGTCTCTAGTTTCTTCCCATTCGGACGATGCCGGGAGACATTATCTATCTTTTCAATGTCCCCCTCCTCCTTCAGCGCATGGTCTCCAGGATCCACACGGACAAATTACGGCTATAAGCCGCTTCAAGTGACGGACCTCGTATCAGCACTAGATTCATACACTACAGACATTTGAAACTGCGAAACGAAAACAACAACCTGCCGTAAAATTGTGCAGGGGACGAATGCATTCGTACTAATGCTAATGTTTACGGCAAATTAAGCTCAAAATTATTCCTCCATTTGGATTGCAGTAAAGGAAATAAAAATCGCTTTTATAACCAATCTGTCATGCATGCCAGGAGCAGTCCCTGAGTAACACACAAAGGGCTCATTCAGATCAACTAGACCAAAACGTCCATCCACCCTCCCCATTAACTCCGCCGCACAACTGCTCAATGTCTTCGGGTGCGCCTGCTATTACAGCATCATCTCCTCCATTATGCTCAACTAAAAGGAACCCACGGCCGTGATATTAATAGAACCGATTTGATGCGATAGGTGTGGAACTGTCCCTTCCGTACACACACTGCGGTCTGGTCGTCGGCAACTGGATCCCAATCGAGATCAAACATCACCAGACTATTTGCACTAATGAAATGCAGACCACAACCGCCCATTTTGCCGCTCTATACGAAGACAAACTCTGGCGACTGTGCGACAATGCATAGGTTGTGGACAATAACACACGTGGCACAGGAATAACGATGTCACAAAAAAACCTAAAACTAGATCGATAAAAATTGTTAAATTTCACGTGCTAAAAAAGATAAGAAGCTTGGACCTACTGATAAATTAATTACAAGCTCAAAGACGGGATGAATGAAGCTATGCCGAAATTCCCTGATAAACCAAATAACCGAAACGAAATGCCTGCCTCTTCTTTGCATATTATTAGAAAGACAATTTCAAATGAGCGAAGAAGAGCCCCAAGAAACAAATGAAACAGTGCAAAGAGATGGTTTAATAGAATTGTTACAAAATCTAACTTCTGAAAAAATAGCCAACCTACTTGACTTTGCACGCTATAGTTGAGTCCAAAACGCGAAAACGCCAACGCTCCACCATGAGCCTCTCAATGGGATGATGTTTACCCTTTGCAAGCTAACAAGGGGCAAGAGACCCTACCTCGCCAAGCAGGCGCCTTTAAACTTCCTTCAAAAATGCTGGCTTTTACGAGGAAATCACAGAAATGAATGAAATCGGTAAATCTGATGCCATACGCGAGGACCGATTAACAGGAGCCCTCTCACTCTTTCATTGGAAGTCGAAAATTAGTGTCGGTAATGAAAAAAGGGAGATGGATGATTTCTGATTATCAGCCACCCTCCTCGAAGGTGCTTTTAAAATAAAGTATTACCCAATTGAAATGTTGCGAATGTCTAAGCATGGACAAATAACAAACGCATGCAAGTGAAGAGAGCAGCACAATGGATTTGCTAACCATTCTAACGATGATAAGAGAGCCCACCACACTAAAATGAAGAAGTCATCTCATGCGTTCCATTAAAAATGGAACCGGTGGCAGAGTGGGAAGAAGCAATAACGCAGAGGCCAGTCGTGAAAACGCCATGCGTCAAGCGCTCGATGATGTGTCTCGTGGCTCTTGTGATTAACACATTTCGATTTAATCATCCCTGGTTGAGTCCGGCAGCCCTGTGGGTAGGTACTAACTGAGTTGTAGATCCCCTGATGAATAACGACTCAAGCCTTGAGACAAATGTAGATTGACAATCTTTGTCCCCATTATGGGTCCCGTGTCCCCGTGGCTGAGACCAAATTGATGAATAAGGCCATAATGATGAGTCACGCGGCCATTTTGTCTGCGTCTGGTGGTTTTGAACTACCAAACAGCCAAAAATGTTCTGCGCGATCCCTTGCTTGACACCCAAATCCTGAGTTGCAGACGCTATGCGTAGTCAAAAGGATTGCTATTGCCTGCACTTCGTAGGAGAACGGCTTCGGGAGCATAAGAAAGAACGCCGGCACAGTTCTGCACTGGCATGACGTCTAATGTGATCTAAATAGCCTCCCAACATTGCCACACATCATCTTCAGCAAAGCTTGCATTCTTAGGGGCACCTCAATTGACGCCTGCCTCCCTCTCTTAACTTGAGTCGGTGCAAAGACTAGCAAATTGAGTAATCTATCAACATCAAATTGTGTTTCCACCTCCTCCCAGTTAGCTTCATATCCGGATAACTAAGGTGCCTTCCTCTAACTTCTCTACCATTCAAAGTGATGCATTTTTCACCACTTAAATGCCTTCTGGGAACAATGAAAACAAGTTCATTTCGACCAGTCTCACATATCTATCATATGCTGCCGCAATTTGCCACTGCACATTTCGCAAGTAAAAATGGGCAGAGAAATAGATCGATAGACGAAACAATAGACAGTTGAGTGCATTTATAGGCTGGCAGACAGAGAGGTTGAGATATACGGAGTGACTGTCAGGTCATTAGACAGCCCATACTGGCTTTACCTCCTCACCCAATCTCTGCCTCCAAACCTCTACTAGGTGACCGACCAACTTAATAAACAAAGGACAGGGAAGTAAATGGGCAACCGAAGGATTTTAAAAACGCCCAATATCGTCAATTGCTAGAATATGCGGTTAAGGGACCGTACGCACTAAATCGTGGACATGTCTATGATGGCGGTATCCCCTTCCACCCTCCCCAATACCTAATGCACCCACAGCTGCTGCATTAGACACGCGCATGGCAGTAGTCAAAGTCAATAGATGTTACTGCAATAGACCAAACGTGCATGCGCGCGTGCTCTAAAAAACAGCGGAACATGTATTGTGCATAAGGCAGCTGAACATTGTAAAGCAATCCATTTCTTCCAGCTAGGAGCAACTTCCAGCCTAAGCATTATTAGTAGCAATAGTGTAATCGAAGTGAAACAATGCTCTCCAAAACCACTCGTCACGAAGGCATCGGAGAAGTGTTGATTTTAGCACCTCCGACAGTCAGATGTTTTGACTAAGATGGAACGACTTCAACAAGCTCGCTCACATCAAGCAGGACCGTACAAACGTCCTAACGCCACATGCCATATCGCTACAGTAAATCAACTTGAGATAAGTAGGGGAATAGATCCATAGACAGTGAAACATACATATTGCCTCACCCTCGCCTGTCCATCCAACAAAAACCTTACCAACCAAATAACCAAATCAACAGGTGAGTTAAAGAACGTAAATAAAGAATCAGATGAAGCTTAACACTTACCAGTGCACATCTGCCTGTGCCTTGAGGAACGTCTACTGACCATTAGCTGCCAAGAATATTAATGCGGCTAAACTGCACTGCCTGCCTGTGGTCCGCTGCAGAAGCTCCCGCATGGCATGGCGCAAATCAATCTCTCTTACCTAGCAACATCCAGCACACTCAATCCAGTAACAACAAATTCAACACACTTTGTAATGACCATAAACAACTTCTCTTGACGAAACTTCTCAAAAAACACATGCATATTCATTACATCCCACCAAAAAACAACCTGCCCCATTTAGGCCTCCATGATAATACAAGTGATCGACAAACGTACACTACCTACCCATCTGACCGGAAAAACAAAACAAAGTGCGCAAAAGTCAGAACTGCCAATACTTCATGGATACCAGTGCTGAGTGAAAGCACCTCAACAACTGATGGCAGTAAACAAGTGGAAAATGTGGAAGATAAAGTAGTAAGAGAGGGCACAGTTAGTCCTAAGTCAGCGTTGGATCCCCATTCAACAGGCAGTGATTGCGACTTAATGCAAACGATTACGCTTCGCAGTCAGGCGTCACACCTCATCAAAGCAGATAAACAGCAAGTAAACAGTATGTACAAGTGGGGACATTTCAGATGTGCATAAAAATGCGCATTTATACGCACCTATGAATTGGCAAGTTCCTTCCTCCATCTACCCGTAATCTTCGCACTCACTAACGTGGCCCTTTTGCCTACCACGTCACAGCGCAGGAGTCACGACGCAGCACCGCTTGCACCCTACTTTGCAGACTTCCAGCAGTTTCGGCAAAAAATCCATCGGCGAACGCCGATTGCCAAAACGACATTGGGCGGTGGCACAGCCTTAACGAAACACCTGTTCTTTGCACTCCGAGGGAATATTACTGGTATGCCGCTTCATTCGCACAGTCATATCCATTTTCCGCGGCAGAAATCAATATTTGCATCCACCCATCAACTGCGCCAACAAATGTTCCATCCGAAAAACATCCTCGTATCAGCAGGAACAGGCTGAGTATTCAAGAAACAATGTCGATCAAATCGATGGATAGACAGTTAGTGTGACGATTACATTTGTGAAAAAAACCTCGGGAAGAGGATGAACGACAAAGTCGGTAGAACACAACATTGCCCATGGAATTTCCTGGGCAGAAATCCATTCGTGCCACCACAAATTGGAGAGCAGTAGAAAGGTTAAACTTCAAACTTCTGTAACCCCTCGGGGCTTATTAGATGCGCCGCCACAGACAGGCACGTTATTTTCATCCCTAAGATCCGAACCATCATTGACACTAATTGAAGCCTGAAACTTAACAGTTCTTCCCAATCTGAAACCAATGGACCCTATTTTGCCAAAATAGAGCCATAACTAAAACACGCAACTCACCTACCATACCGACAGACAATATACTAAACACGGCCAGTGACCTTGAAACTGCTGAGACAAAAAAACTTTCAGTTTAATACCTTCCTAATCCTAAACATGCACAGATGCGCGAAAAAGGTAAAGTCAAAAAGGTTTTTTTGCAATCATATGAAAATCACAAGCAGTTCATTGTTAAAAGAGGAGTTATAAGGTGATTTGCGCATAGCTAAATAAGGAATCAAATGCCGCGCAACCTTCGAAGCATTTATCTTAAGAAAAATTAAGCTCAAACATTCGACAATAAATATGGGAATTGAAAAGCCATCTTTGAGCAGGCTGGCGGATTTGTTACGAATTGAAAATAGGATAGTGGTTTCTGTCGCCTTCGGTGAATGCGACAATTGCCATACAGGATGTTCTAAGTTCCTCTCACACCAAGGGTGCATTCAACGAGACATGGATTTACACTACGAATAAAGATGTGGCGCCTTTCTCCACTATCTCCTTGCCTTCTGTCTTGTAATCCTTTGAACGAATAGTCAAAGCTAAGGGATTTCAGTGCGAACACGGAGTGAAGGAGACACGTTCTCCTCTCTGCCCCCAGAAATTCTGACGCAAACCCCATCACGAGATTAGGTGGTTCACATGTGCATGCGCTCGTGGGCACACGGCCGCATGGAAGTAAGCGACGGCGTCAATGTGCGTATTTGATTGTTTCACGATGGTGTAGTGGAGACTGCAGCACAGAATAGCACAGCACCTCAGCATCAGAGTGCAGAGGCGCAGGACGCGTAGCTAATTGCAGGTACAAGTGTAGCGAGACGGCTGCACTTGATGGCCTAGTGACAGCCTACCGAAACAGAAAGTGAGTAGCGTGCGCATAGACGTGAATGATTAGGGATGAGCAATTCACCTGAGGATGAATGAGACAAAAAGAAGGAAAAGAAAAAAACGGGTAGTGATAAGCGTGGAGGATTAGACGAAACGCAGGGAAGATGTGCAAAGGATGGGTTAAATTAGAGGCTGTTAAGAGCGATGGTGTAGCGGTTGGGGAGCAAGTGAAAGCTACCCGAGGCCGTGGTTTGGGTGGGCGAGGGGGGGCATCGCTTCTCGGCTCTCTGAGCTAAAATCATGTGTAGTATCTGTTCTTTGCAGTGTAATTTCTGCAACGGTCCCTAATTTGGGACCAATGAAGTTACCTGTATTTTTCCAACTGGGACGGGTGCTGTGAGCTTGCTCAACCCCGTCCACGGGTCGGCCTCGTATTGCATTACCTCGAGGATTGGCCCATTCATGAATACCAAGATAGGTAAGGGCGGTATGGGGTGCGTGAGTGTATGGAGCGCGTCCCACGGCTAGGTCGTTATGCAAAGCGCGTGTGCATGCGTACGAGAGGAAGAGATGAAGTAGAGATTACTCTCCTCGCGAAGCACTCTGCGTCACACCACGACACCGCCTTCTCTCGCAGCTCAAAGCAGCGCCGCTCCTCAGCAGACGGAAGAGCATTGCGCACGAAGCCACGTCCATTCACTCTCAATCACGTGGTATATCGAATGTCCGCTGTGTGGATTGCGAAGGCTGCTCATTAGTGCGACGTGTTAAGAGGCTGGATCGGGAAGCAGTCTCGAAGTGCATTACTCTTTTTCATATTGTTATTTTCGTCAATATTATTCTCATTTACTAGCGATTCACTCAGGCACTGTAATAGTTTTGATTGCTCTCAATCCGCCTCTGGAGTGAGGAGCAACGGAGTGGTTTGAACTTTGTACTGGACAACAGCCATTTCACTCCCTCTACTCAGTAACGTTCACCAGATGGGGGAAGGCGCGGGTGGCTGTAGAAGGGGAGGCGTCGTTGGAAGCCTCTGCAGGGAGAGAAACTCAGACGTAACGCCTAAGCTGGCCTAAATTGTGCAGTAGGCAACCTTTTCAGGCAATTAGAATACGCAGCCTCAGCTGTCCCAATGAACAACTCTGATGACCCTTGCTCACAGCTAATTCACACCGCTCAAATCTCACTGAATTCCTTGTCCCTCCAGAACTCAGAGGCACGCGCTACAATTCGTGGATCAGTTAGGATTTTGGACCGATGTCCACCGATTCCAGACCAATTTACCTACCACAGCTCTACTGCAAGTTTCATCGCCTTTATGGCAAAGAGATGGCAAGAGTGATGAACGTTCTGTCACCTAATACCTGTTTTGTCCGCAACACACTACATCCAGGCACCTACTGCATGTTTTTTTGACTTTATCTGCGTTTGTCTTTCTTTCAGAACCACCACCTGGTTTTTTAATCTTAGAAGCTTTTGCTGAACGCGACTGCAGAGTTTGCAAAAATGCAGATCAAATTGCAGTAAATTCGGTTTTGAAGATTGTACAGCACGAGCAAACTATTTTGGAACAGGAAACCTGTTTTTGGGAAAAAAAGTTTCGCAATAACAAACGCTCTTGAATGGTCCTGTTTGCAGGTAGTGTAGAAAAAATAATAGCAACTTCTGCAACTCTATGATCGACCGTGTTTCGACCAGTCTTTGTACTAGACTGAAACCACCGTAAACATAATCGTCATTAATGGGGCAAACACCACCCTGAATCCTTTCGGGTGTGACCGCTATCCTACCATACAAAGAAAAGCATGACTCTTGCATTACATCATGTTCTTCTGTGTGCGTACTAGATTGTTTGATTGAAGGCCTCTGCCCTGCGGCGCAGCCAATAATCGCTGACCGCGCTTGAGACTCCATTTATGGCAATATCAAATTCAATAGAAGGTGAAGTTGTTGGAACGAGGAGTACCTAATGAATGCTGCTGTCCCATTGTTTATCGCCAATGTTGGGCTCTCGTTTGGACTTTGTCTTTAGACTTCAAAGGATGTAGATCTGTTTTATCAAAGAATATTTCTGCCCGCAACTGTGTCCCAACCACATTGCGCAAAAATGTCAAAATGATTACACTAAAATCAAATACTGATTCCTCACTTTTGGAGGTGAACAAAGGTAACATTTCCAGTGTCAATTAGAGCTCAGCCTAACAATGTTATCTTTGTATTTACCACCCTCATTTAAATGACCGCCGTGTCAAGCATTCGGCAAAACTCATATCGCTGCTGTTATTGCACTGCATGATTGGTTATTTAAATGTTTCCATTGCGTGTGGCTGTTTAGGTGCTATGAGACTAATAATACAAGACTTTCTGCTTGGATTGTTTTGCTGTCGATTTTGTTTCCCGTTTTCATCACTTACTAATGCCAGCAAGATCAGGATCCAGTCCAAAATTAGGATCAGACAGGAGGTATCACAGCGAGAAGATTCCTATCTTGAGAGGCTAATATGACTGCGAAAAACTACCAAAATCCCAAATATATTTGTCATAACATGGACTCATCTCTTACGAAAACTAACTAATGTTCAGTGATAAGTGTCTCCCACAAAAATGGGAGCAAAACTGGTAAAATCGATTCTACATCTTTACCAACGTTTTTGTTTTATTGACTTAGTCTTTAATAATAATAATAACCTATTCTGGGTTGTCAAATTTACTAGCTTGCTTTTCCACCATCCTCAATGTACGAGTAAAATCCAAAATGGCTGCTTTTTTCGTCAAGGAGGTAGATGCTATGGCAGTTCACGATACTGTGTCTTCCTTTTGTTCCGCAGGACGCTGAAGAGCACGAGTCCGGTTTCGTCGGACGCTACGCGCCAACTGTTGCGATTAGTTCAGCGGTTGGTATTAATGCCTGTTTGATTCAATGTCAAGGCTTCAGCAGCACTGGCATGCTCGTATAAATATGCTTGAAGGGTTTGATGCGGTAAATCGTTCATTCCCCTCGATAAGCTCGCAGGCACACTGCTGTGGACGCGACAGTTCATTTAGCTAAGCCATGGCTCTGCTGACGCTCAATGACATCTCTAAATCAGTTGGAAGCAATGGTGATGCCACAACTGGTCATATTCTTCCCACCAACCAGATTTGTAAATGAAGTCTGACTGAGTTTATTGTTGATAGCTAACAAAAAACCACTTAAATGATCCAGCCAAAATTAGCGACTAAAGGCAAAAATAAAAGGCTAGCCCACATTGTTACCCTTATTTATTTGCCGCAGGTTATTCTCACCCTGCTTTAAAGGTTGGAACCGCATCGGTAGCAAAATGGCGTGTGCACAAAACTTATTACTTTCGCAAAGTCTAAGGGATATAAAGCTAATCGGAATTCAGCGGGATGTAAACTCAGAGACTAATGAGTTATAGTAAGAACCTACAAATCGGGTTTCGGGTAAATATTACTCCACTGTCAAATAGATTTTAGGCTTCTGCGAACAGAAGTCACAATCCGCCCCGACTTAACGGGTTACAGCATTTTAAGCACCGAGTTCTCCAAAGAAGCGGGAAGTACAGACGGAGTTATAAATTAGGTCTTGAGGATCGCTGGGTAGAAATGTAGATAAGTCTCGATAAAAACTTAAGCGTGTTCCAGAATTCAAGCCCGCTTTTGGTGGTCAACTACGAAGACCTAGTGCTCAATTCAAGGGTCCCTAGATTTCCCCTCATCGTCAACACTAGTAAGTTGAGTTAGCATCGGATGTGTTCAGCAATGTCTGCTCTTCACTTCGGATGCATAGATGAAATGAAGTGTGCGCACCACAGTTCCGATTCTGTATTTGAAATGGTGATGATGAGACTGATCGCCAGACTGTCAATGCACACTGACCGTCGCACACACCGTTGCCCAATTTTCTATCACCCTTCGCCTTTCCATTCGGCTGGAAGCCTGAATCAAGGTGTTTATTGTTGCTGCGAAGTTCACCCTTTGCAGTTGCTAACCCTCCCGATTGCAACGTTCTCTTTGTATCGTGTATGTACATTCCTAGTTAGAGCTATTATTTCCCTACCTTCACTTTGAAGTTGCGCACACGCTAACTAAATAAAGACATGGCATCCTTTTAACCTCACCAACGGACTTAAGGTTAAGTGCTTAGCCCACTAGTTCCTTTGAGCCAATTATACTTTTGACCAAATGAGTTTATTCGATTTGACGCACGCTACCCACGCCAGCTGCAGAATGGTCTTTGCATGCCGCGTAGGTCAAGAATCTCAGTTAATAAGGTGACTATCTTATGTGTGGATGTGAATCGGCGATTACCGGTAGGCGGAACTACGCTTGAAGAGGGGGAGCGTAATGAAAGGACAACTGATCCATTTTAAAGCCGACATCCAGAGCCTTCTCACCTCATGAACCACACTAGTGTCATTGGACACTGCACATGTTGCGTAGGTGATGACCGCCACAAACTTTCCGATGCATTTAAGCTTCCGCGGCTTGTTGTTTACTTAAGCAGAATGCTTTCCGGTACGTCTGTGGTTTCTCAGTTTGTTTGCTCACAATCAACTTTACTTTTGCTCCCTTCATTTACTAGTTTCTTATCTTTAACAAATCTTTCGCCACTGAGAATAATTTCGTGAGATAATAAAGACCCGAACAACTGAAGTTGGCGCATTTCGTTAACATTTTCCTCCTTGATGGGTGAGAAATAACCTGATTTTACAAGACAAAGCTTTAACGGAGCTTAACAAAAACGTAGATTATTAACTTCGTTAGTAAAGACACCGCGAGGGTTTACACTAAATAACGGCACGTTAAGGCGCAATGGAGGTAAAAGAAGAGGTGGTTTGAGATTTCAACGCCATCATCGTTGACATTTGCACCCGACTGTTTAGATAAATCATTCATGCAAGCAGGTTGATCAAAGGTGCTTTACAACTCCTCGCCATCCTTCTGCAATCTCTACTCCTGCTGCCGCTTTTGAAGTTCTTGCACTTCACATCATTGTCGCACTTTTGCTAAAAAACTGGCAGTTTAACACACTCGCTGCATGGTTTTGGTAAGAATTTATGCAACCAAATGTTGTTGCAAAATAATCAAGGCTAAACGACAAGCAAAACTTGAGGCTAGTAGCCACTTGTCAAACCGAACATGGTTAATTATATTCTTTTTTAAGGCACTCATGCTAAAATTGCGCAGCCAAAATCTTCGCAATTCTGTAAAAACTCATGTCCATCATCACAAACTAAAAAGAATCGAGGCTTAAAGGCGCGAGCGCAAATTAAAAGTTCTAACATAAAGACCCTAAAAGTTATTGTGATAGCGCAACCGCGTGATTAAGGGAAACCGACAAATGCGTGCCTACCAAATATCCTGGCCAGTATTTTTAAATGAGGATAGCCGCCTCTGCAGGTGCCAAGGATGTAACTTTCAGTGTGCAGCGATTCAGCAATCGCCTTCCAGGCTCTTGATTGTGTCAATGCGCCCCGACATTGCAGGATTATTTCGAAGCATCCTAAGCGCTGGATAGTTGAGGGCGTTAAAAGCGACTTTTTAAATATGTTCAACAACGCATTACGCTTAGTGTATGGTTTGATAAACTCCTTTTTATTTTATCTGCCAAGTGATGACAGTATCATATAAGCGACCAACCACCCATATATGCTACTCTTTAGGAAAGTGGTTGCATAAAATCACGTTTCCATGACCAAAGCTGAAAAAATGTGCATACACCGTCCTCGGCTACATGAGCGCGAGTTTTACTAATCACTCACTTTCTCACTGATCTCTTATTGTAAATGCTATTGCATTTTACTCACTAATCGCGGCTCAATTTTTTCCGGTAGTGACACATTGCGAAGTCTCGTTACATAGGGGACGGATGCTTACCAAGTAAATACGTTTTCCAGAAAACCAGCTATGGCTATGACTTGCATTAACAAGCTGCGTAAATTTGGTTCAAGCGCTGGAAGAATGGCTCAGATAATAGCTGAAATCCAGTCTCACATAATTTGTTGCCCGGACTGATTTTGGCTCTATAGTGGGTTTTGAGGTGCATGAATGATGGTTGTGTGGCACGATTTCAACTGATAAGGATGAGGTAAACAAGGGGTGTGTTCCAAAAGTGTCCACTAATCAGACATGGGAGTAAGACTTCCAACTGTGCGCAACTGAAACATTCGTAAAGGATGCGGTAGTTCCCAACAGATACCACCTTTGATGTCTTGTTTTCTTGCAGTCGACCACTCTACACTAGCTCGGCATGGGTGGTGATGTAGCACCAGTCAAGGATCCAGATCTTTGTGGGTCATAAGCAGCCCTCTCATCGTGTTTGCGAGACAGAGTAGCTAAAACTTCACATGAATAATGCGGTTAGCTTATGGTGTAGGCCTGATGCCATTTGCTATGCTGCATTTCAAGTCCTTTAGTCTCAAGTGCATCTGCTAAAGCTCTATTTCATTATACATAACCAACCTACAAGATTTTATTATCTGAAGACGCTGATGGGGCCTTTGTCTCGCGATTGTTCTTTTGGTAAACCTCTGTCATCCTTAGTCTCAAGGGTGTCGTGTTAAACTTGTAGGATGTGGGGCGGATTTTAGTTGCGCGGTTTGGTAAGGGTTAGGCTTCACCGTGAATATTCATGCGAGTTTATGCGCAGATTGCCGTGCCTTGCCTATTAACTTCCAGTATGCTCAATTCGGTAACATTAGTTTAGGAACATTGTGAAATAAACACTTCAACGGAGTCTTAACCATAATTCTTATAAAACTCATATATACACGACCTTTTCGACTAAACAAAAACAAAAATGCAGTGGATGAATGCACGCTAATTCTTCCTTTAAGAGCAATGCAAAAACAAGTGGAGTGGTCTAATACGAGTACAAAGGATAACAGCCAATGTTATTAATGGACGTCATCGAGCAAGAAAAATTGGAGTTGTCACCTCGCAGAAGCAGCGAAAGCAGTGGCATAGACGATTGTTCTTAATCCACATAGTAAATGGTCCATCTATCTCCTCTGTCAGTAACCTACAGACCAATAAACAACCACGTACATGTTGGAGCAAATGCGACGTACAGAAGCGTTCTCAACCAAGGTGACATTCTTCTAAAAATTCACCGTCCGAATAAGCAGATAGATACTTAGGCTGACAGTGGTGTAGGCTGCACGTCGACGTCGAGTTTGTTCACATCGAGTCTGCTGAAGTTGCATAAGGCGGAATTCAGTTCAGTAATGAAGAAATACAAGCTAAAGCACTACTTCAAAGGGTATCAAAAATGCGTTTGTGTCCAATAAGCAAAAATAACACCGCAAAAATTAGGAAAATTCGAATGCCGCCGAGCAGATGTCAAGAGCTGAGAAAAGTGATAGCTAGCACGGGCAGAAAGAGAAAGGAGAGCTTGAGGTAGTGGAGGTGGGTGATGGGGAGGATAAGAGTTGTGAAGTGACGTCATTGCTGGCGATCATGCTATGTAGGAAGCACCGATTGTCGTCCAATCAACTAAGTTAAGCTACATCAGGCCGGGTTAGTGGGTGCAGGCCCTCTCTCTTTCTTATTAATTGCCCACCACTTCTCACTGCACTGCAGTGCAATCCACCTCATCCACGTAGGACCACCACAATCACACTCACTTGCTGCACGGCACTCTGATTCTCATTCCAATGTCCGTCATCATCAGTCACCGTGTTTGGTAGGCGGTGCACATCTATTTGCGTTAGCGTTTGCGCCTGCCACGATTATGAGGAGAAGAGGACGGTGAAGGATGCTTTATGGCGAATAGGGAATGGAATGCTGTAAGGATGGGGGCTGGCGGGTGTAGATAAATGGATGGCAGGCGGATAAGAGTGGAAAGTGAACTATCGTAAGCGCTAATGCTTCTATTTGTTTATTTTCATAAAAGTACACGCATAATCGGAAACCTAGAACTGCTGCACGCTTTAAGATGATGTTAGTCTTAGTTGCCGCAATCGCGTTCAATGTCGGGCAGACAGGCATAAAGGTCATGCTTGCTCTATGCTCCCACTTTCTTTAGAACCATTTCCGTCTGCGCAGTGACTGCCAATTTCGCTCCGCAGCTAGATTTAACACTGCGTGGAAAATGAGTTACTTTGATTTCGGAGAAAAGTGCTTAAGACATAAAAAGAGAAACCGTCATTAAAATGCTTCAAAAATTAAGCACTCATTAAATGAATAATTGATCCAGTGATCTACGGGACTTTACTTCAAAATCGTAGCCCTACGCAAGCCAAACAACGTCAATTTTTAACGGTTTCATAATTCATTGAAAGCACATCCGAATTCTGAGACACCCATGAATTCTCAGTTCGTAGTTTAAGCAAATTTTAGATGCGTTTCGTTGATTTAAGTAATTATGCACCCTTAACTTAAAATTAGGATGATGGCATTTAAAAATGATGGGAATCAACAGAGGAAAGTCAGCTTTTACATTGCCAGCTGCGCTTTTTATAAATTCGGACAGTGCCATTCGGATCCTCTTGCGTAGCCTACACCCACCAACGTCCGGTGCAACCAGCACAAGCAAGTTTGCCCCAAAGATAAGCATGACCTATTCTTATGACCTTCCTGCCTATGATACAGACATCTGAGAGCATTACGCCACCTAAAACTGGTGTTTGACCGCCTGTGAGACGCAGGGCTGAACTTAAGCCAAATGGAAGGCTGTTTTCTGGTGGGTGGACAAGTCGGGAGTGTTGACAGTCATTAAATGCCGTACAAACCTAATAAGAAAATGGCCAGCGGTAATCAGCAGACGAGGCCCGACAGTTTGGCAAATTACTGTTTCTAAATAATCCTGCTTGCCACCACCGTAAATTGCTCAACAACCTGTAGAATCAGTCAGCATCTTTCACAGCTTTTCTGATCAACCGTTAGGAGCACGTGCATTAAAGCTGCGGAGATTCTCGTTTCGCTAAGGTGATGCCATAATCAACTAAATGCCCATCCTCCTTCCTCTTCTTCTCCTTGTCTTCATCCTTACCCTTTCCAGCTGCTGAGCGCACTAGCGGATCTGCCTCCTTTCCATCCACGCAATGTGACACACTATAAAGTAGTGCATCGAAGTGGTCACATCTTTTATAAGTTAATCCTTCCTTATTGACTCAGAACACAAGATTCGCCATCAATATGCCTTAGTTAAAATGAAATAAATTCTCTGGACTTAAATAAGGCGCAAAATTTTACTGTGTTTCAGGATTGCAATCTCATCCGCCTCTCCATAATGTCAGGGTAAAAATACCTACTTTTTTCTCCGATGCCACAATAGCCATAGCTCGTAGGTAAGAGCGCGATTGTTGTGAAGCAACCTCTATAAGAAAGCACACAGTAATTAATTATGACTCGACAGAACTCTAGTGTTTCTAAACTAAGCTCTATAAAACAGTACCCTTTACTTTAAAGGTCATATCCGCCAAGAGATCCTGCTGGACGGATTCATTTCTTTGATTATGTGTTCTTCAGAGAATGCCGGAGCCGTGTCGAGCTCGATACTTCGCACAATCCCTTTGTGAGTTTTAGTTGGCTGGCTCATCAATGTAGCATTAACTGCATTGCAATACTACCTAATTCTGCAACCACTGGTCTGCATATTTGAGGTTTTGGAAGATTCGTCTTTATTTTTTTCATCTACACGAAGGAGGATATCAGAAGAATCAATAAGCAGCATGAAAATTGCATACACGCAATCGTGCCTAACTGCAGGACGAGAACATTTTCAGAAATTCATTCAACTTAACAATCACCGGAGACTAAATGGAATACGCAACGCCCTTGGCGCAACAGTGCATGTTGAATAAGCATACAAAACTGATGAAGATAATAGAATATACTACTCCAAAGGATGCGAATACTTTGAAATCAACACAGTACCAAAATTAAGAAGAACCGGATTTGGTAGCCATGGATATCATACATGGAGACGAACTGGAGGGAGTCCTAAGCAATAATCCAGGTGCATTTCTTAAATAAGGACATAATATGATAAGACATAGAAACACTTTTTAACAACCTCTTAAAAAAATTTTAAAACTAAAGTATACTACTATTGGGGAGATCGAGGAGTAGGAAAGAGTAGGAGTAGCTGAAGAAGCCAAAGCAACCAACGAAAGAATATTTTATAAAAGCGGAGGGCTTCTATGAAAATCAGAAAATATTACTATAGATTATTTCTACGGGTGGATACCTTATGATGAAATGCTATAAATATGTGGCATGTATCCATGCCAAGTCCCAGTGAAAGGAGCCTACAAAATATTCAACTCCAAGAGGATATGGATAACATCCAGCAAGCCACGATTGCGTATATGTAATTGTCATGCTGCTCTTTGATTCTTCTAAAAGCCTTTGCGTTCCTATAGGTCAAAATATGAATAAAAAATGTTATTCAGATTTCAATCTACGCGTGTCTGCGTTCCATTCGAGCCACATGGATATTGACCTTTTCTTTAATTGTACGCTGCTTACATGCTGCGTGCGGTGAGTCATCAGACGTGGTGAATAGTGTTGTCACCGCGTCTGTTTCACGTGCTGATTGGCTAGCTCTTCTATGATATGATTAATGAATGAAGTCACTACGCCGTCATGGTAGGTCCCCCACCAAGCGTAGGAGAACAATGAGGCGACGCAGGGCGTATCGTAAGCGCTATCATCGTGGTCAAAGCTGTTCCAACGATTCGTTTAAGAGTGAGTTATTTTAATAAGGCATGATTATGGCGGGCGAAGCCTAAGCTGTTGGAGACAATCAGTAAAATAGACCAATCGCTTGGCTTCACTAGGTGTTAATTCATTCTAGGCCATAAATATTACAACAGTGAGTTTTATTCATAGAGAACTCTCTCAAAAACTTTGAGACATTAGCAAAGAGCACTAGGTGTTCACCTTTTACATAAAACTTGTCAACAGAGTATTTCTGCGTTGAAATAGTCAGTATCTTAAAAATGATGATGACGATAATAATAATGGGTGTCCTTATTAACCAAAACTTACTTCACCGCCACCACAGCCCGCATCGCTCGTTATGAGGCGCTTTTCAGCTTTTATCACAGGCTCATCATGTCGCCAATAATATCTGTCGTTACCGATATTGGCATTCACAATTAGGCATGTGGACTTTGAATCCGATCCATGGGAAGCCATTGAGATCGCAATAAGCTCCTTTAAACTTGCAGACTTTGTCGACAGCTGTAACGTTGCACATATTTAATTAATTGATCCTGCTGGCCTTTCCTCTATTCACTGTCGACCATTCATTTGCACAGGGCAAGCAGCGTAGACTTGTGCTTAAAGGACTTATGAAGGAGTGGGCGCAATGCGTCATGCTACGCGAGGGTGAAGCGAAGGTAGACCTGCAACCTTGGTGATTGCTTATCCATAGGACAGTGTGTTGTGTAAGTTGAAGCCGATATTGTCACTGGTTTTGCTGCCTCCAAAAGCAGCCGATATGAAGCAATTGTGAAGTACTTGGAAGTGTGGTTATGAGGCTTTTTGCATGCGCATGTTTCTACATGATTCATGCTCCAACTTAATAGGCGTTCGGCTACCGTTAAAAGCGTTCGACGTTAATTATAGGCGCAGTTCTGCGCGTCAATCAATTATCCAGAGGTATTTTTTATGACAACCATACGTACGAATCGCGATAAGTGAGATGACTGATTGCCCCAGTGTGACTAATTTTAAGGGGAACATTTGCTTTTGCAGATTCCAGCTCATACAGCTTATGTCACATGAAATCGTGTGATTTCGTGATTTGTTTGTGTATTGTTTAACAACAATTTGGCTGTTGATGGTAGTGTGTGTCGGCACTGCCTAAGGCAAGGAGCTGAACTTATTGGCATCGCATGTTTTCGTCGTGCCAGTAGGTTGCAGACTGATGGCCATGTCAAGGCTGAAGTGTTCCGTCATTGTTATAATTTGTGACCGTACTAATAATAGGATTTTGGCTTACTTGGTTTTGGGTCGGCATTCCCTGTGCATTTTCTCCATGGAAAATGAGGGGACAATGTGGCTGCAACATAATCATCATCAAGAGGAGCAGGAATGATGGTGCTTCGAAGGGAGGAGAGGACTATATAATGCCCAAGTGGTTTCTTGAATGATGGGCGTTGGTGATTGGACCACTGATTTGTCTCATTATTGTGCCTTTGTTGTGTGGGTCGTCGGTACGTGAAATACATGTATGCCTTCGCCCGAGTATTGCGCCCTCTTTCCTCCTCTTCTTCTAAAGTGTAGTGGAGGGGCAGTGAAAGCCAGAGGTTGCTGTAGCAATTTTTAATGCATTAGTGATGAAGATGTTCTTATTTGCTGATTGAAGCGCTGTTGACCGCAATTCATTTGTGCGGTCATAATACGGCCGTGACGTATTTTGCCTCAACAGGCATAAGCATGATCATATTTTTCATCGCTGTTGCTCAGGGCAGGTAATGAGTTCATCTTGAAGCCCCAACTTGGTGCTTTGATCCAACTGTTTAGTGCCTTTTTAAGTGTTGAAAGTGACATGCTACTGCTGGGCCCCAGGAGTGGATTTAAGAGTTACAGAATGTGCACCTGTGGGAAAAGGAAAGCAAATATGATGCAGCGCATCACCTCTGGCTGCGTAGTGCCAGACCGCATCACTACTAGTGGCGAAGCATTTGGCACAAGGAGATACAGACTCGCATTGATTGTGTGAGTGGAGGTGCAAGGTGCCGTGGCATGGCATACAATGAGGAGTGGTGAGTGGTGCCAACAACTAAAGTGAGGGAACAAGCTAGGTGGGGATGGAGTAGGGAAGAAACTTGAGTAGATGCCACGGTAACGCAACGGATAGCGCGTGCCTTCATGGGTTTAAGGCTCACTTACAATGGCAGTGGTGACGTCATTGCTTGTGCGCAGAGGTGCGATCGCTATGTGCGTTGTGCTCTTTTCCTTTTCTCTGCTTCACCTGCATCTCCTTTTATATACTGTAACGTTATGCGCGTGCTTAAAAAGCATTTCACATTTTTCTCGTATCCATCTAATCAATCAGCGTTAGTAAAGCGCGAAATTGTGCGCCTGTAGCTAAGGTCTTGAGTGTTCGCCTACCATGGGGGCGACCTGGGTTCGGTGCCTACAGGCGCATTTCTTCAGCGCTCTTGCTCATCTCCTTTGTCCTGGGTATTCGACTTCTCTCTCATCTACAACTATTAATGGCTGGCCACAGTTACGTGGTTGTACATAACACCCTCATCATTTCATGATTTTCCTCAAAATTTATTTATCATTTAATTAAACTATTCTCCTAGAGGAAGATGGTGATTGCCCTTGGGGGTCTCACTCGAGTGCCCATGCCACATATCCTCCTTCACATTCCTCTCCTCGCCTTTGCCACTTCCTTCCTTCGTCTACCTACGGAATTGTTTTGACTCCCTACTTTCACCAGTATTGACACACGCAGCAATGGAACAGTCACTGGCTCATCTTTCATTCTTGCGTCCATTTGATGACGATTGTACATCGTCTTCATCGGTATTTTCTATCGATGGCGATGCCTTTTTAACAAAATTTAACATCCACGCATGCCTGATGATATTAAAATGCGCAGAAAATACGTAACTTTGCAGGGCACATATTGAATCAAATGAAGGCTCCTCTACGGAGTGACAGCATTTGTTCTGGAGCTATGCCGCACCCACCTTCCATTCCAAGCCTCTGTCGACCCACTTTGAGGTAGCACTCCCCATTAAGTCGATTATTTAAATTATTTGCGCATGTCACTCTATGTCATTCAATAGCAAGTATTTTGTGAGTGATTTAGCCGATGGAATAGAGCGACTTTGCTAATGCTGTTTATACTATCGTGGTCTTCGAGTGCGTGCGTTCTACTACCTCGACTTGGTCTGTATGTATGTCTGCCTAACTGGGGCAGGTTGTGTTTAGTGAGATTCAGTGAACATGTCCGTGCTTTTTGAGAAGTTTGATTGGAGAAGTTGTTTATGGCCATTACAAAGTGTGTTAAATTTGTTGTTACTGGATTGAGTGTGCTGGATGTTGCTAGGTAAGAGAGTTTGATTCGCGGCATGCTACGTGTGAGCTTACGCAACGGATTGCAGGCGTTGCTTTTGAATTAGTGTAAGTTCATCCACGTTGGGACGGTAGCATTTATGCTGGGTACCCTTGCATTAAATGAGGAGTATATTATACCTAAACCCCTTGTGATTAGAATGCTTGCTGCTGCTTTAATTTTAATTGTTATGCAGATTTGATGGGACTATCTCGTAGATTTGTGCGCATTTCAGGTGCACTCAGATTTTCCTGATTATTAGGCTATTACGTTGGTCCCTTCTGCTGATGCTAGTTTATTTGTAAACGAACGAAAGGCAAGGAAGAATATGCGACTTAGAGTGAATTGGACTGTATTATTCCCTGCCTAAGCCACCAAACTATGCACATTTATCATTATCAGAGGAAGCATCCGGGGATTTCCGCCTCCGAATTACTGATGAATGGGTTGTATATGGGAAGCGTAAAGCCACGATGATGACTTTGAAGACGACCCACTAATTGTCTTGGCTTGTTTACTTCTTCTGTAGCAATGCGGTAGTCTCGACATGATTTCTTTCCCCACCCTTCCTCCCTGGATGTAGCGGTAATTAGAGTTGGCTTTAGCTGTTTCGCTTTGGGGCTAATAGTTGGCCGACAGATAGTGTGAGGACAGACAAAAGCCGCATTAATATTCTTGACAGCTAGCGGTCAGTAGACGCCCCTCAAGACACAGACGGATGTGCACTGGCAAGTGTTAAGCTTCATCTGATTCTTTATTTACGTTCTTTAACTCACCTGTTGATTTGGTTATTTGCTTGGTAAGGTTTTTGTTGGATAGACAGGCGAAGGTGAGGCAATATGCATAATTTACTGTCTATGGGCCTATTTGTCTGCTCATCTTTATCCGTTTCGTTTTATCGATATGATATGTGACGTTAGAACGTTTGCAGGTCCTGCTTGATGTGAGCGAATTTGTCGAAGTCGCTTTATTTTAGTCAGAAGGCCCGACTGTCGGAGATGCTAAATTGACGCCTTCCTGCGCCCTGTGACGAGTGTTTTTGGAGAGCATTGCTTCTCTTCGATTACGTCGTTGCCACTAATGATGCGTAGGTTGGAAGTTGCTCATAGTCGGAAGAAACGGGATGCCCTATTATGTTTAGCTGCCCTGTGCACAGTGTGTATTCTGCTGTTTTGAGCACACACGCACACACGCGCTTGATCTATTACACGTAATATTCATTGTCTTTGATTGTTGTCATGCGCGTGTCAAATGCAGCGGAGCTGTAGGTAACCCTAGGTGTCGGGAAAGGGAGAGGGGATGCCGCTGTCATCGACATGTCCAGGGTTTAGTGCATACGGGCTCCATTCGCATGTTCTAGTACCTGCCGATATTGAGCGGTTTTCGCAGACCGTTTTTAATGTGACGTTTAATGTTTAGCCGACAGGCGCCACGACGACAATGGCAGAGACCCAGTGTGGTCCAGCTTTCACCCTAGCCTCGTAAAATCGATTGGTTGTCGCTGTTGCACGAGTGCTTTTTGCGACGCGTGACTTTGACACGGCAGTCATGTGTAGGAAGGAGTTATTTTTAAGGTATTAAAGTTCTTCCATTACATTTTTGCGTTTTTGTTATTTAATTATTAAATTGATTAGTCACCTAGTGGAGGATTGGAAACGGAGGCTAGGTGGGGGTAAAGCTAGTTTTGGCTGTCTAATGATTCTTTTGCCGATCTGTATATCTCGATTTTTTCTATCTGTTAACCTATCTACCTACCTATCTGTCTACTTTTTCAACTATCGGTCTAGTTCTCCGCCCATTCTTTTACTTGCGAAATGTGTGGGTTTAACTTGGGCAGCATACGGAAGATATATGAGACTGGTCCAGATGGACCAGTTTGCAGTGCTCACAGAAAGCATTTAAATAATGGGAGATGCAGCACTCTGAATGGCTAAGCTGCTAGAGAGAAGCGCATTTGTCAGCCGGATATAAAGCTTACTGGGAGGAGTTAGAAACATCAATTCCATTTTGATAGATTACTCAATTTGCCAGGCTTTGCACCGACTAAAGTCAAGAGAGGGAGACAGGTGTCTATTACTGTGCGTCCAAGAATGCAAGTTCTGTCGAGGATGAGGTGTAGCAATGCCGGAAGGCTAGCTGACTCACAATAGGCACCCATTGGCGTCGGATTGAAGTGGGTCACGTCATTGCCAAACTTTGCCGGCACACTTTGCCATGCCTCAAAACCGCTTTTCTACCAAGTGCGGTTAATAACAAATGGTTCGACTAAGTACACTGTCTGTAGCATAAAATTTAGGCTTCAGATTAGGGGTTGCACAAAGCAGTATTGGCTGGTTGACCGTTCAAAACCAACAGATGCAGATAAAATGGCCGCGTAACTCATTACTATGGTCTTATCTATCAATTTGGGCACAGCCACAGGGGCATGGTACCCACAATGGAGATGATTATTGTCAACCCACGTTTGTCCTACGAATTGCATCGTTAATCACCCAAGAATCTGTAACCCAGTCAGCATCTATCCACAGTGCTATCGGACTCAATGAGGGATGATTGGATCGAATTGTGTCAATCACAAGAGCCACGAGACTCATCATCGAGTGCTTGACGCGTAGTATTTTTGCGACTTACCTCTGCGTTGTTGCTTCTTCCCACTCTGCCACCGGTTCTGTTTTTACTGAGAGGCGTAACTTCTTCCTTTTAGTGTGGTAAGTTATCTTATCATCGTTCTCTTCACTGTCATGCGTTTGTTATTTTCCAATGCCTAATCATTTGCGAGATTTTGATTAAGTACTGCCTTATTTTTAAAGTATTTTCAGGGAGAGTGATTGAGCATAGAAAATTACTCGTTTCCCTCTCTTTGTAACCGATGCCAAGTTTTAAATCCCAATGAAAGAGTGAAGACGAGATCTTGTTAATCGGTCTTCGCTTATGGCACCAGATTTACTGATCTCATTCATGATTGTGATTGTCTCGTAGCAGCTAGTATTTTAGCAGAAAGTATAAAGTCGGCTGATTGGCGAGGTAGGATGTCTTATCTTTTGTTAGCTCGTAAAGAGTGAACATCAATCCATTAACAGGCTCTTGGTGGAGAGTCAGGGTTTTCGCGTTTCGGACTCAACTACTAGGTGTAAAGTCAATTGGGTTGGCTATTTTTCTCAGAAGGCAAGTTTTGCAACGGTTATGCTAAACCACCCTTCCACACTGTTTTATTTATTCCTTTAAACTCTTCTTCGCTCATGTGAAATCCTACTTTCCCTAAAATATGCAAAGAGGCACCCATTTCGTTTCGGTTGTTTGGTTTGGCAGGCATTTTTAGCTTAGCTTCATTATTCCTGTTCCCGAGCTTGTAAGTAATTAATCAATAGGTTCAAGTTTTATCTCTTTTTAACGTATGAAATATGGTAGTTTATATCGATCTAGCTCTAAGTTCCTCGGTCACATCTTTTTTCCTGTGCCACCTTCGCCTTTTGTCTGCAGGTGCTTACCATTTTAAAAGTGGAGAGATTGTTGAGTAGATCTCATACGCTTTATTCCAAGAGGCTTTTCTTGTCCTTTCCCTTGAATGAGCCCTGGATGTGTCATGTTTTCTCTTGGAATGACCCCTGTGATTTTCACCCCCACTCAAAAATTCGTTCTGAAATATGATCTCTTAGATCATGAACAAATTCAGCATGTGCGTTATTTCCCACCAGAGTTTATTCCTATATGGAACAGCGAAACGGGTGAGTGCGGTTTACATTTTACTAGCCCAAATAGTCTAGTGATGTTTAATCTCGATTGGATCCAGCTGACAACGACCAGACCGCAATGCGTGCATAGGGTGATGTACAGAAGAGACAGTTCCACACCCATTGCATCAAGTTGGTTCTCTAAGCATCTCGGTTGTGATGTGCTCTTAGTTGAGCACAACAGAGGAGGGGATGGGGTTATAGCAGACGCACCCGAAGACATTGAGCAATTGTACGGTGGATATAATGGGAAAGGTGGAGGAGCGTTTTGGTCTTATTGAACTGAAGGAGCTCTTTGCGTGTTACTTAAGGACTGCTCCCGACATGCATGACAGATTGGTCATGAAGGAGGTTTCTTTTTTTACTTTAATTTTAAATGAAGGAAGGATTTAGGACTTAATAGCCGTAAGCGTTAGCACGAATGCATTCATCCCTGGCAAACTTTTACGGCAGGTTATGCTGGATGTCAATCGGACCCACGGCACCGGAAAGTTTACTTAACCAATAAACGTTCTCAGGAATTACAACCGTGTGGGTCAGAGGACTCTCGACATTTGAGGAATTGCCATTAACTGATGGACGTATACACCCTCAAACGTGTAATTGTCGAGCAGGCTGACGTCTCCTGTTGGTGAGGATATTCACGAGTGCGGATGTCTTTTTTTCACAAGAAACTTGTTTCATCACCGCACCTTGTTGTACACAGGCACTGCCGCTGTTCTGTGCCATTCTTGATAAATGATTTTTATTTCGTGCATAACGTGCGCTAGCGTAATCCAAGAACACATTTTGTAAAGCTGAGTACGTGGTCCACTTGCAAGATGACAAGCATAGGGGCAGCAAGACATCGTACGGACTCAATAGACTTCCAAAGCATTTGAAGTTGGGTGCTTGCAATCACCAAATTAGCCTTAAAAACTTTCGGCTCAGACTGGACTTGAGCCGGAAATTTTCGAAATCTTAATCTATATAAAGGCTTATGCAGCCCTCCTGGATAGACAGACCTTTGGTTGTCTGAAACAGAACACGGACACCCCATGCGTGAACAATGCGTTGTCATTTGATGAGTGGGTGTGTTGTTACTTGTGCACACAGACGGGGTTCGTGAGACGACGCTCGTGGGGTAGGAACTAATAGCGGTTTGGTGGCAAGACATGGTGGCCGAGTGTGGGGGTGCAGGATGCGGGCACAAGGGGAGGAAAAGAGGGTAGACGGAGGTGCGGTACTATTGTGAGCGTAGTCACCTGTTCACCAGCTGCAGATGATGAACACATCAGTCGAGACGGGTTTAAACATGCCTACTTATGAGAGCGGTGGATGGCCTGATTCACATTGTCGCCGGACCCGATTCATCAGCACACATTCGCATAGGTAGGGTGTGACGTTTTGTGTGACCTCGACGTGTCGGTCAGTAAAGCCGCAGTCATTAGACTAATAGTTATTCCAGACCCTCAACTAGCGCTGTACTGACAAGGCCGCAGGAGTATTAGACGCGCTGGAAAGGTCAAATGGATTTTGATCAAATAAGTGCGCACTAATTAGTCTAAAGAATTGTAACCGATAAATGTGACACTACTGCATTGGATTTTACAGCCTGCGTGCAATGTTCATCAAATTGTACATTTACTCCGATTTTGACGAAGTCTGCAAGCACAAATTCAAGTTAAAAATTATGACATAACGCTGAAGCGACAAAAACGTATATTTTTACTTGGCAGTCAACTTCCGGAAGAAATGACGCATCCATACTTGAGAGACTAATTTAATTCCATGACATTTGTACAAATGAAGTGCCACAGAAGATTTGCAAGTGGATTAAAGCAACGCATGAAGCTTCATGCATTGATGATACACTTTAAAAAATGTCCTTTTCCGCTGTGACAGAGCTAATAAATAAGAAGACAGGTGATGTTAAATAATATAAAACCCTTCTAAGCATGAGGCATACCAGCATCGATGACATGGATGCACGCACTTGTGGGACTATCAAGATGGAAGCCGTCCAGGCAACAATAGCCTCCAATGCTAAGTACACGACCAGGTTGTTTTGCTGAACAGTAAATAGCATTCTTCATACCAAACAGATCACCGAAAAACAAGAATCTCTTGCAGAACTAGGCGCATTTATAAATTCTAGCATTTTGGCTGAGCTTACTCCTTCAGGCTAATAGCCAGTCTCTACATGAGTAACTCGAGACGAGGAACGATTTCAATGCATTGTGTGTAAAGTAGAACAATGAACGTAATTCACACTAATCATTAATCGCCCTCATAAATAATGATATATTTTGTGAAGAAATGCATATCCTCGTAGGTGCATAATGCGAACCATGGAGAACTGAAGGATAAATAAACTGCTTAAAGCTTTTTCTGTTTAATTCAGGCAATCTTGCCTGGATAGAATTTTAAACAGCATTGTCGTTCAAAGAAAATGAGGAATGTTTGCGCTACTAGCATACTGAGGGATGCAAGTAAAGTTAGCACCTTTTACCATAAGAACTGTTAAGTACTAAGTCGAATGGATCAGAGCGTGGTCTTGCGCTATACCTTAAATCGAAGATTTGGTTTGTAAATGAATAAATATTATAAAAAAAATCAATGTTAGCAGTCCGAAATTAACATAATTGCGAATACGGAATTATAGGTGACTCCGACCTCGGATACGCCTTCAGTAAATTGGGAAACCGTTAAAAATAGCTGGATTTTTGCTTACAAAAGCGTCTACAGATGCCCTTGAATAGAATGGGACCACGACCTCGACAACAAGTCCTATAAATTGCAGCATTCAGAGCCAATTAAAAAATTGTTTAGTGTTTGAAGAATTGTGATGACACAATCCATTTTCTAACATAGGCATTTTTGCCAAAATCAAGGTGGTTTCATATCCATGTTGGCCCTCTCTTTCTTCCCTCCCTTTCTGCTTCCTTTCTCCTCCTTCTCCTCCTTTTGCTTTACCACTCGTCCCCTACTTACCTACTTACATGCCACTTCACCTGCACTGCTATCTGCCTCAACTTGGAGCACTGCAAACACTCCTCTGCGCTGCGCAGCATCCTCTTTCCCACTTCAATGTGTGGCATCATGCACCGCCACGCATGCTAGTCATTGCACGTCTATTTGCACACACATGTGCGCCCGTCGCGGTGGCCACCAGGAGAGGGAGGCGGAGGATGCGTGATGGTGGATGGTGAATGGATGGATAAGTGGGTGGGTGGATGGATGGCTGGTAGGCGTAGAGGTGGTGGTGTGGTGTAGTGGGTTGAGCTCGTCTAGTCATGCAGCGACGAGGGAGAGTGCAGCAAGGGCTTCATTCATAAGGTGTGTTTTGGGGGGAGAGCGGGTGTGCACGCGCGCGTGCGCTCGCAAGAAGAGAGAGGATTGGGAGGGATGGAGGTAGAAGTGGGGTGGGGAGGAGTGGAGTGCAGTGTGATATGAGATGTGAGTGATAGAGGAGGGGAGAGTGAAGGTGGGAGGTGCGAAGCAATGTCGACGCCAGCGACCATACCACGTAGAAAGCACCGGTTCTCGTCCGATCACCGAAGTTAAGCTAGGTCGGGCCGGGTTAGTACTTGCATGGGTGACCGGCTGGGAATACTCGGTGTTGCTGGCCCTCTCTTTCTTTCTTTCCTCCCTTCCTACTTCTCCTTTTACTTTACCACCCGTCCTCTACTTACCTACTTACATGCCACTTCACCTGCACTGCTATCCACCTCAACTTGGAGCACTGCAAACACTCCTCTTCGCTGCTCAGCATCCTCTTTCCCACTTCAATGTGTGGCATCATGCACCGCCACGCATGCTAGTCATTGCACGTCTATTTGCAAACGCATGTGCGCTTGTCGTCGTGGTGGCGACCTAGAGAGGGAGGTGGAGGATGCGTGATGGCGGATGGTGAATGGATGGATAAGTGGGTGGATGGATGGATGGATGGCTGGTAGGCGAAGAGGTGGTGGTGTGGTGTAGTGGGTTGAGCTCGTCTAGTCATGCAGCGACGAAAGAGGGTGCAGGAAGTGCACATTGTTTGTCAACTGCTTCTTTGTTGCTGCCAATTTCGCTGCGATAAATACAACATTAGTTTCAGTCAGAATCTTATGCAATCAGTCCATTCAATGCATAAAAGCGCGACTGAAGCCCAACAGCATACAAAATTAAGGCTATTGCAGCATAAGGACGGCAGAGAAATTCGTCACGAGACAAACACTTTTAGAAGGTGCAAATGTTCCAGTGGGCGAGATCTCATCAACTCCTTCCATACAAAGCCGCGATTGAATTAAATCAAAGTTGAGCAGCGATGCTATTGAAAGTAGATGGAGTTCGACCCACTGCTGATGACCAGTCAGCGGAAATAGGTGTGCTCGTGAAACATTTTTGGCGTGAATCAGAGAAAGAATAAGAGCGAAAGAAGAAGGCGGTTACGAGTCGATAGTGTAGTGCTTATCAAACTGAGAGCTAAGAATTAGGAGACTTACGCGAACGCGATTTGTATGGGCTCAGCCGGGATTTGAACCCGAGACCTCGCGCACCCGAAGCGCGAATTATATCCATGGACCACTGAGCCGCATCGCTTGGGAGCTTCTTTTGTACCTAGAGCACTTCCTTTCACACAATCTCTAGTGTTTATCTGAAATTGTTACTATTGCGTGTTCACTCTTCCAATCGACAACTACGCGGAGCCGCCATCAAGCATTTTTCTCATCTCGGCTTCACCTCACTCCACTTTGCTTAACTTCTTCAAGCGGTTGGACATCAAACAAGAAAACGGACGGGTGATCGATTGGCAATTGTTGTTCCCCGTTAATCTGAGGCTCGAACTAAAGTTAACACCGCTCAGTTTACTAAGTCACATGAAGACAAGATACTAAAATCAACAACTGGGTAGTGGGTAAAGTCCTTCGCCTATTTCGCAGATGAGTTTTAATCAAAGAATGGGGCAAGTGTCTTCCAACGTCCGGAAACACCGTCATTGCAGTCGCCAATTGTAAATTTTGTCCAAATATACTTGAAACGAAGCCCTAAGTGGTGCAATCATGAAATGAAGGCGCCGAAGGGAATGCGAGAGAAGTTTGTATGACCTCATTAACATACTCATGTTGACATGCTAGGACAAAATTCTACAACATCTTTCCACACATCGAGAGGAGCTGTGCATATGAGGGATGAAGATGCCATTTAGCATGCAATCCATGAAAAGTGTGCTTGAGCTGTTTTTTCTCAAAACGTTTGCCTATCGGACAATGTGCTGCAGATCGTGATTGATAGTGCAAGCTGTTCTGTTGAGACTACACATACAACTAGTGCATGTGTCCAGCGACATATCCTCTTATCATACTAGAGGGTTATTTTGCCTCCAATTAGCATTGTCTACTTCTCTGGTGGTTCGTCCCGTGTCTTAGAATGCTTTGAAGTTCCTACTAGAACAGCATAAATCGGGAGTAAATTACAAGCATGCCAATCGCTCCAACGGCATTGAGTTAAGTAATTGCTGATATGGCAATGTTAAGGAGATCGATGAGCAGCTTCAATCATTTGGACGTTATTTCAGACTTACATGCCTGCAGTAGAAAGCTCAATGAAGTTGTGCAGAGCAAAGGCTTTATAAAAGATCCCCTCACACAGGATGGGAACGTGAATACCTTCGAAGGAGAGGCTGCCAATGGGCCCTTCTTATTGGTAAAAAAACCATCGCCAACACCTCCTATCATGGGTTTTCTTATTCATTTTCCTACATCAGACAGACAGCTGCATCTGTCCTAACCGGATCTCGTTTAAACCAAGGCACTTTGCGTAACATCACGACACCGCCATCTCTCGCATCTCAAAACAGCGCCGCTCCTCAGCAAACAGAAGAGCATTGCGCACGAAACCACATCTATCCACTCGCTCGATCCCGCGGCATACCGGATATCCGCTGTGTGGATTGCGAAGGCTGCTCACCAGTGCGGTGTGTTAAGAGGCTGGATCGAGAGGCAGTTTCGAGGTTCATTGCTCCTTTCCGAATTGTTATTTTCGTCAATATTATTTTCATTTACCAGCAATTCACTCAGACACTTTAATAGTTTTATTGCTTTCAATGCGCCTTTGGATTGAGGGGCAGTGGGGTGGTTTGCGCCTTGTACTGGACAACAACCCTTCCACCCCCTCTGCTCAGTTACTTTTACCAGGGGGGTGAGTAGCTATAGAAGAGGAGGCGTTGTTGGAAGCCTGTGCAGGGAGAGAACCTCAGATAGTACAATTTATTTAATGTGTACAGGCTCAAGTTTGGTTTACTCTCACATAATCCTTGTCATTTCTTTGTCGGCCTCACCACCAAATAGCTAATCATTTACTGCGAAACGAGAATTGTCACTAACATTCACAATCATAGTTTCTGGACTAGCCTTACCAGAATCTTGCTAATCCGAACGCGCTAATTCCACACTAAGTCCATCCTGCAACCATCACTTGCGCCTGCAGCCTCGCTTTGCCATCACTGCACAGATCCCCAGAATTACGCCATGCTGTGCATTGCTGCGCACGTATATCTGTCTCTTCTGGTGCTAATTTTCATCAGCACCCACCTCACCTCTCCCCTCCTTCTCGTCACTTACTCACCTGCTGTCTACGCAGACCTATTCTTCCACTTCAGTGGCACATTCGATCTCGCCTTGCATGCGCCGCATATGTCAAGTGCATTGCTATGCTGGGTTGCCTGAAGGAAGATAGTTTAGAGTGGGTGATGTAAACGCGGTCTCTTTTCTTTTTAATTGAGGAAGTAGGTCAAACCAGCACTCATGAAGGCACAATGCGCGAAACGATTGTCTTGTTCTTCACTAACTTTTCCTACGGCTTAAGGCGCTAATTTTTAAGGCCAGCTCTTTATCAAAACATGTAGAAACTAAGGATTTCAAAAACACACTAGCAACTGAATATGTGCAAGGCAATGGGCGGATGTGAAAGCATACCGCGCTTTTCTTAGAATTTCAAAAGCCCTCAAGTGTCATGCACATTTATAAGTTGCTGATGACTGCCTTAACCGGTGCCTATTTGTGCTTAGGGCCACATTCCATTCATCCACCCTACGACAGGCTTAGACAAAGAGCGGAATAGGATGTAATACTTATATTCGTTAAATGTGCTTTGTAGATTAGAGGCGGGAAAACAATTTAAACCTCGTGGCGAAGCGGCGTGGAGACTAGCAAGAGCGTGACTCTTCCCCGGCCTGAATCCCACATCTTGCCTAGCTGCATAATTTTCACCCTCTATAATAAAGATGTCAAAGCATACTCAGACTTCTACTAACAACGGTGGCCAGAAGAGAGAGAAGGAGCCCTCTACAAGGACTTGTGCTAATCAGCGTAAAAGTACCGGTAGCTTAGTTACAACTAATAATTCAATCTCAAGGGCATAGTAAAAAATGCGCACACATCACATCAGATGGCGGCAAGGATATCGCTGCAACACAAATTATCTGAATGCTATTCTTCACCTCGATCAGTGTGCTGTAATGTCTGCAACGCAATGATTACAGTAAACACAGTGATTATTACCAAAAGTGGCAAGTTGTCGATGATATGTTCAAATACATGATGGGTCGTCGATTGACTGGCTTGCTTGCAAGTGGGTCAGCTGGCAGTGGAGTTATCTAGCCTCACCACCGAATGCGTTTTGTATGCGTAGAAAGGTCACGGGATTAATCGGTCATCATGGCAACAGAAGTTATTTGAATTAATCTTGACGACCGAGACATTCATTTGCTATTTAGGAGTTCTTCAGTATAAGAATTCAGACGACTGAACCAACCACTATTGCAGCGCTGTCGAGAACCGAAGCTTTCATTAAAGGAAAGGTTCTTTCTACCAACGTGGTTTATGGGTCGCATATCAAATTTAATTTGTTCAAATTTTACCTCAGCTTCTCCTTTCTTACGATTAGCCAGACTATGATTATTTCAACCTTGCTGCCGGATCTTAGAATCCATTTGACTTTAATGGAATGGTAGCATGGGCGAGACCACTTCTAAGGGTTCCGTTCACTCCATTTAGTCACGATAATGCAGGCGTTTCCGATTAATGGTTTCAATAATCTTATAACTTGATGAGAAGCATTTCTTTGCATTGAAGTGCATCTTGTAGTCATAAGTGACTGCAAAATTTGTTCTTAGCGAATGGGCTCAGTAAGTGCCTTAATCGCCAGGCTTTTTTGCTCCTCTTGCTGCTGCTTCTTCCAAAATGGATTGCTGTTTCCAATGATTCTACCTAATTAACATTAGTAACACTTTTATGTTTCCGTATGCCAGACCCGAATAAGTTCAGTGACTGATAGCCGCGGTCTGCATCCGCTTCAAATGCCTTCTTCTCACAACTAAGTAAGGTTAGCATAGGGAGAACATGAACGAGGAATTCGCATTTACACAAAAAGGGCTTGATCGTCGACATGTGCGTGGACTGTATTGCACACTGTAAAAATTTCTACGAGATTTGCGCACTATATGAGATTGCGATTGGCCCTGCCATTGTCCTCGTTTGCAAAAATTCTCAGTGATTCATTCGCACTAGTAGTGAGAGCAAAAATGGATGTGTCAAGCACAAAATTGGACTTTCAGTGACATGCTTTAGCCATTGTAGCACAGGCGAGGTCAATAATGAACTTGTTGCTGCTAATGCAACTGCAGCAATCGCTAGATAGCTGTTTTCCCATCTCCTTTAGCCAGACGAACTTTTATTAGGCTCCAACAATACCCACCCTTCGATAAGCTTAGGCAAAGAGCAGAATGTGACTTGCGCTTATCAGCATAAAAGTACCGGTAGCTTAGTTTCCACTAATAATTCAATGCTAAAGGCATAGTAAAATGCGCACTTCTACTCGGCAAACCATTTATCTAACAAGCGGAAATAGATGAAGATGCATGGAAGCAAGGCACATGCGCACATTGACGGCGGTGGCAAAAAGTGCTCATAAGCATGGTTTTCTACTTTAAAAAGGGATATTCTGGAGGAAGCATTTTTGGTGCTTTTTAAGCAGTAAACTATGGAAGTATGTACACTGAATAAATCTTCTCTTTTACGTCTACCGCCATTAAACTTGAGCCATGGAGTGAGCTTTAATGACATTCTTGCCGCTGATAATAAGTGCACAAGACCTTTTGATATCCCATTTTGATTGAAGCCTCAATGCACGATGCAAATTGCAAGGCAACTGGTTGGATTGATTAGACCACATGCACGTCGCACAGCTTGGGAGGATGGATGTAGAGCTGTTCTGTAGGTCTTTAAGGGGACCACGGATGCCCACATTATGCAAGTGCAATATGGTCAATGCAAAAGCTTTATTTATTTCCTTGGATTTTCAGCTGCTAAAGTACACATCCAAATGGCAATTTTGAAACTTCAACAGCTTTGCTTATCGAATCCAAGTAACTAAATTGAGACCTTCTAATCTAACACGCCTACTCAACGAGTTATGAACTATCTTTCCAAGTTGGAAGGTAAGTATCGCATGTGGAGAATTGCAGTCTAGAACACGAAGCTTGGCATAACGATTCCCTACAATAGATTATCAATGAAGGCATGATTAGGTATGAGGTCGTATTCACCGCTTATAACATGAATACTAGATCCTGTGAAGAATTAAAGTATATTGGTTCCTGTGTTAAATTCAAAGCAATTAACCCGAGGCTAAGTTAAAGCTACTTATCAGAGTGGCGTTTCGGGTAGTTGTAGATGCACCCAAAGCCGTTTCCGCAAATACCGAGTATTGTCGCTGAGCTGCAATTAAATCGCACACGCTTTGAGAGGATGCACAAGCACTCGCCCATGCGCACTCGAGACAAACCCGCTTTTTGCCACCAGATGGCAACAGCAGCATTTGTGTGGGCCGCACTCACTTTTGATTAACTTTGCTAAACAATTGCCTGTCAGAATGCGCGAGGATTGCTTTCTCAGTAATGTCACAATGCAACGTTTAGGTACTTGGTCCTTTAAATTGAAATTTTATGTCAAGCTCGAGCCAATGACGGTAAACAAAAGTGACTCGTATCTGCCCGATGAAATGACTATCAGCCGGAAGTACAAAATGCTGGCAGTATCAGGCACACTTGCCTGCCAAATACCCAGGTAATGCTACGCCGATCTGTACGGAAAGATTTGAATTCCATGCACGAGCACTTATATGTTGACAACAGATCCCCGTTAAGTTGGTTAGAAAATTAACCTCAAGGCAGTAAAATTAGATTTGGTAAAAGAAATGGCCTTAATTTCGACGAATCCTAATTTTAATAACAATGAAAGCCAGTCTACTCATTTATGTTGTGATTACAGTATCAACATGGAATTTTTTTTGCATAGACGAAAGAAAGGAACCTCACATTAGTCCAAATCACACTTACTTCAGTGCTTGACTTAAAAGTAAACCGTCCCAGTTTAGTTTTAGGTAGTAGCAATGGCCCACCCCATGCCACTCCCTCCAGATACAATCTCACGTCCACATGCTGCCTCTCTTGCTGTTACCGAGACTGTTCCCGCACCACATCACAACACATCTCACCAGATCACATCCCACGGTATTGAATAGTGGCTAATACACAGCGGATGGGGGGCATTGCAAACACCGGCACTGAGCCGCCCGTGCTCTCATCGCTTCAAAACGTAGGTCGTTCAGCCACCCAAGCGGGTAAGTATAGCCATATATAGCACCGGTGGATCAGGAGCGAAGGTCATTGGAATGACGTTATTAGGACACTGGTGAAGTTGTGAACAGGTGGCGAGCAAGGTTAGTAGAATGAGTGAAGGGTGGATCGCTGAGGGCACCGTCGATGCGTGTGGTGTTAAGGTGGGCAGGTGTGCAAGTGGTGAGGAAGTCATGTTGTGGTGAAGTTGGGGTAGATGAGATTGAAAGGAAGTATCGAGGCGCTAGGCAGTAGCCGGATGATGAGGGCGAAAGAGTGTTGTTTCAATCAATATGCTTGCGTGAGCTTGATTCTCACGTGCGTCGTGGTAGCGATTATTGCTCTCCGCACAGATGACATGAACAACCTTCTTTGCTTCACTCTGGTCGTCTTCGTAGTGCCTCATTCCCCACCATGTCCGCATGCGTAGAGGCGTATGCAAAGGAAGGGATGGGTGGGCGAGAGTGCAATAGGGAACTTGCTGCAACCCGGGCTTTAAACGGGGCCATTTAGATCTCCCACCTAAGCTACCACGTCATGCCTGGTGTTTGGTTTTACAAACTATCCCTAACTACAAGACCCACTCGATGTTTAAATACGTATTGCACATGTACCAACATACCTGCCCGTAATCGTGTAAGGAACGGCCATGGATAATAGCCGCAGCATTGATGATGGTAATGCCAATGATGTTCAGTGGTGAGCTCAAGCAGTGCAATGATATAGGGTACGTCTGCATGGTTCTGTCGACGGGGGTTGGTGGGGTTGAAAATACGTCTCCATGATCGGGTGGACTAAGCGATGGACCAGGAATTAATTGGGCGTTTTCTGCTCAGGTCTGCATTCCGCCTGTGGCGCCAGTAAGCGATCGCCAGTAAATCCTTTCTACCTTCTGCGACTCCTATGACTTCTTTGCAATACATGCTGCTGTTGGTCCACTGCAATGACCTCTCACAACTGTGTAACTGCAGCTGCGTCGAGTGAACGGGTGGTGCATACCTATCGCGCGCTGGTGCGCAAGAGGGATTGGGAGACGATGGCAGAACCGGATGGTCTTTTAGAGCACGGAAAAGACGTCGCGAGCAGGATTTGAACCTGCGCGGGGAGTCCCCAATGGATTTCGAGTCCATCGTCCTAACCACTCGGCCATCGCGACACAGATGCGTCGATTTCTTAATTTAGTACTTTAGAAAAAAAAAGTGTAAAGTAAAATTAGGCTTACGACATTTAATTATTTCAAAAACCCAGATAGAGTCGGTAAAAATTATTCCTACTAAGGTGTTGTATTGAGATTGTTTCAGACATACCCATAAAATGTGGCATGATTTCTGTATCTTATTCGACATCACTACTAATTTTAGAGCCTGTTATAAACAAAATAACTTTGCCGTGAAACAAATTACACCATGCAAATATAAAGTCTGCATTTTGACAAAGCTTCCAAAGCTTGATTCTGATGAAGCAGGCAAATATTAGATGACGAATCGCCATAAATACCCTCAACGAGTATTTAAGGCGGACTAATAACAAAGCATGCTCAAAACGCAACAAAGAACATCTATGCTTGTCTGTGCTGCGGGTTTAAAAACGGACCATCTTCGTTTGTGCATTGTGGACGCATATGCTGCATACTAACAGGTTAGCTTTTCCGTGCAATTTTCATTATAGATAGTTTGTCCTATAATATATTTGTGGACTGTCGTTTCTTCGTTCGATTGTTGTGCCCAATCACTAGAAAACCCTTATGGGACTCGTTCTCTGTGAAAAATTGTCTTAGTAGGTTTCCTAACGCGGCCTAATTAGCATAAAAGCCTCATGGCTGAATTAAAGAAAAATTTCCATGTAATTTGATGGCAGCTCAAGTTCTATTTCTTTGCGTTCAAGGAAGGAGAGTCCACTACACCAAGGTGCACTTTTGGTTTATAAGCAGCAACAAACATCTGCTATTATAAGCATTGCGGCCAAAAGCAGACATATTTCGGATTGCGTGCAGGAATCGTCACACTCTAGAGACAGTTTTTGCCTGCTCCTCGTTTTTTTTTGCCTTACAGCTGACGGATTTGACGTGACAAGCTTTAATACCCTCTGGAATCGGTTATGTTAGGATAGTGCGCTAAGCCTGTATATCAATATCGTTTAGAGGAAATCGACATCACGCATGTCATTGAATAACCTTGAATGTATCAAGTGTCTCTCTAGGAAAAGGAGATTGAAGTGTCTGACTAATGGTATGATTGAGGGAATATCAGAAGTCTGTTGGCACGTATGTCAATCGCGGAAAGTGCATCTGCCCTTCACCCTATTCTAACCATCTTATGTGTTCTAAAGCTAGTCGATTTCATCCACCCTCCAAGAAATCATAATTCTGTCATGCACTCAACTCAGCGGTCGGTGAGTCATAGTGGGTGGTAATCAAAACAGTCGAGCATATGCTTTGCCCTCCATCTCCATGTGGGTGAATAATAGTCAGATATTGCTAGTAAATCAGCATAAACATTTTGTCCACCCCCCTTCAAGGCATGTTTAAGTGGTCTAGCTTGTGATTGCACTGTTAGTCCTCTTCAGTACCGCCTTGTGGGCTACTCATTAAACTTTTGAGACCTTTGACAAAAATGCCGACTTTACCATGGTCGCAACGTCGGATCAGTACAGAGCCGAATTCCTTAAAAAGGCCCTCGTCAGTATAGGTCAAACAAAGCTAATGACAGTATGGTGCGTTTAGGATCACCTGTTTTCCAGAGCTGTGCAAAGGAACACGAACCTCACAATCTGTGTTGGTTTTGCCAATATTTTGATGCTATGCACACCTGTTCATGATTAGTCTCCTGTGCCATCCATGTTGCATTAATGGCACATTTTATACCTATTTTACTAAGTCGTATATCACAGGGTGCATCGGTATTTCAATTTGGCCGTGCTTCAATCGCCACACTCCAGACGCTGTTAGTATTTTCATTGAAGATACCAAAGACATGGCATATTATTAAAATATATAAACGTGTGATTTCTTTTGTAGAGCTGGTTACTAGGAACTCCACGCATCCTTTCAATCACTTCTAGGCAGCACTTGAGAATTTTAGTTTGTTGATAGGCATTTCCGGTTGGCTAGATAAGAGAGGTGACCAAAACTGGCTGGTGATCTCTTATTACCCTAAACGAAGCACATTATGATGGCTTACTCCAGATTTTTCTTAGTAATGTCACGGGTAGATCTGATTTATTCAGCATCCGCTGTAAGACTTTACCAATTTCCTTTGACACGCATATCCTCTGCAAACATCACCAAACTCACTTTTGAAAGAATGAAATGGGTGCTCGAGAACCTCTGTTTCATGCTTTTTTGATGAAATCTTCCGAATTATCCCCTATATTTTGGCTGAAGCAATTGGTTATTACAGCAAAGTAGGGACTTCTTTCGTAAACTTGAGCCGAAGGCTTTTCACTGATGTGCAAGCTCGCATAACCTGTGCGATCATTACGCCGTGTCGCTGTACAAGAAAACTGCCACACATAGTAACATGGTACAAGTGCGATTCGCAAGTCTTACACACTTCTTCCTCAATTCATCTCTGACTGGTCGTGTCAGTGGGCATCCCGTACCTTTCAAACTGGTAAAATCAATATTCGAGGACAGCAGGCGGCACTGCAGTGGACACATATGAATGGTGTGAAAGGGACGCAGAAGTAGGGAAGAGGATGCGGCTGAGTGATTATGACTATCGTTTTATACCTTGATTTTTGGAGTTCGAAAGCCGGAATTGCGGACACTTAGTTGCCCTAGCTGATATTACTACACATAAGCAAACATTTGTTGTGACAAGCATGATGTGGCAAATGATATATCCCCTCCAAAATGTGGGTTACATGCGGAAGACATTCCAGGCCTTAGGTGGTTCTCACTTTCACCCTTTTTCAATTTTTCCCGTCGATGGCGCGTTTGGTGTAACAGGCGACAGAAATAACATGGAGATAACGCACTGGGCTTGTCTTTATGTCACATGGAGTAGCACTTACCGCGCTTAAGCGTATTTATGTCGAGCTAGTCCATGACGGCATTCTGTGAGCTGCTAAAAGCTTTTAAAATAAATGCTAAGAAGCGATACACGAAAAGTTTTGTAGGCGCTTTGTGCATGTCAAGCGATGAGTTATATACTAGATTCGTATCATTCCGGTTATGGGGGCATCATCTCATAGACCATGTCTGCAGCCTTCCCTCAGTATGGCCAGTTATTCCGCCTAATCATCGCATCATTCGACCACTTCGGACCGCTTAGGCTGCTGACATTTTAATCGAAGGCATGGAGACGCAGTTCCTCTGTTCCAAACTTTGATGCCACGTCCCTTGCATTTATAGAACGATCATAATCGCGTTGCAGGCGTGCACTGTTAATAGTCGCAACGGTGTCCTCGTGTATTGCTCTGTGGCCGTAGCGTAAAATAAACTTGTTGGAAGATTGAACATCACACAGGTCTCTGCGAGCGCACAGAGTACTTGGTACTGGTGCTTCAGCAACACATTGCCCTTTTTTATAAAGTGAAATATAGTAGTGACAAATCATGGGATTTTCGTTACTTCGTTTTCCCCTCTTATGCTCTTGGGTGCATACGGAGGGGGGGGGGAGAACTGAGCTTGAATTCGCATAAATTGACGTTTAACTTTAAGTGTCCTTTCGAACGCTTTAATGAGCAATGACTTTCCAAAATTCAAGAACTTGTTGTTATACGATTATTCGCTGCTTGATAATGGTTGAATTAAACTTGAATTCTCGAACGACACCAAGTAAAGGCGATTTTGGGTTTGGGCAACACTGGTTTCACTTTGGAGTGACTTACTTTACGCTCCCCATACGTTATTCAATTGAGAGGATACCAGCTCAAGTCCGATGAGCTTTACGACCTGTGATCGCAGCCGCAACCACAATCAGACTGGCCTCTTGATTGGCCGTATTAATGAACGCAGTTAGAAGTTTCTATGCCCGTTGACGTAGCAGATGCAAAAAGTGCAAATTTTTGGGCTAAATTGCAGGCAACTAGACCAATGTCAAGTTGGTGCTTTTATTAAGCTGTTGATCTGTCAGCTAACGAACCTACATTGGGAATTAATCTCGCACTTCTGAATGTGTAGGCATTCAATCTACTTGCCAACGCCCGCAGGACATAATTTGCCCGTTTTGACGCAGTTTGGGGGCTTTGGAAATCAGCACTGCATCTTCTTATAAAGTACAGCATGAATATTTGAGCACGTAGTCCAGTTTCATGTGTTCTTATATACGAAGTTTATAAGACTGTGTAGGATGCATTCACTGGGGTTCATTGGACTGCTGTACCATGTTGGAAGTGCAGCATTTACCACAAGAATTTTTTCGAATGACCAAGACATTTTTACAAGGCGCTTTCTTTTAAACGGATGACTGATTATCGCAGCCGACTCCTCCTGCGATGGCGAGATTTTCTTACATTACCGCATATATCTCACCGATCCAGTAAAAGTTACTCCCAACGTAACTTCGTGTTTTTTTTACAATTTTGCCACCAACACATATGGTAGTCAACGTTACTTTGCGGTCAACTCTTTTGCGCATGTCAAGAATAAAAGTTGGGGGTTTGTTTAAATCGTATGTTTAGTCGTGATTTGACAGTGCTGAATCTTTGTTACACATTTGGTTATCAACTTGCAGAATCACTTTGTCTTTTGCTTACATGTTTCTCGGTTGCTTACAGTTTCCCCAGGTAGGTTAGTGCCGTTCATATGTAAAAATATATTTTGGGTGACAAGTGGGAAGTCAAGATCAAATCCCCGAATCTGCGGACCTTTTAAACATACTATAGCAAAGCGAATTCTAAGCCTGAATTAAATTTGTTTAGCCACATGCTTTCTCTTCGGTACCTAAATGATTGATGGTCTTCTTTGCTGAATCCATCCGTTCTAAGATTTAAAGTCTAAAACGAAGAAACGGCGTCAACGAATCGTCTACGCTTGGGTTAATCCCCTCAGATGATAAGAATTTTTCCGAAATTCAGCCTTTTAATGCGTCTGTCTATGTTTTGCCAAAATGTGCTGTAAAACTGCTTTGCATTAAGTCGGGCAAACAAGAAATCCTAATTTTAATGATTCCTCTAGCACTCCGATCTCAAATTACCTGGCTAGCAGAGAGCTTTTGTACCACGCGCAAACGTTAGTCGTTTTTTAAAAATAATGGAAAGTTGCCTACAAGTTACGGATGTATTTATTGGCCCTAAGCAATTCGAATTCGACTTCCCCAGAATGCCACAGTTAGAATACCCCAAGCTAAGACGATGAACATATTTATGCTCGGGTATTAGGGTATTCTTTGATGACAAAGCAGAAGCATATTTATTTTATCACTGAAGACCCTAGGCAACCACCACAAACGCTTTTCCTCGTTAACAAACACCTCCTCTAGATGGTGTGATTGCTTGTAACCAAAAAAGAGAACACTGAGGGGTTTTATTTGTGTGGTGGCTGCTTCACTCTTGACGTCAACGTAAAGCACGTGATCAACTTGGCTGAGGCCTCACCATCTTTTCACCCAAAAGCAGTAAATAGTATTAGCCTTCGGTCGCCATCTAGGTCCGTAGTAGCACGTCAAGCCTTTGTTTTGACTCACTTAAGACTAACCAACAAGGGCGCTTGTCCCGCCTAGATGGGTATCTAGTGCGTAGGAAAACAAGCCTATAATATAAAGTCTTTGCAACTGCTGACGACGTCGACCCAATTCAGAAAACTCACAGTGTTCAATGCTAGTTCTTACTTCGTTCCTACTTTTACAAACGTAGAAAATTGTTTTTTGATATTTGAGTGGTAAAATGGCTCCCTGTTCGGTCAGTGGTGTGGCTTTCAATGCATTCAAGAAATCTATCAAAATAGGCGTTGGAGCGAGATTTTGCATTGGCAGTCAAGTTAGTGCTGCACTAGGAGGTAGAGAACTCTCAAAGCATACTTTGCTTTGTTGACATTATGCATGCACTTAAAGCAACTTAGTGGGCTCTGCGAGCAAGGAATGCCAGCACAGGCTGGCATAATCAACTTTGCAATATAATTTGGGACAACATTGCTCCATGACGGAAAGGGTGCCAGGACACGCCGGTCCCACCAAGCTTTCACCTGGAAAGACGCACTTAATTAAAGCGACTAAAAATCGGTGCGACTTAGGAGTACGATGGTAATAGCTGGGACGAATTGCTTTGATTTGTGCAAGATGTTTTATTTGAATGGAGCTGGCCTTCCAGCACACAGCAATAATGTTACCAGTTGCCTATGAACGACAACTACTATGTCGATTAGCGTCGAATGCTTGCCACACTGATGAAGAGCGCACCTTCTATTTCCTTTTGCAATACCACTATGTGCGTCATTAAGTGCTTTGAAGAATGGATCAATCCTAACGTCGATTATCCGATTGGCATAATTAAGGACTCAAGAATTTGAATGTTTTATCCAAGTTGAACAGCTATGAGAGCCTGTTGTGTCGCAAAAATAACCCACCGTAACGAGGACGCTTGAGGTCCATATAATCTTCCCTTGGGAAGGCTGACCGAGCAGCCAGTCCTGAGATGCGCCTGCACCAGTGGACTTCGTTATTCTCGTCCCAATAGAAAAGGGATGGAGATAAAAAGACTTAGTCTTAAATAGCCATCTTAAATAAAACGTTCTTTAATCGTGAACAGCCTCGGCCATGGAGAAGGTGGAAGTTGGCACAACTGTTTTGGATGTCCTAGTCAACAGACTCACGTAGAAAAGGACTGATTATAGGCAACTGCAAGGAGGATTAACTAAGACAATCGCTTTTAGTCATTAAATTGCCTCTCCTACACACTAAGTAATAGTGCCTCCAGATGGTATCTAGGCTTTGCAAAGAGCCTCTGCGTCCTTGGAAGTAGTCAGTTTCATTGCTTTCGCTTCCATTGAATGCACAGAAGCATTTATTTCTGCATGAAAAAAGCGCAGTGCTTTTCTTGAAAGCAGTGCACTATTTGTTTGCCAAACCCAAGCGTTTCGCCTGCAAAATAACTTCTGTAACGGAGTAATGGAAGGACATTTCGAAATGCAATGTACAAGACTCGATTGCGGCAGCCTGTGCTAAATTTATCGTTTCTTCCTTTTAGATGAATTTTACCTATGTTGACACTATGAGTTGTAAAACACAAGTCATTTTCACTTCCCAAGCCAATGTTGCATTCAGCAAACTTAAAATCAGTTAACGAAGCAAGGTTTTGGTTACTCAGGGATCGTCGGTTGCCATGTAACGACCACTTGTCTGTCATATCACCTTAGTGTCGCTTAGCAGCAAAATAGCCAAGGTGTCCTTGCAATTACTGTTGCATGAATTCGCTGCTGTTAGCTTGGTATGGTGTAGTGATAGTCAAATCTGTTGGCTTTACACGATCTTGCGCACACTTTTATAGGAAAAACAAAACAAAATATTTGCTGATTTGCCGTCTTTCGGTCCGCGCGACAAAAAAGATACAAGCTGTTTAAACTTATGAGGACTAATTGAGCCCCCATAAGCTTTAAAAGGTTACCATTTTGCAAATATTGCCTTAACCATGCACATACTGATGATATAGACACGCCTAATTTATGCTTTTACAGCATGAAATTGTGCCAGCTTCACTCCGCTGCATGGTCCTTACCTTTTGGCGATTGAACTGTAGGAGGAGGGAGTGGAAATCAATCTGCTTAACTTACTACTCAAAACTAAAGAATAACACGTTACAACTATTAAATGCAGAAATCATGTCATTCATTTAATCACATCCTTTTGATAGCTCTAATCTTTTCACCCATGTGCCATCAAATCAACGTCTTTCCTATTGTTCCATGCTTCATGCCAAAACTGCCATAATACTTCTAGTAACGTACGGTTGCTCATGCAGTGCTATAGTGCATTTCATGATGCAAACACGGTACGAATATTGGTCTGTTGGACCTGCACTTATGTGTAGCCTTTTAATTGTTTGATTTTACCCTTTCATTTGCTTCATTTGCTCAGAAATTATGATCATTAATTGTCTTCCGCCGCATTGTGTCTTTTGAGACTGCACACGTGCCAATCACAAAAGTTACCATCGATAAATCATCACTCATAGCCATCAATGTGCCTCAGAGTCTTAAAACTTTGTGAAAGAACGTGGTTTCTGACTTCTGCCGTAACTTACAAGCAAATACTTTTTTCACTAGCGACACAATGCGTGAGGACTTGATCCTTTAGTCAAGTTGCAAGTGACACAGGTACCTCGCAACTGTTTTACATTGTTGGGCCTTCGAACGGGATTCATTTATTACACAGTGTGACCACCTCTCCCGCAAAATATTTTACAAGGATTTTGATCCAAATTTTGTGGATAATCTAGTGTATCCTACATCTTAAGCCTCGGAGGGTTAGTAATGTGTCATCAAAGAGTTAAGACACCATAACTGATGTCCTAAGACCCTTTGCTGCTCCCAATGGCTCTAACTTATAAAATGGCAAGCATTTGCATGCACTTTACACATTAGGAGAGCATAAAGCACCTTGGTGTTTTTTTTGCAAATCTATGAGTTCCAAAACCTGACAGTGTCATCTGTGGTGCAATCAGTAGGAGTTGACGCGGTCTCGCTTGAAGTGCACATCAATCCCTATAGTAGAAATGTGGAAATCACCTGCACATCAAAGATTGTGTCAACGTCACTATTTATTAATTAGTAGTTTATATATCTTAAGCGACGTCAATAATTAAACCGGCTATTATTATTATCAACTTCAAGGACTCAAATGTTGGATTTATCAGCATTGATGCGAAGAATTTTTAAGTGCCTATATGTAGGTCGATCTCATTTTACATTAGAATGTGTGAGTAATTTAATTTCGTTCACATTGTAGTGTTTTAATGCGAATAATATTTTCTGAGAACGACATAATTAACTTGTATTTTCCATTTTATGTACCAATTCGAAAATCATTTTGCAGACAACTTGATGTCGAACTTCACTTGAGCAACGGGTAAAGTGGCTTGTAGAAAATAGAGTGCAAATTAAGCCGCTTAGTCGAATCACTGTCCCAAAATGTCGAGTCGTCTATCCTTTTTAGCAGGAGTACTAAGTATCGACCAAGTAATGACAGCAGTTGCATTTCGGCAAACAACAGACTGAAGTAAATTAGCATTCCTACTTTCAATCTGCCCGTTTTGAAACACCTCCTTTGTGTTGCAAGGCAGCGTTAACATTCCACATTCCATTTCAAGTGTAAGCAGTTAGATGACAAATGCAAACTAGCTAGTGCATTAAAACATGCATGAATAGTATCTCCTTTTTCAAATAATATCACTTTCTGCATCAAGGTATCCAATTGCTTCTCATAGAAGGTGGTCAACTTGGTCTGTCGATCTGATATTTAAAACCAATCATATTCAAATTATCTCTGTGTGTTTTTGAAACACCGACGTCTTCTTTGAGAGTCCTTGTAGTCACTGGATCAAGCCAGAGGGAGGCCACTCAGCTAATGTAACGATTAACAGCATCCTCAATTCCTACTTGTTGATTTCATACACCTTGCTCACTCCAGTGACGGATAACTCTGTATTCAGTGCTAGTAATGTCAATTTCAGCATGCGCTCTTTCATTTTACTAATCTCGCGGTAGAGGGTGCATTCTTGGAAGGGTCGATCTGTAACGTATCCATCAGCTACAAATTATATGCGTTGCTTTCACGACCTGTTAATCCACGTGTGCATAGATGCTAAGTATATAACTTGGGATGCTAAAAATGTGGCATGAAGCGGAATTAGGTGTCTGGCGGAGTTTTGGTACAATAACCTACTTTTTACAAGGAAGAAACTAACTGCGTCTCTCGAAGTCTCAAATTCATAGAAGGAGAAGCGGGTTGAACAGCACAATTTGTATAACATAATTAGCCAGTCGGAAATAAGATTATATGATCCTGGACCACAAATGCTTGTTAGTAAGTGTAAGGAATGAGTTCAATATATAACTGAATGTTGTGAGGATCCTTAGTCTCGTTTAGCTATTATCAGGCAGTAGAATAAAGACAGCGATTAAAAGACGATTTCATCCCTCAGTGATCCATAAAAGCGATCAGATAGGGATTGATTCTCCCGTTTGATGCAATCTGCACACGTAGAGAGGTAGAGACTCAGCCGAAAGCAAACCTTATTGATCATTTTGCTCATGGCCTCGCGCACCATACTGATAGCACATCAAATAACGCCAAAACTGCACAATTACAACCTTGAACCAACAACTTTAATTAGGCGATTTTCTCAAGGATGAAGATGGAAATAAAACCTGGTGTGTGTACTTTGCCGGAACTATTTGGATTCTCAGTAAAAGAATATTAATGCATTACAATTTTTCTCACCCTTCTCACCATCCTGGCTACGTTGCGGAAGGCAAACACTGGACCTTCTGTCGTCACCATATTGTCAAGTCCACGAGGACAGAGAAGAATCTGTATGAAGTTTCGACTAAATCGCTTCATTTCATTCTTACGTTCCCGAAGGAGAGATGAAGAGGAGCATTGCTACAAATGGTTGCTAGGCAACGAGATTCAATAATACTTTTAAGAAACCTCACCCGGGTGCTTGCGTTTATCTTTCGTTGGGGGCATGTGCAAACTAAAGCAAAAGGTGAGTTGGCATGAGGGACAGGTGGCCGAAAGAGAATTATATGAGAATTTTGGCTTAAATTTTAAGGTGGGAAGGTATTCTGTCTGTGTGCATTGACTTACATCTTGCAGTAGATGTGGCTGGAAGGCAATGAACGAGGCGCAATTACAAAAGGTGCGACAGTCTCTGACAGTGTAGCCATGCAGTTTTCTTAACTGTCCAAAGGGACGCTGCTTTGAATCTCGTTGTTAATATTCTTTTTTCCTGTTACTCTTAACATCACGTCCATATTTTGCTCAGAATGGCACCTCCGCAAGGCAGAGTGGCGGATCGGTGTTGGTAAGAGTTGTCGAATTGTGGGACGATGGACACCGTAGATCAGACACTACAATAGCTCATGCACACCGCGGTTGGTTTAGGCTGGTTGATGGAGAATACACCCTTGAAGACGGAATCGGACTAACAGGGGAAGGCCTGACAAGAACTCAGTTTTGCTAGCCAAAGTCACTGTCTTCGTAGCACTAATGTATATCTGCGGCTGTTCATGCTACCTCTCGACTCATAGAAATCAGAAGGCCGTCTTTAAAGCTCATCTGCTCTGGTGGAATAATCAGCTGAATTTGTTGAAGCGGAATTTGAAGGAGGGTGGATAAGAAAAGAATGATTCCTTTCTTTAAGGCGGCGTATAATACGTACATGGAAACTTTATATGCATGAACAGTGATGCGTAACTTTCCGCACCATCTGAACGAAAGGAAGTTAAGGCCACGAAAGTGATTACCATTGTAAAAGTTGTGAGTCAACATGCACCATACTAGTAAAATTGCTGGACGCACGTGACGATAAGCATGCCAGCTTTAGTGTGCATGCGGTAGTTCATCTAATGCTGCCCTTAGTTAGACCCAACTAAATTGTGAGGCAAATACTGTTGATGTGGACACAGATTGTGAATACTAGTCACTGCATTGACTCGGGTCCCAGCATGTTTAAAATATGGTCACTGATGTTAATCGAGTAGCATGATTAAAAACATAAATGCAAGTGAAGAGAAACAATGAGAAAAGAAAGCAAACTAATCGCTTTAGACCAGTGTGTGACTAATGGGTTCAGCCCTTAAAAACACTTCCACAGCATTCAATGGTATTGACGCACTCAAACCTGATCAGGGAGCAAACGCATTCTAAAGTCCTGTCGGGGGCACCCATGGCCACACTTATTCTTAGCTATTGAAGAAGTCTAATTTTGTGGTGAATTGCCCGTTCTTAGCGCGTACGGACAAGGATGTTCGTGTGCGTGAGCGGAGAAGAGAATCGATGGTATGGGTTTGGTGAAAGCAACCTAAAATAATGCGGCTGAGTTGGATTAGCAAGTGGAGATAAGTGAATGTGGAAAGAGCTGCCCAATAGCGCATTTGCTTGTTTTTATATTGTTTACCTCAATAAGTAGCACGCAGCTAATCAAATGTTCCAACGGCTTTTTTCAATGCGCTGATGGTGAAGTTTATGATGTCTCGCTTGTTTGTTTGGCCTGTTTACATGAGTGCACCAACGTAGCCACGCTCCCTCTGCTCGCATTACAAGCGATTGTTACCAAGGTTTGATGGACTTCGAACTCGTTACACACAATCTCCGTACCCATTGCTATGGCATCTCTCAGCCTCATGCGGCCACATTGGTACGTGGATGCTTAATCTTGTAGCGTTTGTTGATCTACTACTATTGGCGTATTTTGATTAGGGCCAAAAATAACATGAGACTATTCGTGGAAGCTCACATCTGTGGAGAGCCTAGAGTAGCTGACGCATATCCTTTCGCTCATATCATTCTTCAGGCAGAAGAGTGAATACGCCATCATCACTCGCACGTTATCAACTTTAGTTTTAGCCGCTGCAACCGTCGTCCCACAACAAATTTAAGCTGCAATCGACTTAGTGACGATCACCATTGCAGTCACTTTAAAAAGTGGTCGAGAGCTATTTATCTTTGACTCTGGAAACCGGCGCCTTAATTCTCAGGCCACCTGCTCTCGTCTACTGTCTGCCACACCACGAACATACGCTAGTATAAGCGGCGGACCGTGGATCGCAGCGATCTATGGATATAATTCTCGCTTCGGGTGCTAGAAATCTCAAGTTTAACTCTTGGCAAATTTTGCTATTAATCCGGTAGCTAGCGCAGCCTTTTGGAAATGCGTCATATAAGTCCTTGATTGTCATCGTTATCCTACACTTTTAAGTTAAATAAGAAGCAACAAACTTGATTTCCAAAGTTGGTTAAGCACACTGACTGCAAAGAATGTCCAATCATCCGACCAGGATTTTGGTCTGCCATAGGACAAATACTTCCTCATCGAGAAATTGTGCCTGCTTCATTGCCACAGTGATCACTTGCTCCAAACTGTCTGCTTTATAGAATCAAAGCTTTGCAACTGATGACGTGTTATATCCAGAATGTCTAGAACGTCTTGCAAAAGCCCTATTCTCAATTAACAGGATTCAGAGTTAGGGCTCGCCAATACTTGTAGCAGAATGCATTGATACGCCACTATTTGGAATGATGAATGTGCTCTCCCAAAGCCCAATTGTATGCGTGTAAAGATTTAACTGAAGAGCGGGATTATTGCTCCACTTGGTTAAGTGTTTTTTGTTTATGGTTCCAACCCTCGTTTGGATTGGAATTATTCTGCTCTTATTGGGTATCTGTGCTCCGCATCACAGTCGTTTGTTTGTTGTGCGACGCATTTGTAGCATGCGTCACTAATCATCTCATGACGACTGAAGCTGTACTGTGCCGTGGTTTGCAAGATTATTGCTTGTTTTATGAAAATGGCGTTAATAAGGCACAAACGTAATAGCATTACTTTTGACGCTTGGCCCTGAATTATTGATCGTAATTTTTCGCATAGCCAATGCCACGATCAGACAATCCTGATAGATTCTACTGTCCGCCATGCTTCTGTAGTAAGTGTTGCCCTTGGCTCCATTTGTTAGAAGCATGCTAAAGCTTGAGTGCTGTTCTCTGATTCAGTCTCTGACACGAATACTGTCTTGTACTAATATAGAGGAACATAATGCTCACGAAGTGCATTCATGATGTTTCCGCATTCAATGCAATTCATGGTTGCCACACAGCGCAACGCAGTCGTTACACATCTTACACTTTTACTTTACTCACGATTGTCAGCTGAAGTGCGTTAAGAGTGATGCTAAGTTAATAAAACAACGATGAATCATACTTACTGCATGGCTAGATTTATATTAGAGGTGTAAGTAAAGCAAACAACGTTACGTTCGAGTGTTTCGATAATTTTTATAAAAAATGGAAGCTCGATATTTATAAAGCCCATAAAAATGCATTATGATGGGCGTGCTAATGGGGACTTCCCTTCTCCGGAGCAACTAATCCGATCCATTTGCGAACTGCATCAAGAGAACACTTGCACTTATGTAAACATGCATGGCTAAATGCTGTCAGATTAGTCTTAATCTAAATCCATGTCACTTACAAGGTCACCAAACGTGGTCATTTTTAGGCAGCGGATTCTGCTCGCGCATGTGACTAAGTCTTCCTTGGTGTGGAGCCATGAGTGGTCATGCACGACCCTGGCCAAAGTCGAAGGCAACGCCCAAGTACGTTAATGCTGCACCTCTCCAAAACATCCCATCAAGTGTTTAATAGATGGAGAGTCCTTGCTATGACTTTCGCATAGAGACCCGTTCCTCATGCTTAAACAAAAATAAACGTATTTATCAATTTAATTCTCTTATAACATCATAAAAGTGAATCAGGAGAGTTCGTTATATTTATAAAGCTCAAAATAATAGGCTCACCTGTCGAACCGCCACTCATATCACCCTGATAGTAAACAATAGTCGCTTTTCACATGTAGCGAATGGCAAAAATTAGATATTTTGCTGAGTCGGAAGAGTGTCCCCTGGTAAATACAGCCTTGGTAGTCTGCATCATAGTCTATGAAAAAATGTCACCTTGGAATCTAACACAAGTTTCGGAAGCACAAGTTTAGGCCACGATGACAGGACTAGTCGTTGATGCTGCAGGGGGACGTGTGATGTTTTGCAGTTTTTAGCAGAAGTACTTCGAATGAGTCCCCTTTGTGATTAAGTGGATGAATTAATACTGACGTATTCTCAACGACTTGACAACAAGGATATCCTTCCACATCCATTTAACTTTTGCAATTGATGCACTCCTCTGTTCCTCACTAACCACTCACCTTTCATTCCTTTGCAAAATATAGGACAACGAAGATAGAAATGTTGACAGACATAGCCGTGGACTGAACTTTAACAAAATTTTTTACCAAGCCTATAAAAAGGAAACAATGGATTTGATTTAAGCGAATCCTAGTTTCGTGTCCTGAAAGTTAAGCAACACTACTTGTGTTTGGACGAGTGGGGACATTATCACTGATCCTAGAACGCTAACGCAAAAAGTAAAGTTGGGCGAGCTTCCTAGTTTGGGTCTCCACTTGAGCCTCATTCTTTCAAATACGCATCTTTCTTTTGAACAAATAATGCAATGGTATTATACTTCATCAGTTGTGCTATTAAAGTTCTGCGGCAGTCACTTGTTACTGACGAATGCTTCTGGGGTGACACATAACAAAAGACATGTGGTGCCTAAAAATTGAACGATACATGAAAAACGTAGTAGCGCTACGGCAACGACAGAATAGCTGGATGCAAACTAATTAGCGCATCTGTATGGAGATCGCATGCATTGCTTCGCAGTTCAGCCTTCATGCCACTAAGTACAAGCTTTCTTTGGAATTGTTTTAGATGATCATGCTGCTTAGTTGGGGAAGACTACCGTGACAACATTTGGGCCCACGGCATGTTTTATCGGCAAGGGCGTCTAATTTAGTTGGATAAATGACAATGGAACTTTGCCTTCAAATCCTCAGATGTCGATGATACGTGTGCGGAGGTAATGAAGACTTATGAGTGCACTGCGTATAACAGGCAAGGCAAAGAGACCGAAATTGGGCCGTAGTGGCTTAGAAGATATTAGCACACACTTAGAGTGTCTATAGCATTGAATGATCGAGGCGAATCCCATTGCTATCGTAAACCATATTTAGAGCCTTGTATTACAATGAGACACTAAGAAATAACTATAGAAAACACTCTTTTCGTTGGTCCAACTAAGCCGCCGATGAGGCAGTGGTGCATGCGGCGCTTTGTCCCAAGTGTGGAATTCCACGATACAAAATTTTTGCATTCAGGTTGATACAAGGACCGGGATTGTGAGCATATCATCAGTGGTAATGGCATCAAGAGAGGTAATAAGTGGTTGCAAATGGTGTTGGTGTTTTGTGATAATGTTGACTTTAGTAGGAATCAAGTGGCTAGTAGGGCGTTTGGCCTTAAATGTAACTGGTTCCATGCCATGAACAAGAATCCTTTGAACTCATCGGACAATTGACATGCCTAATAAGTAAAATGGATGTGCTCAAATGACAGTTCAGGTAAAAAATGTGGTCTAAGGTAAACGGGCTTAAGGGAAGTAGGGTGTTCGTAAACAAACTCAAATTTATTATATTTTGGCCATGATGCACTGATATTTGCTCTATCGTAAGTTGCTTCTGCACTACGCAGATGGCAATGTCATCAACTTCTCTGCTGAGGACTGCTGCTTGCTCAACTTCTCCACCATGCTCGTCTCCATGTATAACCTAGTTGACAATCAAGTGGTAGTAAGATGCTTTTAGCATGTTTTGACTCCCTCAATTGCTCCATAACTACCAGCTTGGTTTTCAGCCAGTTGATCTTTATGAGATCAACCCACTTATTTGTTGACAAGTGCTGGCCCAACACCAAGAGATCAACCAAAGTTTGATTAAGTAAATGGAACGATTGGGTAGTTCTAGCTTTTCGCGTACACTATTACTTAAGCTTTGTGCGTAAGTTTCGCATTATTCTTTAGCGCACTTGCCTGTCGGATCGCTCTTGGACATAGGTTTTGAGTATACGGGATTCGGACTGCTTTAATTTCATACAGCAAATGCGTTCAAGCTGAATCGTCAATAAATTTCGTAAACTTAACGGGAAGTGTACTAACGAAACTGATAACAAATGCATTTAGTTATACTTGACCCAGTCCCCAGAGTGTCAGCAGACAACGCTTTGTTCATAATTTTTTCCAAACTTACAATCTTAATTTCCGCAAATACAAAACAGGCAATGGTGAAATTAACAAAATAGCGACTTTAGTTTTTACTGCTAACGGGTCTGCAGAGAGTTAGTTAAGAAAAGGTGATTCTAAATTCATTTATTGTGAGTCTGATATAAACTAACAGATGCGTTTAGAGCTATAATATATATTACATAGACACACATATATACATATATATAAGTCAAAACTTTAGATTTAGATCAGCGAGAATCCCAAGTGCCCGTTGTAGGTTACTTTCATTTCATTTCGTAGCAGCTGAATTTTGTGGCTCCATTTGTCTTGCCCTGTTTGCATAGCGCCAATCTTTTACAGGGTCGTTTTAAAACCTTGCAGAATGTGCTTCTTAACCGTATTTTAAGAAGAGCACTATACCCTTATGACTCCCACAGTTTTAAGAGCAAAGCACAATGCCTTCAATGCTTGGAGTTCTAAATAACGGCATCTAATGAATGTTCGATTTTGCGATTTGATTCTTTTAACTTATTTTCCTTAAGCAGGAGGGGTCTAGTTTAACCGTGAAGAATAAAAAGTCGACCTTTGGAGCAGGGGACATCAACGGTGCCCAACTACACTCCGATTTACTTTGACGCTGATTATCCTGAGTTGGTGCAAGAAGAAAGGTGGACCTGCATAGATTATGACAATCTATCGAAAGCAAATGAAAGGGTGTCGAACACAGATGGATGTACGCTTAGTATCGGAGGTTCCGATTCTTCAATGCGTCCCGGCAATTATGTCTGTAACAGCTCCTATTATTCCAAATACATTACATGCACATTCCCTCCATACTCTTGGTCTTGGTATGTGCAGACCAGCAGTGTCAATCAAAGTCCCTTATGTGGCTGTCTCACATAACTCTGCAGATGTCGGATGAACAAAGAGTGCATAGTAGGGGTCGCTTCCCACCGTCATTGTAATTCTAGGTTACCCGTGTGGTCTCAAGCAAAACAGCTGCCAATTATTTGCCTTCTATTCCACCAAAAGTGTGATAATTATATACTTCTGCATGTTTAGACAGCATTTCATGGTGCACGTTCTATTTTTTTCCTTTAAACACATCGCCAAACTTTACTGTAGGTATCCTACTGCTATCTCGCATTTAGTGATTTCACTGCGTCATGCTGGCATTGGCACTAGACAGCCAAAACCTAAACAATTTGGGCATCTGCATTTCTTAAGCAGCACTAGCCTAACTACAAGTACAAACAAGTCGCGGTCCAATCGTATGAAGCATTAATCTTGGCAGACGGAAGAAGCAGATGGGAGCTAAAGTTTCTAAGTACACTTCACAGTCCTAAAAGTCGCTTGGAAAGGCAAAATTAAGTTGATATTTAGATTAATTATAGGTTCAGAATGGTTAGAACAGATAAGGGCAAGTTACTGAACACTACTTATTCATTCGCTGGCCGAGTAACTGCAGGTCATTCTATGTTTAATGTTCTCATGAAAACTCATTTTAAATAGTGCACCTCAAGGCCTGCTCATTTGGCCTATCTGGGATGGCATAGACAGCGACAGCTATTTGAATGGGTGGAAACTGGTATCACCCTAGAGGACTGTGCAAAGTCCTGGATGATTTAAGCAGCTAACACCCAGATATCTAATGACAGTGGTGCTCTGACTATTCGTTTGGTTATCAGTTGGCAAAGATTCATTGGCGCAACATGCTGGTCAGTAAGAGTATTAAAATGATGCTAGTGCCATCGTACGCGGATAGATGTTAGTAGCATCTTTCTGTCCCTAATGCGTCTGCGCAACGTTAACGGCACTGAGAGCGAACCAATACAAACATCATTGAATCGAATAGACGTTACCAGGAGCAGTAAAATGTAGTGTCGATTCTGTCTTTCAATTAGACTAACTCTGCAGATTTGATGTTTAAAGGTGTCTTTAGTTCATGAACATTGACAACTGGATACGAATGGTTCATTTGGCAATAACTTTTGGCATAATATTGCTCCTTGGCGTAAACTTATGTCCATTGCATTGCAGTCTTCATCACCGTATCCAAACGAGTTTTCTCAGCCTAGTGGACGATATCAAGTTTATCTACAAATATCTGCCATCTTGACGTTTTTCAAAACCAACAACTAACCTGCTCCTTAGTATGTCATCCTTATTAATCACGTCTGCTCTATCATTTTGTCTATCTTTTGCTACCAAAAGTGGATGAAATGGCCAAAACTCTTACTGATGCTTCCCTGCACAATCAGTTGCTATCATACCGATAAGTTCCCTAGTCCCTTTCCATCACTACATGCTTAAACGGATTTCTTTTCGTTAACATACGGCTTTTAATGAAAGCTCTTGTCCCCACTTTGCTGCTACATGTTTAGACGGTTAGAAGATACTGCATCATACATGGAGGTAGGACGTTTACTACAGTGCGCAGAATGAAGTAAGCGTGGTGGTCAACAAAAGAGATGTCTGAGGCACTAAGTTAAGGAGATGGGGAAGTGAACGAACTTACAAAATGCCACTCCCGTTAAAATAGGGAAAACTGATTGCAAAGCTTTGCATTCATTCATTACGTACAAACCTCTTTCCTCTTTCGGTCTAATCATTTCAAAAAGTACAATTCGAATGGAATGGTCTATGCCTTGTTTACCAACATGTCAAATTTTATCTTGTGAGGTCTAGTTCGGCGACTCACCCATTCACCCTCTCTCTTGCTGCTTCATTGGAGTCTCCTTCCTTTACGCTCATTAATCACCGCGCATTAGACTTTTGTGAGACTGCAAAGAAATAATTTTCTTGACATCTGACAATCGTTGCACTTTGGCAGTTCCTGTCAACCTTAGAAGTAATGGTGCATTTCAACACCTTGTGTATTCTGTCTTGGGAGCAAAATGGATGTGTCAAGCGGAAATGTGAGCTCAAGTGAAATGCTTGTGACATTTTGGCACATTCGAGGTCAAGAATGAATCGATTGGTGCGGATGCAGCTGCAACCAAAGCCAGATGGCTGTTTCCTGTCTCCTTTAGCCACAATACCATTCACAAAACCTCTTTAATGCCCACCTACTTAAAGTACATTTGTCCACTATGATTTGAAGCACCTTTAGACAGTTTTGGGTTGATAGTTCCATCGAACCCGTTTAACCTAAAGCTCGTTAATGCACGCACAAAAAATGCTTAGGCGCATTTAAACGTTGCCACATGCGGTGCCATTGCGTTGCAATAGTGTAATGCTTCTAAGAGCTTTCCCAAGCTGTCATGTTAGGCTCACTTACTGCTCATTGACAGAAGATCGAGATAACTAGATCTGATGACAGAGATCACGCATACTGTCCTTTCGCCCTGAAATAAAACCCATTTAGGGCAAGAATTTTGAGTCACTATAGGATTGATGTGTCTCACCTACCAGCAATCAGCATGCTCAACCCGGTAACAGTAGCCTCATGATACGGTGAAACAACACTTTAATAATGTCTTTATCGTAATTCTTGAAATCCGTGAATGCGTATTAAATCCCCACCATTCTCGTGAGATTACTTGAGGCACAGACAATTTTGTTAATAGTTATGGATGATTCTCAAAGGAAAGCACTCTTAGTGATATTTGGGTCTTCAAAATGGAGCCCTGGCATTTGCCCACGTTTAACATCAATAAACATCAGATGCGAAGGACTGTAGAGAGTGCTAAATAATAACAATTTTCATTATGAGGCATCGTTTTACTTCAAGGTAGAAACGCAAAATGGTCTTGTTTTTTCAAGATAGCCTTCTTCCACACATTAATCGAAATGAGTTAGATCTTAAGGGCTTGTAAGCCTGGACTTCTGTGGAATGGACTATGCTAGCATAAAATCGTGTTATCTATCTTAGCATCCAGTGCCTCAATTTAGTACCTTCTCTTATGTAGTCGTGGCAACCGCGTATTCAAATAAACAAATGCACCACCTTATCCATTTTCTTTTGGCTTCCGAAGCAATGGTTCCTGCAGATCAGCAGGAATAGCCTCCGCCGTGAGCTAGTACTGATAAACCACCAGTTTTGTTGCGTGTAGAACGCAGTTCTTGGCAAACATTCCTTTTGCTATTTGGGTCCTGTCCTGACAAGCGTGTTATTTACCAATCATGCTTAGCCAAGCGTAAAGAACTGCAAAAGCAACTTTTATGTTCTATCCAGGACCCTTACCATTCTATTGTCATATTGGCTACTTTAGTCGCCGTCGTTGTTGAAGTTTAATGCCATTATAAAACCAGGCTAAATATAATCGATGCGGCTGCTCATAAACAATGCAATTATGGTTCTCGCCTCATAAGACTGAACGCATTCGAATGCGAACCGAAAAGCGCATTAGGCAATTCATTTTGATTTTCCTCTTGCAGACTTTTCACAATTTGGTGTGCTTCATGAGTGCAAATTGTATTCCTCCGCAATTGGCTAATGCTACCGCCAACCTAGCAACTGCTCTGTAACTGATCTGCCACTTAGTGTTCAAAATTAGAAGTAACCGGTTTAATTAAATAAGACTATAGGACCCGCAGCCTCCAAAGGACCATTCTGGTGCAAAATCAACCCGATTCAATTTTATCAGGGAATACCACATTCATAGGCATCACTTTGAATCCGGATGTGTAATTCATGTGTTGAATCTAACGGTTCTCCTCGTGTGCTAAGTTCTATTTATGCCATGAGTTAGTTCCACCATATTTTACTGAACGCTTTAGTGTCTGTCCATAGGAGATTAAAATATACTCGAAAACTTATGTATGTTGCAAAGCAGTATATTGAAATAAATGCTTACCTAAGAATTTGTGCAAAAGAGCTACGAATTTCCTCAGTGGAACTTGGTAGGCATCAGTTGCTATGATTTTTGGATAGCACACATGTCTCGATAAACAAATGCCTTCTGCTATGTGCAATTACCTCGCCCACAAGGGCTATTATTGGTCGATGCAATAGCACGAAATCTTAGCTTTAGAAACACCCAAAGTTGACCCACACTAAGGTTAATTTTAATGCGCCCGTAGGGCGTTGCCTTTAACCCTTTGCACATGTAGGGCATCAGTTCTTAATACCAGTTCTATGTGGATTATTCTCTCTCCATGAGGCAACACCAAGACTGAAATGGGATTGGATGGTTCTACCGCAATGCGCTAACAATCACATTCTTGTGCATTACTGTGCGTATTACAAAGCAAAGAGATAAGCAAAGCATTACTGAACACCACAGAGGAGATCAGTCTATAATTTCTCGAATTTCTCGAGATACTTGAGTCCGCAGACAAGGATAAGGCTCACATGAGTTACAAAATTTAATATCTCTTTCCAGTGTTTGGAAAAGTAATAAGGCGTGGAGTTGTTTGTGCCAGTTTTTTGTCTTAGTATGGAACATATGGGAATGCCTATGTCTAAGGAAAGACCATTGTGACAATCACAGCTATCCTCCCGCTCGTCTGGGAGGGACCTGGTTCTACAATCCATAGTACTTTTGCATTTTTACCGTTCGTAAATCGAGGGTGCAGTATAAGCGCTTAATCTCATTGCATCAACAAATGCTCTCTTTATATAGCTCATTACTATAAAATGACCCTATACAAAGGCACGTCTTCGATCAGACATGAGGACGAAATTCGCATGGTAACTAGAGAAAAGAAACCATCATAAACAACAATGCTTCTATTTGCTTTTTCCTGTCAGGCAGAGAAGTGGTCAAATCCTGAAAACATTCTATGCTTTAAGTTGACGTTAGGCTTAAATGTAGCAATCGCGTTCAATATTGAACACGCAGATAGAAATTTCATGCTTGCATTACATTCTCGATTTTCTTAGAACCGTTCACTTCTGTACGGTGATTGTCAACTTCAACTTACAAGTAGGTTTTTAATGTAGCGTACAAATGAATGACTTTAACGCCAAAGAAACGAGCCTAAGTTGTAAAAGTGCACAAACAGATCACCTGAAGTTATCACAATGTGCGTGCACAAGAACGGGCAGTACAGCAACATCACGAGGCAAAGTGCATTTGTGTAAAATTGAGATATTAAGATGGTTTATTAATTTATCTGAGGAAATTCAACGCAGTTGAGAAGGAGCTCACGAAAACTTATTGATGGAGGCGAGTAAGCAAAAGACATCTAAGCAGAAGTTCATAGAGATGGTGGATAACCTCGTAAAGGCAGCCAAAGAAATTAATCCAAAACTAGGGAAGTGCTTTGAGGAATGCAAGAGAGACGTACTAGAGGATTCTGATGATAGTCGTGAAAGTGATACTCCCTGGCAGGGATGAGAGAACCTGGACAAGGCTGCATTTCCGAAAAGGGTGACCGCGATAACTCTTTCTCAGGGTCTGACACCTTTCTCTTCCAAGCAACTTCTCTTCTGCACATGTTAAATGCGTGCTTGAGAGTTACAAGGATTTTTGAGTCTTTGTTTATTCAGCCGTTAAGCTTAACTCTCTATACCTTTACATATGTATGTAATTCATAATATATTTTTGTTGCATACAACTCAAGCATCATCTGCCTCTGCTTCGTTCTTCTTAACTTTGGCTCTACCCCCTATCAGCTTCCATCATTCTTTACTCAAGCCTTTGCATTCGTCGTTGCTTGTTGATACTGGATGATTTGATTGTACTGGTGTCCGGTTAGTGTATCATGAGTTTGTGGTGAGTGCCAAATGCTTATTAATGGTAGATAGTTCACTGAATGTCCATGTTGCATGCACAGATTTATTGCGATGTACATTCTAATTTGGGATCATTGTGAGATCGTCAACACCTCCTACTATTGTTTGCTAGTAGTATCGCACTTGTGGAAGGCTATTGCTTGTGTGTGTAGGTGAGAAAAAGCAGTGGCCATACACTCTACTCAGTCTTCATGGTCATTAAAGGCTAGCCTCATGGCTAAGGCAAAGTTCAAAGGCCACTCAACTTACCACCCCATTCCAGCTGTTCAGAAGGTTGCTTAAGTTCTCTATCGCTGGAAAGGCAATAGATCTGGCTTCAGGGGAGACACGAGCGAGAGGAAGTAGAGTGCTCGATCGGGGAGATGTTTCAATGGTAGGAGATTAAGGGACGAGCATTCGCTCAGTGTATTCAGCTGTCTGGTTCTATTCTGATGGCAATGTCACCCTATGCACATTTATCGTGTGCTCATCCACCTCACTCGGTGATCTGGATGTAAACGAACACTGTGGACATAGAGCCAGAGTGTTACTCGTCTCTGGTTGGTAGACTTCCGTGCCTTCCCGTTGATGTTTTTGCTGCTGCTGGTGTTGCTGTATAATGAGATCCTCTGTTAGAGAATGAAAGTATGAAAAGCTTTAGATTATCAATCGATTAGTCTGCGGGATCAGATGAAGTAAATAGACTGTGATTTACTGGGTGAGTTCTGTTCTGCTAATCAGCTAGGAACAAACGACGCAGCCTTTGAATGGACCAAAGAAACACGCATTTGTAGATTGCATGCATATGAACAATTTTCACAATTTGACGGTGCAAACACTAATAATATACACATCATACAAATCGCCAAAATCTCCGCATCTATTCCGTTTGTCATTGTAGCCATTTTGCGTTACTGTCAAAGGCAACGAGTAAATGGTGGGCCCGCATGACCATACGTGACAAGGCAGAGAAGAGATTGGCTAGATGCGGATCGCCTAAGTCTAAGGCGAGCTTCATGCATGTGTCCTTCTACTGTCTCTAGGCTTTCTCGAATGATTCCCTGCCACCATTATATTGGCGGCTAGTCCTGCCTTCCCCGACTGTCTGCGTTCTTGCCTTTTAGTTCAGAGGCACGCACAGACCAGAGTGACGTACACAGCACACTCACATATACACGCACACGTGAGAGCAAACAAGAGGTGTGTAAAAGCTGGCAGGGCCGGGGCCAGGACAGGAGCCCCAGCCATAGCAAGACATGGAAGGAACACAACTCATGTATTGCTGTGGTCTTGCTCGTATACGCATGCACACACAGAAAGGTAGATGTGGGTAGGGGATTATAGGTGAGGGAGAGGCACGGGCACAGCTGAGCGTCACACAGTCATTAAGCTCCTTCCCAGTGAGAGTCGGCATTGCCCGTCCACTGCACCACCTCGTATTCCCCTAATCTCGTCAGCTAACTCCATCATTCATACCTGCTTCTGCTACTGCTACACGCCAATTCTCTCATACATGGGTGCGAACCATCAACATGGTTGGCAATAATTATGACGGTGAGGGCAGTTGAAATTCACAGAGAATCCACCTCAATTGTTCATACCTTTGCGTCTGCAGATAATTTTAGGCTAAGGGGTTTCCACTTAAATACCCCCTGGACTATCGTTATAAAGGATCCACGGATGCCTATTGCAATGTGCAAAATGACTTACTGTTCTCGTGACTATGCACAACAGAAGGTCATTAGTGGCGCTCTCCTTTCCCCAGAGCCCCAACTAAGTCCTATTCTCCTCTCCAGAGGAAAGAAGAGGGATTAAAGCTAATATCGCGGGATATGATTACCACTTTGCCCCTGTTGCATAAGCATCCAGTCCGAATCAAAGTGTTTGCTATGAGGGTAAGCTAGTCAACTAACTCACCAGGCAGTGATGCCAATTTGCCATTGCTGCTTCTGCGCAAATCGCTTGTGTCTGCCATTGCGAAATTGGTAACTGGAAGGAAAAACAAGGCATTAAAATTAAATTGCCGCATTGAAAGCAGTGTGGCAGCGGTGGGACCTATTTCTTTTAGCAGTCCGGCCTGATTTACAGACCCGTGACCCTGGATCGGGTAGAAGATGCTACAGTATTGCAGATCTTAATATAATTCGTGTTGGCAAAAGAAGCAACAGTTGCGGCGACGGAAGCAGAAGCTAGCGTTTATGCTACATTTAGACGTAAATGGGTTGCACCAAAGTAAAATGTGGACTGCGGGTACGTGTGAGCATGCATACACACTGACGCCTCTATGACAGGGAGGTTAATTATCGAGGCTATGACCTCAAATTGGCATAAGTTAGCAATGGAAACATACTCAGGATGCAGAAATTCTTCACTACCATGGATACCTACCCAGCAATCAAGCTGAGAATCATGGAATCAGAGGGAGGATTAGGGAGCTTCCTCCTCAGGCTTAAACACACCACAGTTACCAGACTTAGCTAAGTAGTGCCGTAGTAGATAGGGTGAGGAGCCGAATCGGCTACAAAACACGTGCACACACTTGTGGTCTCTTCCCGACCTCTAGCCGAGAATATGAATGCATTCATGTGTCTGTTCGTTTTACGCGTCAGCATTAATGGCAGATAGTGCGGCATGCACACCTGTTGCTAAGTCACTCCGCCCACTCACCCGTCCACCTGCTCGGTTCCTCCCTTTCCTCTTGCTCACACATTTACCCGTCCGTTTCTAATCTATGTGACTCACGCATTTTTTGAAGAAACCGATATAAAAAATACATTTATTCGAGCATATAGAAGACCTCTGATGCTATATAGTTTGATCTGAGGCTGACTTACACTGCCTTTCTGCCATTAACACCAACTTATACTAAAGATCAGCACGTTATTGAGAACTACTTAGATATTGAACATCTGGACCCTTAACTAAATCATCAGGCTCTACTTACCCCGTGGTTATCACCACAGCATGTCACGACTTCCTGGTCACATTGGGAGACGCTCTAAGTAGTGTTGGTGTATGCGCTTGCGCTATCAAGTGCCCGACAATGCTACGTGATCTCCTACTCCATGCCGCTTTAAAAAAGGACTTATCGACCCAGAATCCTTCCAAGAAATTGACACACACACACACCCTTCCAAACTCATAATGACATCAGCCACAGCCCAGTCTAGCCCACTGCTAACTCCTCTTCTGCCCGTTTGCGCCAAAGATAATCGGAAGAGAGGAGCAGCCTCTACCAAGAATGGATCCACATAACTTTGGGGTCTTCAAATAGGCCAAGGTACGGTAAAGCAACTTTTGTACGGCTCCACGCCATGCGTCACCTTTTTTATGAGAGCTGTCTTAGCACTCTTTTACCTGTATAGGTGGCAGAGGTGCCGCCATTGTGTGGCAAACACACGCTGTCCACATCTCTTATTTAGTTACCTGGCAGATGGAATTGCTTATTCTAAATGGAAAATTCCATCCACAGCGAAGCAGAAAGTGCGCAGGCCTGGGGTGAACTAAACACCAGTTGATTGAGCACTTTTGATGATTGCGATGGCTACAACCTTTTAATCAGGAAGATCAAAGCACAGACACGGCCTAAAAAATTATGCAGCTGGTGTATGAATTTACCCCTTCCCTACCCCTCAGTGTTCCATTGAGATGCCTTAGGAGGGGTCAAGGATTGACCTTTTGGATATCTGGGAGCTGATTGGATGACTAAATGGGTCAAGAAGATGATGAATAGAAGATTAAAAATAACTAATTGCAATGCATGTGTTGAAGACTACATATAGAACACAATCCTTTCACTATTTTGCCCTCTCTGATGAATACAGCATGCCCTTTGTTTGTGGACAAAATTAGTTGTTTCCCAATTTGATTGTGGTCAATTGGAGAAAATGAGCGGGCAAGAAAAATGACTATCACAGCCACCAAAGCCGATGAACTTGGTTCCACGGCTCTCAGAGGACAGACACTTTCCTTGGCTTGAATTAGGCGAGGGCTTCTACTCCTTGAATGACTGCATAACCATCCTCTCATTCGAATTATCCCAGTAAGTAGCCTGCTACGAACCCAAGAAGTAGTTGTATGCCGGAGTCATTAGTCAGCCTAGGAGGAAAATCTTTGTTTCCGAATTGTAAGGAAAATAAATTCGTAATCTAAGGTACCAGAGCTAGCAAAACCCACAAAACAGAACCGACTTTATAATTAATAGGCTTAAAATGACAATAGCGAGAATGCGAGTTCCATAAGGAAAAGGACGAATCCTAAATTCGTTTTCCACTAATGGATGTCCGAGTAGCTTGATTACTAAGGTAGTGATCAACCCACCAAGCCTGGATTGATTGACCAGTGGCGCATCAGATCAAAACTTCTGACACACCAACCAATGTAAGCAGTCAAAGACTTACTTGGACTGAATAATCCTCAGTGATTCCTGTCAAGCTCGAGCGGTGCGAAGGATGGAGGTGTCAATCGCTCCTGCGATGACAGTAAAAACATATTTTAAATAGATACAACTGACCAATGTGAGAGAGCGACCCCAACTGCCGATTATAAACGCACTTAAGTTCAATTACTACGCGCTTAACCAATGAAATGCCTACCTCTTGTACACGATTTGGTTAGTCTAGAGAACGCATCATGATTTCCTCACCCGGTCTAATTTTTACATTGCTAATTCTTGCAAAAATAACAATTAGAAGTAGGGTTTACTGTGACCCATACTTAGAGGAAGGTGGCTAGCATTACTGGAGAGCAAGGGCGTGCGTGTGTGACAGTTGATTTGATTGTGCATTTGAGGTGTGGCAGCTTAGCTGCTATCGATTTCGCCATCCTCCGACAGTTTGGCTGGATGCCCTTTTTCTGGCAACCGCAAGATCAAAGTGATGACCACAGCTGAACTAGGATTCTAACGCTTCATCCAGGAGCTGAAATGATCCCCACCAAGTTCCATTTCGCTTCCGCATATTTTAAAAGCATTTTACATATTGCAAAACAGATAAAACATGGTATTCTAAAGGCCATTTGTCCTCTTATGAATCTGCTGAGGTCTCTAAATTAACGCTAAATGCAGTTGCGCATCGGGTACCTAATTTTGGGTCTTGCCATGCTAAAAAGTGTTTACTTGGGGTAACTACAGCCTCTTTAAATGGACGCTTGACCACACCAGCAATTGCAGCTCCCGATTCATCAATAATTGGGTCATCTAATCACATCACATTGTTTGCATGTGGAAGGAGAGGCTAGGATTGGAAACGCGACGATTGTCGTTGCGATAGGCAGAGCAGGAGTGTAAGGAGAGAACGAGAAGGCTTCGGTCATGGGGTCACTTTGGGTCAGACATTCACAAACGGTTGCACACCTGGGTTGGGTCTGACACTAGGAGAAAGGGATGTTCTTCTCACAAAGTGATTTAAATTTTACAGACCGAGGAAAACCTCTTTTTGATCTATACCTGCGCACATTTTAATTCGTAGCCTCCAATTTTCGTTGATGTGGAGAAAACAAGTAGCTTCTAAAGGTTATCAATCGAATGTCTTGGCGGTTACACAGAATCAAGAATGTTATTTTAGGCCTGAATTAAGGATTGACCTTGTCTCTTTTATGCAGTCAATTCTAATCAAGAGACCAAAGGTTGTAATTGGCAATCTTAAGCACGGCAGGCTTACACGACGTGATGACAGTTCTGACACGTGTTCCAAGACTCTTCACTACATTGCGTTTGACGGTATGTTGTTATCGGTTGGGGAGAGAGGTTGAATGTAAGTTACTTGGGGAGTGGTGGGAAGAGAAACTTACATTTTAACCATATGCTTCGATGGGTGGTGGTTAATCAATTGTTCTGGCTGCTTGGACAACTGTCCGACGGGAAAATGGTGTGACTAAATAGGAGACGAGGGGGAGAACAAATCGTCATTGGCAGAAGCGAAGAATTACATGATATTGACATTATGTCCTAGGGCTATGATTAATTTTATTCATTTCATCACTTTCGGTTTCGAAACGACTTGTCATTTCGATACATCCAGAGACCTTAAGGTCTAGAACGTATTGTGGAGAAAAGTGTGACTGGTCACAAATATTGTGGCTTCTGCAATTACCTCCGCCACCAAAATTTGTGGTCAGAATGACGTTAATTGTCACACTCTCTTCGCTTGTTTAACACAACTTTAAAGTAGTACTGTAATTACTTAAATTGCCTCAATCGTGTTGGTAGCTATTTCATCGCTTCCGATTTCGTACCTTTTGGCTCAGCAGCAGCATTATGGATCGATTACTGTCAGACATCAGTTGCAAACACTGATCAGAAAATATTTTAGAGGCACTTCGCTTTAAGAAAGAAACAAAATAAAGACTTGACTTTTGCAAATTTTTAACTTTGTGTTGCCTCTAGCTCGCTCTAAAGCATCCAAGGTTTCCTATCATTGCACTCATCCTGAAATTTTTCGAGCTCTTTCTATTAGACGCGGAGTTCCACACCATTTGAATAAAGTAATGTGTAAAAAGCAGGCGCGTACTTGTTTATAGATGGTGTTTAAAATTTATAAGAGTAACTTAACTGCCATTATAACTGTTATTATTTAAAACAGAAAAAATGTTTAATTAAGGATGCTAATTCGTCAAGCAATAACGTAAGCAAAAATTTAAATAAAAGGAAAGGAAAACAATACGATGCTTGTTAATATGGCATCCTGACGCATCCTTTAAGACAAAAGGAGATATAGTTGTAATATTTCGTTTGTTCGAACTGCCGGTTTCGGTCTCAGTGACAGAGGTGGCCATATTACTTGACTTGCGTGGACTGGCCTTCGGGCCATGCCAACAGCTCTACTCTCTCTGTCTATTGAATAGATATTCTGCCCTGGTATTGTGCTTTCCTTTGCCTTCAAGAAGGCCTCAGGACGCTACAATAATACCCAGGCTGTATATCTGCATTTGGCCTACAGAAAAGGATTGGGGCCTTTAACGTTGAGCTCAAGCCATTGGATCAATACAAATCGGTCAACCAAGTGCGCGTTACCCAAACCGAGACTTAACTAACCACCCGCGTTGGTCATCGCAACGTATTCAGAATTGAATTAGAGGCACTTACTAGCAATTCGTTCCGGTTATCGAATGTTATGCCGCTGAAGAGGCAGCTTACCAAACAGCCACCTATGCATCATAGTGCTTCGACTGATTTGGAAATTCATCCGATTTGAAAAATTGGGTTCAGAAACGTAAAATTTCGCTGACGATTACGCGCGTCTACAGATAGACGCTGGAACGTATAAATAAAGTCGGATTCGCGAAACGGAGTATGAAGTCTAATATAGTTCAATAGGGATTGGGTCCCGCCCACATTCACATTATCGATGTCTTCATGAAGGCGTGGTAAGGAAACTCGATAGCAAAATCTGTATCACGTTTCACGACTAGTTTAACCTCATTCGTTAATAGCCTGCAGGCAGAATATGAGTGCTGGATAGCTGCCGAAGGTAGACGACGTCGTTTGCAGTCACTATGTTGTGGATCGTCAGTGGTCACCCATTTGTAACATATGCACTCCTTCCGCCTTAACAGTAAAAACCAGGGTTAATAATTTTCAAGATAAGATTCGCTTTTCGCTACCACCAGTGTAGTATCCCTGCATTTTCTCGAAGAGGTCAGAAGACAATACTGGGACGGACAGGTAAGGCTGCATTTGCAGCGTCGTGCAGCAGAAGAAATCTAATCGTTTTGAAGCAGACAGGTGCATGACACCTCGCTCTTTTCACATCTCTGCTGCCTCTAATTAATCCCAAAGTAACAAATATACTACAATGGACTTAGGCTGCTTGGCCTCAAAGTAGCCAGGAAAGGAAGGGAAGTTAGCAAGTTAGGTGCCATAATCATCAAACTAATATATTTTTTACCCTTTTGCAACAATAAGTGCACAAATATGCAGCATTTAACCCGTTCTATACATGATGGATGAATATAAAGAGCAATAATTTGCAACTTTCTAAGCAGCATGTTATCGGTTTCGCCTCTCTACTTAGTCCTTTATACCCTTTCAACAAATAGGACGATTTGATTGACACAAGTTGATTGATTGCGGCCAATGAAAAGTGATACGGATTCGACGATCAGGATGATAAGGCCCTCTTATCTTCCAGATATTCTATTATACTCGTCTAGTGCAAGCTTCCCCTTGCTTGCCCTATTTTAGGCCTGATGGTATATTCAAAAGAGCATAAGGATTACATAGCTTTCTCTTCCTTACCACCAATGTCCAGTGCCGTATTTCGACATTCTCAGCAAAACACCATTACAAACCGGGGTTCTATAGACCGCGGTTTTGTCAATTCAATGCAAAATTTCATATACTTCTCTTTTATGGGTTGTTCATTGTGAAATAAGACGCAACCGCTTGTTTGGACAGCAAAAAATACAAAAGAGGCTAAATATAAATACAGAAAAACAGGCGAAGTTCCTTAGACAGATTATCGAAACCCATTGTCTATTATCTCCCTTTGTAGCAATACTCTCCTTCATCTCTCCTTCAAAAAGTGGAAATGATACAAAGCGACCTGATCAAGCCTTCATACAGATTCTTCTTTGTCCTCGTGCAGTTAGTGATGTGATGGCAAGAGAATGTGAGATGATGAGAAAGTGAGGAAAATTGTAGTGGAGAGGACCGCAGACAACACCGAGGTGTGTAATCGCATTGATGATCTTTTGATGAGACTCCGAATGGTCCCGGTAGGGCAAGCACACCAGATTTTTGTTTCCATCTTCAACCCTGCAAAAGTCGCCTGATTGAAGTTATTAGTTCGGGGTTGAGCTTGTGTAATTTTAGCACCGCGCGATGTGCTGTCAGTGTGATACGCGTGGCCGTGAGCCAAATTACTTGAAAGGGTATGCTTAAGGCGAAATCTCTACCTCTTCACATGTTTGCAGATTGCGTCAACTGGGAGATTAAAACCTAACTAGAGCGCTTTTATAGAATACCTATGGATAAAAGCCTTTGTTCTACGGCTTACTTTATTCTTCTGTCGGCCCAGAATAGTAGGATACTTTGGGGCATAATGAGGTTGACAATGGCTGAAGGAGACTAATTTTTACATCACACGGATAAAAGGTCTTAATTTCTCGTAAATTCTTGCCCTCATATTGGCCGCATTCCTTTTAATTACTAGCGATAATTTTACAGTTTATGATTTTGTAGTCTCGTTTCAGAGTACTTGATTAAGTTGACCTTTGCATAAAATCCATTGCTTAGCGCATTTTTTAACCGAAGATTTCTTAACATTAAGCGCCGTGGTTCAATTCTTTACTTTAAGAACTGAGCTAGTGCATAGAATTTCGAAAAACTCGTGAGTTTGTTTTGCACTACGTCCAGCACTCCCATCCATGTGCTTAGCTATTATACACACGTGAAATCGGTGTTTTTAAGATCCAGCTGATGAACGCATTCCATAACGGCCCTTCTGCGAATTCATCCTCGACCATGAGATCAGCAAAATGAAAAGTGCACATCGCAATGAACACAGTTTCTTTAACATCTCCAGCTTTGCATATTGTAGCTAACGACTCCATCAACTTTTTAGTACACACTCGATTCCAGGTGTTGAAGCAGATCCTTGATAAGAACGGGTATAGTCGTAATGAAACGCCATCAATTTCTTGTCTGCTCTTCACTTAGGATGGCTGGGATGGGATGAAACAAGTTGATTTTGGGAGGCCTTAAAGCAGCGGCAATCTAAGCTAGTCTTGATGATAGGCAGCTTTGTACCGATAGTTATGAGTGGTCAGCTTCTAAAAATATCTGTGCTTTTTGCTTCGAGCTGAGAAGGCCAATCATTTCGATCGCTGTAGAGAATCCTTTGCCTGGGCAAAAGAACTGAGATCTGCCGTCGCTACAGAGTTATCGCGTTTGAAGTTAGTAAACGGGGAAAACATTATCAGGCAAACTATTAATGTCAAACTGCGGCTATGGTTCCTCCAAAGAGGGAGTTCTCCAAAAAGCCTTTTATGCGTGCCTAACAGTCGCCTTACGCTATTTAAAACTTGATCAATTCTAGTCAAACCATTTGTCTTTAACTTTGCCCTATTAAATGTGGAAGCTTGCAAAAAGGCTAAACATTATAACTGCTTTAAATGAATATTTTGGTTGTTCAAAGATTAACATTGGAAGTTCCTTTGATCATGAACTGACTTCCAGTTGCGTGCAGTACGCAAAATTTGTAAGCCTAGAAAGAGAGCTTGTTGCCTCCAAGTCTCGGCTTTGAAGCATAATCTTCCAAGGTGGAGGGGTATAAGGGCAAATGCTTCCACTTGCAAATTCTCAACTGAAACAATTTGCGTTTGATTGACTAACCTTCATGGCTCTACAGTTGACCGTGTGGCACGCTTCATGCAACAAGTGGTATTCATCGATTCTGGACTTATCATGGCGAAAGAATTCAATCACGGCAATGCGAGACATGCTACGCGTCGCAGCACTCGACGCTACCATGCATACCGCAATCCAATTTCATCCTTATTGCAAATTAATTGCTTTTGTTAGACCTAGTAGTCTCCGCCCTTTGTGATCTCTACTACCCCTTCCTTTTTTTCAATGAGCAATAGTTTTAAGTTCTAAAAATTAAGGCTAAGTCGTATCAGCTAATCAAAATTACTAAGAATTACTTTCACTCTTCCAAAAATAGCTAGCTCATTGTCTTTTTTAGGCAATTATAAATTTCTTCTGAGCTAACCAATCATTTTTCATGCGAGAGGACGCAGGCGGCAATGTTCAAGAATATAATAAAAAACCTATGTATGGCTCATTACAGTTAAGGCAGCATACTTTCAAGTACAGCTTGAACAGGCAAGCTTACACGCCTCACAAATACTGGTGCTTTCAACAGCTTGCTGGAAATTCCACCATCATTTTCACAACCTAACTCGCCTTCGCACTCACAAACAAACCTGCGTGCACATGCACACTGCCAAGGGCAAAACGTCAGAGAATGTTCGACTCTTCCTCCACTTCTACTCGTAGTCGTCATATTCCGCAAAAACGCCTTTGACCGCTCTGTTTTTGGCCAAAAGCCGACTCGAGTAATAGCCGTTTGTAAGTGGCGCCCACTGAAATCCGTGAGGGGCATCCAAAGAATCGACGAGCGGATCAAAATCAACCACAGAATAATAATCGACATACACTTCAAAAATAACTGACGCAAAATCAAAAAGAGAAGACATGCAGCACCTCGGGCAACGCCGACCCTGTCGATAACCGCAAATAAAATTTTTTGCTTGATACTGATTACAATATCAGCAATTATATATTCCACTGCTTAACAGGAACACTAATCTCAACAGTGGGGACTCGAAGCGATGATGCTTTGCTTGGTTTTAATTAAAAGGACAATCGTCGAAAAGTAATCGTCCAGCGGTGAAGCTTATTACAGTAGTAGTGATAAAGAGACGACAGGAAGGCGCATCTTAACTTCAAGCATCCACTACTCATTTTGTTTAGCCTAATAGCTAACGTTGGATGTGCTGCTGCGTTGCGTGCTTTCACATGGCACGTCAATCATCTTCAACAACCAGTGTCCACCACACGCTGAGGCTGATTGTGGCAGTGATGGTGATGAGAAGACAACGAAGGAAGGCTTCACACCACTGCCATTGCACATGCGCACCTTTGCGGGAGGCTTTTACTAATCGCATATAGCTCAGCAGCCGAGATTAGAAGTGGTGCTGTATCACGCAGCTTTACTTTAAGTGGCGTTCCCCATCCTTTTTCCTCTTAACAGTAGTAACAACTACGTAACAAGCAAGTAACTCTTCTCAAAACAGGGATGCTGGTACTAAAGGTTTGTGTTGGGAAAATTTTATAAAATTGACGGTATTGTCTTCATTGCCATGAGTCCCACGCCTCTGACATTCTTACAAATCATTTTCAGTCTTCTTTTCTCGATTTTCACTGTTTGCAAACACAGCAGCTAGTTTTCACAACTTCATCATCGAAATTCACTAGGGTCACCTTGGCTCCTCAGACCGCATTTTTGTGGAGCACTTCGGGGATATTTTTCCCTTTCCACTGTCAGTGAGCATTTGTCTTGGTCAAAAGTACGATGCTTTGCTGAGTAGAATTACATTGCCACCATTTTTTCGTGGATTCATTCCTCTGGCTTTCTTTTGCCATTTTCCAAATTGGTCAAGCAGACTGATGAAGGACTGGTCACATGTAAGCCGATCGATGCAACACCACGGTAGACCAGGTGATTAAACACTCTCTGAGATCCCCTCCAATGCTATCGCACGTTGTGTGGGTCGGATAACAATGGTCAAAATGGCTTGTGCTTATAGTTATGGTGCCTGTGTCAGCTAAGATAGGTGGTTTCCTACTTAAAATATGCTTGAGTTTCTAGTGTGCAACTGCAGATTTTGGTTCACTCGCAAATTTCTCCGTGAATACTGACGCATTCAATGGATCAGTAGCACTTTGTTTGGTTTTCACTGCCGTAATTTTGAAATTTGCTTGGCAGTAGACATTGATACCATGACACCGGTCATAAGTGGCGAGTTCCTTTTTATTTCATGCTTGAATGCGTGATCAGCTGGTTGAATTGGTCAATGCACTCTATTAGATATTTTTGGCATTAATAAATGTAGCAGACACAAATCTCTACCTGATGTCATTGGACACCCAGCTGCCGCCGTATCAGAGCATGACACTGGTGACCCCGAGTCTCCCTTAACCAGCACTTTCCAACACCGCGCCGAGATTCTTCTGAAGAACGACTCCTTAACTCCCCCACCGCACCCTGCTGCGTAACCCTTCTCATAGTTGCTGCTCCATTTCAGCCGCATTACTTGACCGAATGAAGTGTTTTCGCCAATGTCTGTATCAGCTCACAAAAAGGCTACTAAAACGCTGCTTTTACTAGTAAATACCTTACTAGAAGAATAAATAATTCTAGTAATCGTCCGAAGATGGCCATTGCCATCACTACAAGGGGCTGTTTTGCTCTCTCTAACGCCTCTCAAGTCTACTGAGAAAGTCTCATCGGTGTGGCTATCTACATTCCAGGGAGTTTTTTGGCAAGTTTATAAATGGTGCTTTGCTGAAGGGCATTCCGGTTTGCGTGGGTTCCGCAACTTTTGCAATGATCCACTTAGACTTCATATACTGCATCTTTCCAACCATCCGGCAGGACTTCTAACGTTAAATTTCAACAAGGCATGATACCGTATAAGATACCCAGAAGACTCTTCTTGAAAGATTACGTAGAATTCGTTAACTATGCATAGGAGTTGCAGGGTCAGACGATTTTTCTCAACATCCCTTTGGAATCCAAAAACCTTCCGTTTGACATTTTGTCTTGGTAAATTCAGTAATAAATTTACTAGCTTCTGATAAATATTGTAAGGAACGGGGTGCCTTCAGTCAGTTGACTGCGGTGCAGATCACCATCTACACGGGGCATTTACTCTGCGGCTAGAAAAGCCACACTCACAAAATCTGATTTCAGAATATCAGCATGATGGTTCCCAGTTGGGAATGGAAACATCCAAATCGGGGATTTTTCGAGCTAGCAAAATAGGCACATCAGTCATTGGAAGCGGTTTGAAAGTGCCCGCGTCAGATGTCATTCCCAAAATCGCATTACTTCCTTGCCGAAACGCATTCCCTGCTATTGAATTTCATATGAAAAATGTATCCTTTATGAGGGTCTTTATCTCAGCCTGAACGATGCCGTGACCATTAGAATACATGCTATTCTTTCCTATTTGTCTTGACATGTGAGCATACCCAAATATTTCATTACCAAATAATCCCATGCGCTTGACCTAAATGACAAGAGCATTATTCCAACAATTATTGCGGAAGGGATAGCACACCCAGGAATGATTGCTGACTGCGCCTTCCTTCCACTTTAGGATCGAGCAGTAAAAATGGCTCTCTTCAACTAACGCACCTTCATTTTCAGTAAATCAAACAACCATGCATGGGTTATGATGTCATCACCGTTGCGACTCTAGATTAAGACTACACTGTGACAATTATCTCTGAGTAACAACGCCATTCGAGTTGGAAGGCGATCACAACTATAGCAGACACCATTTTGACAAGTAATAAATGTTTTATCATAAAACTCGGGAAAGAGATGACATTTTTTGCCACAAATACTGTACTGTACTTTAGTAAATTGAATTTTAGCAGTTTAAATAAGCTAACCTTTGAAATACGCACCTACGACCGACTAATAATCTGTATGTGCATGCATTTTTGATATATCGTCCAAGCACGCCCGGCTGGAGGAGACCCCTATCGCGCTTCATTTAAACAAATTTTGTTACCTAAAGCAAACGCCAACTTAGTTTTCCTTGACTGTACTGAAATCCATTGCTCTACATTTTTATAGAAACACAATTTGTCATTTACCTTGCAAATCGAATTCGCGGTATCGTTTGACTGACTGTGCTCATCCAGTATACCAGTTATGCGGTCATTTCAAATCCCTCACAGAGGGGGCCAGAAGTTGCGCGGTCTACCAGGCATTTACCATGGCAACCAGAGTGAGTCATTTGCGATCTCCCTTTTAGCTTCTGTCTCCATCGCGGTGTATCACATAAAGCATTTATTACTTTTAGGAACAAGTGCCAAGCATTTGTGATCTTCCTTTTGAAGTATTAGTAAGAATTTTCGGTTTCCTCAATAAGGCTGATCACTTGAGTTTTAGTAAAGCTATTTTAAGGTTGAGCTCTATATTTTCTGAGAAGATTAGTCACCAAGCTTTGTATGAACACATCAGTCATTTCACATGGTTCGATAAGCAACTCTGTGATGCATTATGGCCAGAGAACTTGGCGGCTGCCCACCTAACTGTTCTTCGAGCCAACCTCTATTACAAGGAACAAAATCGTCTCTGGTTTCGTCGCTCCTTCGCCCGTGTATCCATACGTGCATTGGAACCTCTTTCATGCCTCATTATCTCTCCGGCGGCGAACGTAAAGCCGTTGTCTGTAGGAGATTTGCACGGACTTGAGCCTTATGTGCATGAAGTGGATAAAAGTAGTGATGTGTTTGTGTCGTTGCGAAAACAATTTTGGAAGGCTATCTTACGCCTACCTGTAATAAAAAGGCGGCAGGAGGGTGAGAAGGTGAACAGGATGACAACGAAGATCATGTCCGAGAAATATGCTTTTGCCGTCAAATCGAAAATAGAGGAAGACGAAGAAAAGAGAGGAAGTCAGGGGAATCTCGTAAAAATATAATTGTGTGAGTCGACGATTAAATTAATGGACTTAGACGAACAGGGCGCAAAGAAAGATAAAGAGCTTATGCGAAAAAAGAGTTTAGAGCGCGTGCAGCCCTGTCATGGCAGCGTAGAGCCTCAGGTCGTGAGCGCAAAGACATGGGAGGCGAAACGAACAAATTAGAAAATCTAATCGGCTTTCCTTTATTGAGGCTTGAAAAACGCGAAGGTGCAAGTGGCGGAAACGCACTTGCCTTTTCACTATTGCCTGAAGACATACTCTGATTATTAGGAATTGCTACTATTTGTATTGTAGTGACCAATTTTAAGCTTTTATGTACCCCCCTGTCTATTCGATTACCCATTCGCATTCATCATAATGTGCCCCTTATTCACTTGTTCGCAGCATGGTGGCAGCCTGTAATGCCTCCGAAGAAGATTCTAGTGGTCATATAACCCCATGCTTTTATGCAAGTACTGCAGAGAGTTTGAAACTGGGCCTTGTCATAATGTTACGGCTCAGAGTTCTCGGTTCCATTAAAAGAAATCGTCTTATAATGCACTTGGCTCTAGCTGTTTGCAATGATGCTAGCAGCAGTAGCGGTATTCGACCGGTGTAGCCTAGATTTTGGGTCTAGGTAGTGTCTTCATCTTTTCTTGGCAAATGCATTCTACCAGACACAGCCCCTGAAACTTTACATAAATAGCCTATCACATAAATATTTTCAAAGCCCTTAACTCCACTCATCAACTTGATACGAAAATGGCATCGATAAATAGGCACATTAGGTGAGCTTCCCGTGTTTATAGAAGTGACCACTTCCATTTCTCTGAACGAAATGCCTTGAAACACCATTTTTGAAATTACACATTCAATCCCACTAACTCCGACGTTAAGCCTGTTTTCCCACTGCAGGTGTCTGAGGTGGCATTGGCTGAGCTGATGGGTGAGGTTGTTAAAAGCTCATGGGAGTAGCTAGCACTCACGACTACCAAACATCAGTCAAGAGCAATACAATAAGCAACATCAGAGTAAAACTCACCGAGATGGGGACTTAGAATACAAATTCAGGCAAATTACCTGCCTGGACTGCACTGCAGGCTGCATAACCCTTGGCATAAAGATTTTAATTGAATGATAAACATTCAGTTACTAATCAACGTCAACAATCGTTAAAACTACAGGTTTGATCCCACAGAGGTGCATAAACGGTCAGATACGAAGATAAGTTTTGCACACTAATGACCACTTGGTAGCATAGTCAAAGACATCCAATAAGAGGAGTATCAAAGACGGTGCTAGTAAGACGAGGGATCATGGCAATAATTTGTTGTTTAGATGGATCTTTGAGAGACAAAGAGGTAGTCGTCTCAAACCTCCTGGTAGACATTTTTCGTCAGAATTTCCCATGCTCGAACTGAAATTCGTTAGCTCTAAACTACTCCTTCGAAGAAATATAAGGCAGAAGACGACAGAATCAGCGGAAAACAGACAACACCTTATTCTATTGTGTAACAAATATAGCACTTTAAATGTACCTTTGAGGCGAGAAGCGAGAAGGAGAGCCTCGTGCATGCTAAGAGCGTTGATTTCACCGAAGTCAGAAAAAGCTGCCATTTTGCTTCCAACTAAGCCTGTATGGATGTCCTGCACTCTAAATTAATGAATTTGTAACGTGCTCTGGCTGGTGGTAATCGTGAGGAAGAGAATGTGAACGGGAACAGCGCTTCAGTTCTCATACGTAATGCACAGCCTTAAGGCATAATTGTACTCAAAGTAAGGCTTATAAAAGTCACATGAGGCCTGATAGTTATATTTTCTGCAAATTTTTGTAGTTGCCTACCAATTTTTAGATAAATGCATTTGATTTAGACATTTTTGCACTAATTAACTTTGGCTGATGTCTTAAGAAAAAATTAAGTGGATTTACCCTATCAACATGATTTCTTAAAGTCATAAAGGCGGTTAATCGACGGCAACTTCTCCACCTCAGCAGTTTCAAGGCCATATTTAGCATATTGCCTGTAATAGTGGTGAGTAGGCCACGTGTTTTACTGGAGAAGCATTTAAGCTACATAAGCTTTAATGATTCACGAAGGAAAAAGAGTGGAACTTTAGGATTTGCTCAGCATTAACGATGGTTTAAACCTTAAGAATGAAAACAGTGTAGCCGCCTGTCGTGATGCATTTAATGGGCAAAGCAAACACTCCTCTTTGCTGCGCAGCATTCACTTTTCCACTGCAATGTGTGGCATCATGCACCGCCACGCATGCTAGTCATTGCACGTCTATTTGCACACGCATGTGCGCCCGTTGCGGTGGCGACCTGGAGAGGGAGGTGGAAGAAACGTGATGTTGGATCGTGAATGGATGGATAAGTGAGTGGGTGGGTGGTTGGTGGGCGGAGAGGTAGTGGTGTGGTGTGGTGGGTTGAGCTCGTTAAGTCATGTAACGACAAGGAAGGGTAGAGGAAGGGCCTCATTCCTAGAGTGTGTTGGGGAGGGCGGGTGTGTGCGCGCGCGTGCACGCAACAACAGAGAGAGGAGGGATGGAGGTAGCAGTCTGGTGGAGTGGAGTGTGATATGAGGGGTGAGTGATAGAGGAGGGGAGAGTGAAGGTGGGAGGTGCAAAGCAATGTCGGCGCCAGCGACCATACCACGTAGAAAGCACTGGTTCTCGTCCGATCAACGAGGTTAAGCTACGCCGGTTATGCTCTGAAGTAATGCGCTGTATGCATTCATTTCATTCATTCAGTGGTGAAAATTGGTTATTTGCATGCATGTTCTTTCCTCACCATTGTTTTTTTAGTGCCTTAGGACCTTCTCTTTTCTCTGGCTGCCTCACCCTCTTGTAACCTTTATCCTCCCTTCTCCATCTTCTGCCAGCACGCTTTTAGGAAATCCCCTTTATCCCTCTACTATTCTCATTTGTTTTTATGACATTATAATAATGTTTAGTTGCAACCTAAAATAGAGTAGCACAGTCTATACTGAATATGACTAAATAACATTTTACTGTGTACCAACAATTGTTTTGGTATAGCTTAGCTTGGATAGCCATGCACTGTCCACCTTAATAGCAAAAATGAGCGCGTTGCTCCTACTTTTACTTCGTAATTTGCGGATTTACCAAAATTCTACCTGTCCATCTCACTGCCTACACTATTTTGTTCTTCGTAGACGTTGCCTCGACCCAGCTTTTTACAATAGCGGAGCAGAAGCGTAACCCCTCCCCTTGAATCCATTTGAACTCTGTTCGCTGTCCGAAGTTTGTGCGTGTGTGCCATTGCCCATTTCCTATTTCCGTCCTTTTAGGGAGCCATGCTAAATGGGGCCACAATAATACAGGTAGTACCATGTGTGTGTATGTGTGCACCCGAGTGGATATGAGTGGGATGGTGCATTTTACTCATTTCCTATAACTTGGCCTTCTAGAAGACCAGACCAACTATTTTAAATTAAACAAAGCAAGCTCTCGATTCGGTCTTTTCTTGAATTTATCGTTATTTTCAAACCTACATATCACCAATGCTACAACATCTGCCCACCAGCACATCTAACCCCAATTTTTCCTACTGTGGCTGCTCGTTTTATTCCTTGATTTTAGATTCAGGTGGACACCTCGATTTGGGAAGGGAAAAGTACCAAAACGCCAAACTCTCCTCCATCAGAGTAAATACTAGGTCGACAAGTTAAAAGTAAATAAATGGACGGATCTTAATGCTTGTCGATGCATGGAAATGCAGGTGGGATCAACTCGCATGTCGTCTAGTTCCCTACGTCCCGTAAATCAATTGTTGTCTCCATGGCAATAAACGATACAGTCAAAAGCAATTGCTACCACGACCAAAGGAAGGAGGGTGATCACATATAGGCTCCCACATCACTACAGCAGTGGGATACACACAAACTGATGAATACTGCATTGCCTCTAAGGTAGTCACTATAACACTGCATCGTCACTAAGCGCCTCAGTTAAGAGCATTTCAGAAACAATCATCCCATGAAGCTCCTTTAGAGGACAACAAATGAGCAAAGTTCGATTGTTCCGATAAAAACGCCAAATAAAGTCAGATGCAAGCAATGTAGAGCCCTTTGCATCCTAACTTGCAGCTCTATGAACACGATAACAACTGCCAAAAGAACCAACGAAATTGTCTTAAGACTTGATAAAATTGGGTGAAGTCTAAAATAGCACACGATTCTGGAAGAATAAGGCTTTCACCGAATTCGCAAGGCAACAGAAAGGGATAATACAGTGGCAAGCTTTCCATTCACGTGTTTATTTGCTGGAACATGCTAAATCGATGTGCTAATACATAGTGCATCAACTACTGTTATAACTTAGAAAGAAAACCGTTTATTTGAAGGTAACAATTGTATTCGAATGCGGATAGCCGCACAAGTTATGACGTCCACTAATGTATCACACATATCAACATCTGTCATACTTCTTCGATTAACAGTAGCACTAGAACATTAAAGCAAGCACTCTAACAACTCTCATTCGTATTTATTAAAAATCCTGTAAGTATATTCACTTCAATGAAAGGCTAAAAAAGAGGCACTGTCAAGTGCAAAAGCGGAGAAATTCAGAGAGATACATGATTAGAGGTCAATCGACACAAACATTAGACTCGCTAATCACTGATGGGCACCAGTAGTGTCATAAGTGCTCACTCAAGACCCGTGTAAATAAGTGGGCCACACAATAAATAGGTAGGCGAAAAGCGGCTCTAACAAAGGTACAGTTAGCCGTAAGTCACCAAAGCGTGGTTTTTACCTAATCGGCAGTAGCTGCCAGAGGTACAAAAGGCTGCACTCAATGACAAGAAAGTATGCCTAATCAAACTTGACAAATGAAGAATGCAACATATAATGCAATGCAAACAGATGCATTATGATTATGCAGGCTTACAATTTGGGCTAGTTTCTACCTCTGATTATTTAAACCCTCAACTCACACCAACGACCGGTGCTTTCAGTCCGCAATGTCATGAACGTAGAAATCACCGCATCGTGTCAAAGTTAGCCGGCTTTCAACAATTATACTGAAGTAGGCATTATGTTGGTGCGTTGCGCCACGTGTTTTCTCGTTTCTGTTTTCATTAGCAAAGTTCAATGTTCTAGCTCTCTTATCACCTTAGCCAAGGCATTCAAGCCAAAAAACGTCTTCGTGCCCGGAGAAACAAAATGAGATGTAGAGAAACAATCCCAATCGTAGTCAAATTCTATGATAAACTTACCAATCAAATCAGCAGATCGACGCCTAATCTAAAGATAGTGTGGACTGCACATCGACATCCCGTTCCCAGAAGAATCTCTACCACCTCGACTTATGCTCCTACAAATCATACTTGCTGATGTTGTAGAGGAGACGACCCAGTCCATCGATAGAAAAGAGCGTACACAAGCCCCATTCGGAAAATACTACAACTACAACTATTAATTTAGACTCTGTTCAAATGGACAATAGAACAACTTGGATGACACAAGTGGCACGATGTAAGTGTGGGAAGACAGAGAAGAAGAATAACTGCGGTTCCTCTACTTAAGCATGCGTATCGAAGGCGACAAGGACCAAGCATGCATCAGAACTACTTGCAAAATGAGGTTTGTTCCTACCTGAGTGAATCGCGAAACAAGGAGAAGGTCCAATTTCAACTCTTGTTTCTTTCAATTACCGCCGAAGCTTGTCTGCTGCTCTATCAGAAACAGACACATTCACATTTACCTCTAATTCAGCACCATCACAGGTACCAAAAGGACCAATATTTTCATTATTTTCCCTTATAGCTTTCAGCAGCTTGAACTTCTCTATCCAAGATCCTAGCTCTAGCATGATTAGTAAGGAGTAATGCGTGCCCACAGACAAAAAACATACATGCAGCGTAACCTTCGAATTGTCAAATCATTTTATCTGCATAGGATTAAAATCGTTTTGCCAAAAATTTTGCAAGAATAACAAAACTGCGCAGTTGCGTGTACACTTATAATCAATATTCAGCAATTTATCCAGCGTTATTATGCATGTCTGATTCATATGAAAATAATACTTTAGTATGATATTTTTGTTTTAAGACAACATTTAAACAAAGATTCTTGAGTCGAACGGAGAAACATAAGCAATTATTTGCTACCATGATATCTCGAAACCTCCTTGTCCACAAAAAATGCCATAGCTGTAATACTTTGCTTGTTTAAACTACCGGTTTCGGACAGAGTCATAGGGGTGGCCATATTGCTCTAGCTGCGTAGCCTTTCCTCCGGGCCACGCCAGCAGCTCATTTCCTCTGCTTACTGCGTGCATGTAATCTATATTAATATTCTGCCTTCTTTTGCCTTTACAGTAGCCTCGGGACGGTACGATAGCCCTCAGGCAGAATATCGGCATTCGGCATGTAAAAAAGCATAGTGGACATAACAGGTAAGTCGAGACATTACTCATTGGGAAACAGCCCAACATTTTGGGTTGCACGGGCTTGATTATTGCACTTTTTACATCTCGAGTTGCCGCTGAGGTCTTATGGCCTAACATATAGTGTTAATAAATAGAAAAAGTATCTGCATACATTGTCGGACAACGAAACGATTACTAAATCACTACGCGGCACATTATTGGCATAAGCAAATAAATTGGCAAGCTGTTAAAGTGTTTTGACATTTATAACTAGCACAGAGACACCCAGGGAACATTCTGTATCACCACAAAAAGTAGCGGCAGCAAAATTATGTCCTCGTTTGGACGGAATTGGGTAATTAATTCTCAAGTTCTTCCTTTATGACCAAATCCTAAGAAGTGTTCGCCACTATGAGCAAACAATCTTCCGCAAACAAACTCGCTTGCACTTTGAAAAATGAAAGACATCCTGTAGAGGGTCCCTCCTCTCGCTCCTAGTCACCCTTGATAATAGAAGTCTGCGTACGTTTAGACATCTTTAATATATATGGGGTGATAAATACAGCTAGGCGAGATATGGGGTTCAGGCCGAGGACGTGTCACGCTTCAACGAGACTCCGGGCTGCTCCATCACGTGGTTCCAATTGGCTTCCCGCTTCTGGCCTACAAAGCGCATTACGGCCTTTGCGCGCTTCCATACCCACAAACGGTGAGCGGATTAGTGGACAAGAAAGCACCTTAGCAATGCTATTTAAGTAGCGTAACTTGTAGTCTGAACCTGCGTTCGTTAATTTAAATGATCAAGTGGCAAAGCAAATCCTTAATCCTCCATTGCCTGTGCATCACTTTGTCGTCGGTCGAAAGAAAACATTTCTTTCTACAATAGGATGCACTATACAAGCAAAACTGTAAATTTATTTGCATCTATCTTGAATTTAAGCAAATATTTTTGAAATAAGTGATATGAATTTTATTAAACAGTGAAGTGCTTAATTGAGCATGGAAAGGAATGTGAGGATCCAAAAAAAATCTATTAAAGTATTGTGGACTGAATATAATGTATGCGCAAATTCTTCGCGGCCATCCATGAATTGCATCTCAGGTGATTATCGAGGACGTGGAAGGTGGCGTTTATTGCAGCGTTTCCCGTGCATGTTTTACCAATCGTTTTGCTGCCTTGAGCCCATGGCTGGATTGGGCGAGTTACATCTGAGTCCCGTTAGTGATAGTTTCTGAGTGGCGGCCTCGTACAGAATTTTTCAGCTTTCTTATTTGAAAGTGGATACCTTAGCATAACGTTTTCCTAATCCAATACTACCCGATTAAATGCGTAAATGGACCCATCCACTAGCTCGCAGAATTCAACTTGAAACGGTAGAGAGTGGACATACGTTGAGACATGCTAACGGGAGAAAAGTTCAGAGTGGCGCTGTTTGAAATGTGTCCCACGTAGTTGGTTAGCGCGTCAGACCCGCAGATCATCGCCTCGCCCACCCGACCATGGAGACGTATTTTCAACTTTGCCATCTTTCGTCGACAGGAACATAGAGATCTGCTCTACGTCATTGCACGGCTTGAGCTCACTACAGCACAGCAGCGACATTGCCATCACCAACGCTGCAACTCTTGTCTATGGCCGTTGCTTATGCGATTACGGGCAGGTAAGTTGGTACACGTGCAACATGTGTTTAAACATCGGGTGGGTCTTGTGGTTGGTGTTAATTGTAACAGAAAGCGTTGAGTATGCCGTGGTAGCTTAGATAGGAGAGCGCCAAACTGAGGATCTAAATGTCTCCGTTTCGAGCCCGGGTCGCGGCAGATTCGCAATTGCACTCTCGCCACCCAACCCTTTCCTTGCACACGCCTCTACGCTTGCGGACATGGTGGAAAATGAGCCACTGCGAAGACTATCAGAGTGAAGCAAAGGATGCTGCCCATGTGGTCTGCGTGGTGAGCAATGAACGCTACTGCGACGCACGTGAAAATCAAGCTCACGCAAACTTATCCATTCAAATAACAATCCGTCGCCTCCATCACCCGGCTACTGCTTGGCGCCTCGATACTTCCCGTCCACCTTATCTATCCCAATTTCACCAGCACATGACTCCCTCACCACTCGCACACCTGCTGACCTTAGCATCGCGCACATCGACAGTGCCCTCAGTGCTCCGTGTTTCACTCATTCGACCAACCCTACTCCCCACCTCCTGTTCACAACTTCACTAGTGTCCTAACAGCGCTATTTTAATGATCACCGCTCCTGATCTGCTAGTGTTCCATAAGGCTATATTTATTCGCTTGGGTAGCTGAACAACCTACTTTTTAAAGCATTGAGAGCACGTGTGGTTCCTTTGCGGTGGTTAGAGCGCCACCCACCCGCTGTACATTGGGCACTATTCAGTGCGGTAGGAATTGGTCTGGTGCGGTGCGTTGTGTAGGGGAGAGTCCTAATAACAGCAAGCGTGGCAGGATGTAGGCGTAAGACTATGTCTGGAGGGAGTGGTGTAGGGTTGCCATTGCTGCTACCTGAAACTACACCTAGAAGTTTACTTTAAGTCGAACACTTGATCAAGTGCGACTTTGTCTAATGTGAGGTTCTTTTCCTTTGTTTACGCGTAAAATCCCATGTTGTAACTGCCACCGAAGCATAAATGAGTAGGCTGGCTTCCATTTTTAATGAAAACAAGACTTGTCAAAATTAGGGCCATTCCTATTGCTAAATCTAATTTTACTACCTTAACCATAATTTTCTATCAAATTAACGTTGATCTGTCGTCACCATCCGAGTACTTGTGCATGGTAAGCGAGCGTGCCTGACACTGCCAGTATTCCATACTTCCGGCTGATGGTTATTGTATCTGGCAGTTGCGGATCACGTTTGTTTGCCGTCATTGATGCGTGCTTGGCGTGAAAACTCCAGTTTAAAGGGCTAAGTACCTTAATGTGGCAAAGTGCCATTACTGAGGATCCAATCCTCGTACAACTAATCGGCAATTTTTTAGAAAAGTTAATCAACGGAGATTATGGCTCGCATATATGTACCGACTCATTGTATCCATCTGGTGGCAAAAAACGAATTTGTTTTGGGTGCGCATGGGCGAATAATTGTGCATCCTCTCAGAGCATGTGGTGTCTCACCGTAATTTATGCTTGGCTAGGAAGCAGTCTGTACGATTTACTTACAGCTCAGCAACAATGCTCAGTATTTGCTGTGGACTCTGTGGCAGGATTTTTATGTTAAACGCAAAAATGCCCTTGGGTGCATCTACAACTACCTGAATAGCCGCTCAGATAAATAGACTCTACTCAGCCTTAAGTCGATTGCTTTGGATTCAAGGCAGGGGTCCATATATTTTAATTTTTCACAGGATCTAGTATTTACGTTATAATCAGTGATAAGGACCCAATGCCATATCATGCCTTTATTGATGGTTTGTCGTAGAGAGTTGTTTCGTCGAATTTTGTGTTTTAGATCGCAATTCCTCGCATGCAGTAGTTATCTTCCAACTTGGGTATATACAAAATGACTCGTTGAGTAGGCGTGTTAGAATAGAAGGCCTCAATTTAGTTGCTTAAAATCAAAACGCAAAGCTGTTGAAGTTACGAAATTACCAATAGATGCATATTCTACTAGCTTAAATTATGAAGAAATGAAAGGAAGGTTATGAAGTGCCTAAAGCTAACTCTTTCATCGGCCATATCGCACTTGCTCAATGTGGGCTGCCTTAACAGGACTAACCAAAGACAGGTGTTGTTGAGAACACAACGGCTTCCTCGTAAGGGCTAACCCACTTGCGACTTATCCAGGGAACACGACAAACTTGCAGGTATGCATTCAGAGTCCTCCTAAAGGCCTACAGAGCGGCTGTGCGACGTGCAAGTGGGCCGATCAATCCAACCAGATTCCTTTCACTTTGCATCACACATTGAGGTCTCTATTGAAAAGGATGTTAGGTCTTGTAAACTTATTCTGGCGGCAACAATGTCATTAAAGTTCCCTCAATGGGTCAAGTTTAAGACAGTAGGTGTACAAGAGGGAATTCAATCAGTGTACATATTTCCATAGTTTACTGCCATAAATTACCACAAATGTGCCCTTCAGAATAACCCTTTTAAAGTAAAATACCATGTTTATAAGCACTTTTTGCTACTGCTGCTGGTGTGTACACGTGTCTTGCTTCCATGCATCTTCTTGCATTCCCGCATGTTAGCTAAACGGTTTGCCGAAAAAAAGTGTCCATTTTTACTATGCCTTTGATATTGGATTGGTAGTTGCAACTAAACTACCGGTACTTATGCGCTGATAAGCATGAGTCATATTTTGCCCCTTACTTAAGCCTATCCAAAGGTGGATGAATAGGCTGCAGCCGTAGGCGCAAATAGGCACCGGTTAAGACAGTCGTCAGCAACTTATGAAAGTGCATGAAATACGAAGGCTTATTAAATTTCAAGAAAGGCGCGTTATACTTTCACAACTGTTCATTGCCTTGCACATGCACAGATGTTAGTGTGTCGATGAATTCTCTCAGTTTCTTTGTTTTTTGATAAAGGGTTGGCTTTTGGAATTAGCGTCTTGAGCTGCAGCAAAGATTGCTGAAAAATAGGGCAGCCGTTTTGAGTATTGTGCTTCCATTAGTGCTGATCTCACCTTCTATTCCGACTGGTACGAAAAGAGACCGCATTACTTATTATACACTGTAAACTATCTTTCTTCAGGCAGCTCAACATGGCAATGGACTTGACATATGCGACATACAAGGCGAGATAGAATGCTCTACTGAGGTGGAAGAGTAGGTCTGCGTAGACAGCAGATGAGTAAGTGACGAGAGGGAGGGGAGAGGTGAGGTGAGTGCTGGTGTAAATTGGCGCCAGAAGGAACAGATAAAATGAGCGCAGCAATGCACAGCATGGCGAAACTGTGAGAGACTGTGCAGTGCTGGCAAAACGAGGCTGCAGATGCAAGTGATGGTTGTAGGATGGGTTTGGTGTGGGATTGTCGCGTCCAGATCAGCAAGAATGTAGCAATGCTGATCCAGAAACTGTGATTGTGAATGTTAATAACAATTCTCGATTCTTAATTTACGATCTCAGCTCTTCGGGGGAGAGGTTGACCATGGACTTATACGAATTATGCGGGAGGAAACCAAACCTGAGCCTGTGCCCTAGTGAGTCACTCTGACAGTTTATTCATGCATGCATACGTGACTAGTTAATTCTCGGCCTTAATTAAACATTGGCAGACTTGAAGCGCAGCTAGCGCAAACGAAGTAAGTGCCTAAGGCGTGTATGAACATAAGGCCCGATCTTGGTGTTTTTGCGCATATAATCAAGAATTGTCCACGGTTGCCTGCACCACAGATATTCGCACTAGAATAAATTTGCTCTGTCTTCCGGCGTTTCGGATAGCACTGTGTGGATCGGCAGCAAGTTGTCAGTAAATGCAAGTCAAGGAAAGGGTTACCAAAATTAAGACATCTACATATCTTTTAACCGCTATTCGCCGTGTCTTCTTTGTGATGGCTATAGGTGCTAGCTGGAGCATTATCGTCCTATGTTATGGCAGCAAAGACTGCAGAAACATCAGCCGAATCGCCATGTCAAAATACAGGAGCACGAAGCTTTGCGAAGGGCTAGAGAGCACAATGACGGGTCGATTAGGCTGTCAACGTGTTCTGCTCATTGCATTTCGTACGGTTAAATGAGTAGGTGACACTACTCGGTTGCATCACCGAAGGTTTTGTATACCCAAAAAGTACCATTGTCGCTCAGCTATCAGCGGTGCCCGTCTCACGCGATCCACGTACCAGTTCAAGAATTAAACTATCATAATACAGACGAAGTCAAAGGTGCTTTGTCCCACTCTACGTCATTGTTCCGTAAATGAAGCAACAATTTCAGGCTCATTGAGGTCAGGCTCAGGTGCGCATCAGAATAGCCGAGAGAGTATTTGGAGTCATTACCATTCGGGCAGTATATAAGCCGAGGAAATTTGCTTCGGTCAATCTCTGCCACTCCACATGAATTTCCATATTTTGAAATCCTTTATTGATTGACACGGTGACACCATAAAATGATTAGCACACTTAATGGTTCAATCCCTCAATCATTGCGGAGTTGCTTGATACTTGCAGGATTCCTACAAAAAGGTCAGGTGTACTGTTCTATGAAATCTATGATTATACAAAGTAAGCTATAAAGGACCCCATGGTGATTTTAAGGTCGAAGTCTTGGGAGCTTACCGGGTTCGTCAGACCAGAGGCCATGTGTTATTCCTTTGGCTAAGGTACCACTAGGCTATTTCGCTTTGAATACTTGGTTTAATTGAGCCACCAAACAAGTAGTATTTAAACGTTCAGGTCACAAAAGGCAAATCGAAACCTAACTGGCTGTTCGTAGGATCCAACATTTATTGGTCTTTATTGCAAACCTAAAATGGATGTTTTCAACATACACTAACCACAGTGTACCATTGCAAATGCGAATAAAGTCATTGCAAATCGTCGATTCGGAAGGGGTTTCTTGTGAAGAATGCTATCTTCCTATAAAATTTGGGTATTTACAATATCTAAGCATTACACGAAAGCTTACAAAAGAAAATGGTAGTTTCTGACTCCCATGATCGCGTACTAAGTACGCGCCTTGTGCAAAATTTAAATCGGGTGGACAAAGCCTTGCCTATTAATTAGGCAGGAATGTACGATTCCCTACCTAGCGATGTTCTGCGATAAGTGGACAGTGGTGCTTCGGACGTCATCGACAATTGGGGTCTTTAAATATGACAAGACAAACAATCTGCGCTACGACCCCTCTTATTAGGAATCTGCAACAGGGACTAGGAGCTGTTTGCTCGAAATCAGCGCAATAGACCATTCACCTTATAATGTCTACGTTCAGCACTTCACATAGCACGCTTGCGCGGAAATATACCCGACAATCAGGGATGGATTAGTGATTCCCTCTCATGGGCACGTTAAATTTAGATTTGCTGCACCTTTTCTGAATGGCGCATACGAGATAACCCATCTTCGTCGCGTTCACAATGACTGAAGTAGTGCTTGATGAGACACAAGGGGTTCCAAGATGAACGTCAGACACTTCCTGTGTAATCGCGAAGGGTTTGTTAAGTAGCTCATGCAATCCGAGAAGTCATTTACATTCTGTTCTTTTCGAATAATCTACTACGCTATCGTCAAAAAGATCAGTACTGCAGGTATGTCTACGTGCGTGGGCGCAACGGATGCGCAAGGCCAAGTTCTTCTCTAAACTGCCAGTGGCGAATTTAATACTTAATGGTCGTGTGGATCAAAACTACAAAATTCCATTCAAGGAGAGTAAACTACCCTAAACTCAATCCGTACAGTTCAACAATCGCTCATCATTGGTAAAGACAATTTCGCTTGACATCAGGAATTCGAAAAGGCTAATTCGCTCCTCCGGTTTGGGAGTGCTACACGGAATCATCGTCTGACACCTTATAAACGTATTTATTTCAGTGAGGTGGTTAGTCTTATAAATGAAAACGTTCATCACACATGTCTAAACCAAGGAAGAATGGAAATGCTTATTTTAAGGTTACCCAAAGCTTGTTTAGAAAAGGCGATTAAATTAGAAGTGGTTATTGCAAGCGCCAATCTATCCTTTCAAATGCTTTACCTCTGATTACATTGTTAAAGGTCAGTAGCTCACTGGACAAAGCTACATTCGCTTTACGGCGAGAAGATGGTTGATGCAGTATTTTTAAATTAACGGCCATGGATTCTGGCCAAAACAAAGCAATGTCATAGTTGTAAAAATAAAAGCGCGCGAAATATTGCAACGAAACTGGCAAGATTAACGTCAGATGTTCATTAGTGCACGATAGGTATCACTCAAAACAAAAAACTAATCCTATCCAAGATTATTGAGGTTCCCCTGCCTATCTGGCGTCTTGCATGGCCATGCGTATAGCATTGTATGCATTTCATGATTTTTCAATCTTTTTAGCTGTTCTTTTTTAGTGGCCTCATTTCAGCTCGTACAACACTCATTAGGTAGAGCGGTAATAAGTACTTTTTTACTTGAAAGTGACTAAAGTCCGGACTTGTGCATTAAAGCGGCACGAACTGCAATGTGCAAGCCTCGATGGAAGAAGCGGGAATGTCTTCAATCCTGTTACGTAGGTTATTCGTGCAAGCTACTCCTTCGAAGGTGTAGCGTAAAATGCAAGTGTATTTTAAGCAGAGAGCACCTGGACCTATAGGGCCAAGTTCTGTTTCCATCCACCAGAAAACCTTATTGCTGGCAATAGGGAGCAGGAGGACCGTAAGTTAAGGCTGACTAATCAACACTCATCCAAGACTTTTGACAGATCGACAACACACCAAATGGGAATTGCATTTCAAATTAAGCACACAAGTTTCCAGCATGCCTGAATTGCCACTTATCCAACTTTAGGCCCGGGACCTTTAAAATGCATTGGGGCAAAAAAATTTTTATTAATAGATTTAATTATAATTGTGTTTTATGGGTAGGAGTACGTGTGCGAATTCACGTCCATTAGAAGGGAATTATGATGCAGAACCTTTGAAATGCTCTATCCTGTCTTCAGGATACGCTGCCAACTCCATCCTGCAAACATGCGTTGTGAGCTGTCACGGTAGCCCTTTTAACTAACCAATTACACCACAACACGCATTGTCAACATGGATGCTCACGGTGCGTGGTAGTTTAATGCATTTCTGTGTAGTTGCGTGGTCAATTGAATGGTGACGTCCACGACTCAGGTAAAGTAAGAAGTACTGCATTGATTCGCTTTTAAACGTGCAACCATGGAAAAGGCGCACGAATATAAGAAAAAGAAAAGAAAAAAGGACAACAGTCAAATGGTGTAATGCCACCATTTGGGTCCTCCACTACTCTACAGTCCTGCTTGAACCTGCATGAAATATCGACTTAAGGGAGCTGATGCAATTGCGGACTGTCTGATTACCACGCATCGATCTAGCTTTAAACCCTGGGTAAAAAAGTAAAATTTGCATGCTGACGGTGAGTAAGCATGTTACTGCTTTGTAAGCGGCAAACCCCATACACGATCATTCTCTTGGTGTAAACTAATAGCAATTACGTTTCAGTTCACCTGCACTGGGCAGTGCAAGGAACGAAGGGCAATGTGCACATTTTAAAAATTATGTGCAGGATCAAGCACCAACTATCAAAATATTCCAGAATGTATTCTAAAAGTCAGTTAAAAATTGTTAAAATAAGATCCACGTTGGATCGAAATCACCCTCAGCTTAATGTTTAAAGTATTTGATTAGTATTAGTATTTGATTAGCCAAATGGTATAATTTTCTTGGCATTTCTATCAAACATTTTTAAGTGACTGTGTCTATGAATTTAATGCTCACATACTAATGCGTTCACGTTAAAATTAAATCGCATTACAAGTCGATCGAGTGACGGCTTTCACTAATAGTACGTGGTATAGGCGATGCAAACTGGGAAAAGGAGTGACCACAACTTCAGTTAACAATGCGAAACTACTTTAGTCAGTGTGATGTGATGCATCGTGGTTTGATGCAGCTGGCCTTAAGATATTTTTCTTAACTCAACAATGTAGCAGATGTCTTAATAAATAGGTACAGAGCATGCCATTGTTGAAACTAAGTCGTGCTGATATGCCAGCCACCTTTCTGCAGGACATGATGTGGTCTTCCACTGCACGTTTAAAATGTCGAAGCTTAACTTCTCACAACCGAGGGCTATTTAGCTACTAGCACAATTATCATGGTGTACGAAATTTGTCGCACGGCTAGGTAGTGGGACGCCAAGCGAGAGGGCAGACACTGACTAAATGGTGAGTGTCCATTGCATGAAGCGCTGCGATGCAGACGCACCTGAACAAGCACTTGATCTTAGGGCCATCAGGTCATAAGCCAATACTATACAGGCCAATGGCCAACACACTGTAAACAGCTTCTCACCGACGTGCTTATACATGCCTCTCGTCATGGATGCGATAGTCGCCATCTCCGTCGCATGTCTCCTTATTTCCCTCACCCATTCCTCCTCCTTACTCTGCCGGTAGACAATCGACGTAACTGCGACTTTCATCCCAGACTAAAGACGCATGACATCGTGGCGGAAGGAGGACACAATCATAGTAGTCTGGATGCATGCCTACCCTCGTGACCATGGAGTCTATCATACTAAGTTGATTACGTATGCTTCTATAGTGCCCACATTCTTGAGTTTGGTGCTTGGAAGATATGTGCATGTGTTTGGGTAAGATTAATGAAGATGGAGAGAGGGAGATGGGTCGCGATGCAACACAAGTGGCTCGGCGTGGCGCGATATCTTATTGGTGGACTGGTGGTCAGCAACCCCAAGTCCCACCTAGACGGTGCGTGTCCAGTTCCCAGTCAATAAGCTCTTTATACCTCTTCTTTCATCTATACTGACCGCGCGCCTACCCGTCCGCATGGCTAGTGGGTAGCTGATGTACTGAAGTTGATTGCAATTAAAATCGGCATGTTGAGTAAGTACACGTCGCGACACAATCAGAGCCTGCTACCTAGATGGCAGAAGTGAGGGAAGAGAGCTAAATGGAATTGGCAGTTGAACACTTGAAGAATCGGTTTTCTAGACCTAGTAAGCAAAGCAACGATGCGAGATACGGGAGAATCCGACCGTAGGAATGGGTAAACAATGGACTAGCAGGGCGTCGTTTCGACCCACGAGCTTCTGGGCTATGGGCTCACCACGCTTCCACTGCGCCACTCTGCTCACGCCGCAAGTACCTCTTAATTTATTATATCCTCTATCAGCAGAATGGCGCAAACAACACGACGATTCACAGAGCTGAGCTCAAACATTCACACAAAGTCAAGACGTATGTGTGCATCCGAACAATCGCTAAGGATTTTCTCCGTTTCATCAAGGTAGTACGAGTTCAACTTTTGGTCACCAGGGTACGCAAAAATTTGTCGCATTCACGGGCACCATGATGCTAGACGCCGTGGCTGCATGCAAGTGTATGTCGCACGAGGCGTCGTGGACATGAAATTAAAAGGCTGTTGCATCGGACACAAGCTGATACGATTGGTATTACTGTTTACACCACAGCAGTGAAATCAACACACCAGTCTGATTCGAATTGATCCGGCTTCATCTGAAATGGTCAAGCATGCCTCTACTAATTATAAAGCAAAGTCACTTTGGTGCATGATATTTTGCGTTGTGTTCCGCCGTGCTCCCAATCGTGGTGCGTGCTTGGATATATGTACGAGTCGCATATAGTGGGAGTGCGCTGTGATTCACTTATACTGCGTTTATACACGCGCGTGCACCGACACATATGTGCGAAAACGGCATTGTCACACTTCTGCTTATCCTGCCACCCGAAATGAGCGATGTTACCACTGGTGGGGATAGAGAACATACCATATCTAGTGAAGGGTTCTATGCATGTAAGAGACAGGTTTCCATTAGGAAAAGGTACAGGGATGGGTACAAATCAGGAATTCAATCAATTACTGTCTCTTTTCTCATTATTATTTGTTTTCTGCCTTGTCGTTGCCAAAAAGGATTACCAAATAGCATCAGTTGCTACTGTTAAAATTGGCAACTTATTTGCCAATATCGATGAACACAACCCCCTGTTTTCATGCAGGTGTTGAGACTCCGGTCAAATGATCGTTCGTTGGCATGGTTTCGCACTTTCGTTTTATGGAGGAGAGAGTAAAGAAATGAGTAAGATGTTAAAGGTAAATCAAATGAGCGGAATTTTGCGCTTGCTTGTGCTGGCATTGGGAGCATGTTACAAAATATTAGGATGATAAATGTGGTATGTTTATTCCTTGGCGTTAAGAAAGAAGGTTGCATCAGATGAAAGCCAATTGAACTAACTGACGCTAGCCACGTTTGTACTCATCAAGTGATTAAATGTGGCATAAAATCCAGGCTGTTCTAATTCAGATGATCATCATATTTTCGCTTAAACTGGCATAGAAATTTGGGTTTCGTGCTTTTGACATCCATATATTTCCCTCCATCCTGGTTGATTGACATGGGGCTAAGATGTAGGATTATCAAAACACAAATGTTAATTCAAAAAATAAAGATTTCAATTGACTAACCATGCATTTAATGTGGACACAACTGATGTCGGATGTGAACTCCTGCCCAGAGTCTCATGCAGATTTCGACTCCGATTCGGACTTAGGCGAACGTCGTTAAGTAGCCGAGCCTTACAATTACACACATGCGCTGGTCACAAGTGATTTCCTTCTAAGAAATCGTTTAAGTGAACGCTCACAAAATGATCAAATTCGTCCGGCGAATAGTATCTTAGCCAGCTCGCATAGCAATGTAGTCAGTTTAGCTGTTTCTCCGCCACTAAGGCGTAATCTTGCATTGCGTCAAGGAACATATATTGCTATGAATTATTACCAGAAACAAATTAACCACAACCTTGAAAGTCTCAGAAGATGAAGATGAAATGCAATAGGTGATTGTCTGATGATCAGACGTGAGTTAGAGGAGTCGTTAAAAGACAATTCCTGTACAAGGCTAGATTTAGGAGAGTTAAAGGGACATAATTGCCAGTGGTCTTCATGACTCAGTGGCTAAAACACTGGTATCGTAAACCAGGAGTCGACGGTTTGATTCTCTTCGGACGCAGATGCAATTACTCACACTTACCCTATTTAGTCGGTCATAGCACAGCTCTAGCTACAAGCTTAACACGGCGGAGTTAATGGATTTGATGCTGAACCCGCGTGTGTCGTGTCGGATGGCTGACGGCAAGGTTAAGCGAGCCAATAGGATGAATGAAAACCGATTTCCACCCTCCAACTTCCATCACACCGGGAGGGTCCATGCGCAGAGAACCGAAGGCAGTAAACAAATGACTAGCCAGAACTTCAAAAAGGGCACAAAATCATAGCAAAGACTGCGTTGGCCGAGGACTACTTTCAAGACGCATTAACTGAAGATGCTAGCTTTCGAATCCGAGGCTTCCCTCATACAAAGCGAGCTTTCTATCACCGAGCTGAATCCCTGGCTTCACATCAATCTCAATTTAGTGCTGCATCGACTAATGCTAGGAAAGCAAAGGTTTGAGTGGGTTGAAGTCGTATGTAGAGCCTTTGTCTGTGCAGATGTGGATTAGCCAAGACCATTGATACAGCACTGTGCTTAAAGACAAGCATTAGTTCAAATACAAATCACGGTCCTGAATTGTCAAGCATCTGAATTAAGCACCGAGTAGCCGTAAAACTTAGCAGCGAAAACCTGCACACTTTTATACAAAGTGAAACACTGCTATCAAGGGAACCTGGCATATTCCTTTTTGCTAGAGGGTATTTCTGTGTGAGCGAAATTGCCTAAATCCTGAATTTTAGGAATTCAAACTGCACTAACTATTTTATCCCTAATGCAAAAATATAAGGATATGCTCGAGTTCATAGTCAGCAGCTCATGAAGCTCATTATTCTTGTCATCGGTAAGATAAAAACGATGTGCATAAGAGTTGTCTGGCTTGTTAAGAGGTTTAGCCGCAACATCAGAGCGAGAGGGGTGGACTCTGTCGGCTAAGATGTGATGTGTCACCCGGCGCAGAGTTTGTCGCATGAAATGGCTAATGCATCGCTGCAACTTATAAGATTGTTCGAACATCGGTATCAATGATAACTGAATGCTTCTCCAATATTATTAAAGACCCGCGTCAACAATCATTGATGGGGGCTCAAATTCATAAATGTCATAACAACAGAGCTTGAAAGAAATCGATGGCCAGAAGACGTAAGTGATAAAATTCAATTTATCTACCCTACAAGAGCGACCATGCCAACTTCTACTTCCTTGTCATTAGGCACCTCATGCGATACCCACGTACATGTAGCCATAGGGTCTAGCGTCCTGTGTGCGCACTTTGGTGACCATGAGTTGGAGTCGTATCATCCAGATGAAATCGAGAAAATCTCACCGCTATACCATCACAGAGACAGCTTAACATAGTTCTATATCAGTGCGATTCCTGCTAATCTGCTCTGTTTCAACACCCTGTGATATGCTATGCTGTGTTACGCTGCACCACATCACAGTGCCACGTGCATGCACTCACATTTATCACCGCCTCCTCTTTCCTCTCTCAGCATCCATATCTATCTCTACCTCTGCTACCTCACTGCTTACGCGTCAACCAGTAACCTAGTAATCGTTCGAGCACAAATACGTGCCGCGACTTTATGTGACTATTTAAGCCCAAATCGGTGATTTGTAATGTTGCTTGCGCCAACCTGCTGAAGGACATAAGCTAAATTAGAAGATGCAAATATTGTAAGCGGGTTGGCGCAGTGGTAGCGCACTGGGTTTACAACCCAGAGGTCCGTGGATCAAAACCACGCCCTGCGAGTTAATCGTTTACTTATTTACATGGTCAGGTATAGCTTCTTCTCGCATCGACTCCTCGCTTACCTGGCTTGCCAAAGCGATTCACCAAGTGTTCACCTGCCTCTTCAATTTGCTTCTCTATTCTTTTTTTCCGCTGACCAGGCAGCAGGGTCTGCCAGCATACTGGCATGCGCTCACTTAGCATGTTTACCAACTAGGCACTATTCATGCGTTTGTATTCATACAATTTTGTGATTGCATGTAGTGGCACAGGATGCACTACTACGTTGTTCTTTGAAGGCCAAGCTTCTGAGCCGACTGAATGATTTGCGTTAGTGGTGACCATTAGTGGGTTTTTTGTGTGCATAATGAAGGCAGATGTATTGAATTACCGGGTGCCAACTTACCTTGGTGTGCCTTGATAGATAGATGGGCGCAGTAAAACTGGAAGAATAATTACTTAAAAGAGATTGATTAATGTAATTGCTGAATTTGACTCCTTTATGCTGCTTAAACTAAGCACGAACATAAAAAGACATTAAGGCTGAATGCAAGAAAACAGCGCCGTAGGCAAACAGCAGTAATGTATTTTTGTGCTTGTAAAGTATTCCCTTATACTTTAGAATAGCGTGGAAGTTAAAGACTAACTTAAAGACGAAATATGGCACATTGATTAGGTATGCATAGAGCAGGATTTGGGATACCGGCAGTCTGCGGGCGATGCTGCAATGGCAGATATCCTCTGCGAGTATAGCCAGACGAATCCTAGAGTTGTCATGTGTACAAATCTGTCGTAGAGTTTAGCGATACCCCTCTCAGCTAAACTTGTATACGACAGTAGCCGATTGTTTTAAGCCCTAACGATTATTTGCTCGGAGAGCATGACAGGATCGGGTAAGAAGTGGGCCTATGAATAATAATACTGATTATAAAAACAGCTATATTCTCATACCCAGTAAGTTGGAAAGATAAAAAATGCTTCGCAATAAAAGATCGTAGGTATTTTAAAACACTCGAGGATCAAGCCGTAGTAAGATCATTTCGACATGGCGTCATTGCATATACTGATGACAAATGACGGCCCTGCGCACCATAATCCTGGGTCAATGCTAATACCATTTTTCAATCACTCATCTATGAGATTGCTTGCAGCTTTGCTCGCCGTAAGTCGAGTAGATCAGTGAGTGGGCCGACCGACTAGGCCAATATCCAGTACGCAACGAATGCACAGAAGGCGGTCCTATCGATTGTATTAACCGATTGATTAACGAACGGCGCGAAGCGGGTGAGTCAGCAACGAGGCGGCTGTTGAGAAGAGCACAGGCTACCCGCTAGTCCAGTAGAGGCATAAACACGCCGCCGTGTGGAGATTATTAACGAAGTAAGTGGTGAGATTAGAAAGGAAAAAAGGACAGACGGAAACAGCAGCAGCAACTGGGTTCCTAAAATCCCAACAAATTGTAGCCACAAAATGCACAGCTTTTTAAAACCGGGGACTTATCTTGGCAAGAAATGCCTCGAGGAGTTAAATGCTAGCACAAGAATGCTATTTAGGAAAAGTTATACATTGACTCCTATTCACGAACATGCCTTTGCTCATTTGATGGCAATCCATGAAAACCAAGGCGTTGCCTGCGTCCTTATTCCAATCATAAAAGCAAACCTAAACGCCCATTCTATCATCGGCTGCTATGAAAGTTGAAGTGACACTCTGATCAACCATTTTAAGCAATTTTTCCAATGATCTTTAGTTACCCAATGTTAGATTGCGGCAGTTTTAAGCAAACCCATATGCGTCTAGAACGGTAGAGAAGTTGCTTGTGCTGAAACCTCTCAAACTTTCGCCAATCGTGAGCTATCCAAAGAAAAGTAATGGATACCACTGCGAAGCACCCAGAACGAAGTCCAAAGCAACTTGACTTATGATTCGTTATTTAACCATCATCGGTCTCCAATTTCAAGCTTAATTGATTTGAAATCGCTTTGATATACTTAAGCAAATAACAAAAGGCAGAATTAGATAACTGAAGTTATTTATATATGCAAGTTGTGGCAGCATCTTTGTTCATGCCCCTTTTCCTCGAACTACCCCGAGAACGGACAAACCGGTAGCCTTGCGACAGGTGTAGCATTTGGATGATGCAGTAACTATGGGGATCAAGGACATGTGTACCTAAGAAAGAAGCTGTGCTAGTTTACTCGGTGTTGGCATCGAGCCCAAAAGTCGACCTTTTGTGTTCTTGTCTTTTGCTCAAACAATACACTTTGTAACATTGCGATTATTTCATAGACTTCGAATAAAGAAAATAGGGGTTGCAGCTAACAAATGCTTCTTTAGTCAGCCTGCTAGTAGTTACACTTTAGGCTGCATTGATGTTAAATCCTTAGTTTACATCATTATTGTTACTCGCAAAATCGCTATATTTTTTAAATGTTACAAATGTCATTATATTTTAAACGTACCCCAGCCGCCGGAATTGATATTTTGCCTTGGCAACGTGCGCGATTTCCTTAAAATTGCTATAAATTATATGCCTATACTTGAAATTCTAAACACTAGGTTTTACCAGCAAATCCTCCTTAGCTCTATTCTAAAGTCTCCATTATCTGGTTAGCTTTAAACTGTCGCATAATTTCAGGTCAAAGCATTTGTTTGGCTAGAAATAGGCAAAGTAAAGAACAAGAATAATAATTTCTAAATTACGGCAATGGCATAGACAATTGTTCTGCTATATTGAAATAGGGTTACTTTATGGCAACTTGGCTTTGAAAGCGTTTCTTAGTTGTAACAACCCAATGCTCCAAGTAAAAAACTAGCAGTTTAAATGTATTCACTTGCCTAAATTTGCCATTTGTCTGGTGACTAAAGAAAACCCTAACAGCTTTTGAGAATTAACAATGAATAAAGAGTGGCCCTGATGACTTTCATGGTGATTTTGGATTACGCTGCTGACATTGTTTTAGGTGAAGTGACTAGCAATGCGTTGCTCTTGCCAGTATTTAGTCGTGTCGCGGGCATTTTGGCTGCAGTAAACGCTTCGAATTTTACTCATATGTCTTCATCTTGATGCTTGCGTGAAATGTAAGAATCCAGGAAGAGTAGGCAAAGCCCAATACGGAACTACCGAAAGGCATTTCAGCACGGAGATTACTGAGTATCAGTGGTCAATTGACGACAAGTGGTGCGCTTAAGATCACAGGAAATATCAAGTAGAATGGTAGGTAGAACGTATTGAAAATTATTCCTTTGATATCGTTCTGCATTTGTCTACTGCACAAAAGCGTGGATTAGTGGAATTACTAAGCATTAAGACAGCAAGACTTCTTAAAGGGGTAAAAAGGTGGAAGTATGTAAAAGGTCATTATGACGTCCACAAAATTGTGACCGGAAGAATTATTGTGGGTCAAAAGATGGTGACATTTCAGCACTATTTACCATCTAGACCACATGCTTTTGCCTACTCACCTTACAACTCCGTAATCAGATTCACTAGTGACATAATGACTTTTAAAGCAGCTTATTTACGCTTGTCTGCATTTGTAGCAAATGCAGCACGTCATTATGTCATTCGTAGCGTCCTTGGATGAGATTGATAATTTGACCCTCTCCTCTTCATACTAGCATCTGTGTCAATGCAGGACAGTCTGTTGAAAATTATTTTCCGATGCTAAATACCTCCAAAAAATTTCAGTAAGAAAGTTGCAGGAACCTTAATTTATTCAGAACGTGATCGAGTTCTTTTAAGTTGTTTTAAAAGTAGGAAGAAACATAGGCCTTTTCACTTTGCAATTCGTCCATCTCTCAGCTCTACACTAAATCACCACTCCTTCATTTTCATTCCTTACAGCAACTAGCACCAACTGATCCAAGCCAGCAGTCTCAACAGAAGACAGTTTGGTAATCACATAGTTGAGATTCGGAGGTCAAGATGGGTCACCACAGCTATCCTGTCATTGTATCACCTAATTACCTGTGCGTACAGACGCTTGGATTCTGTCAGTTAGTACCAACAGTCAGGCACGCATTAAGTTAAGCTAAAAGAAGCATCTCTCTCCTGATGTAAAAACATCATTGCTTAGACCGGGACATTTCATCCCACAACCAATTGTTTAGTTCATTTTGCTTTAACGCGGTCCATCACATCATTTCCACCCAGTGCTCTCCATTAATTTTGGTCTGAGTGGCAGGATCTCGGTAGCCGCCTACGTTATAATCGTTAGGCGAGACATATGGATAGCACCTACCTTCCCCACACACGGAAAAAGCAATTGTCACTACTAACATGATTGTCGTTCGGAGAGGTGTCATCAGTTAGACTATCGGTTAACAATCGTTTCCGATTATTAAGCTTAATGTATTGCGCCTAAAGTAAAATCGAGCAACATCTTTCAATATTTACATTACGTGATGCATGCAAATATTAATGGCATCAATTGTGTTTTCTTCCTTTTTAGGAAACAACGAGTTGTTGCTGCTCCCGTGGCGGTAAAATAAAGCCAAATAACGGACACTTAAAGCCTAAGAACAAGCCGCGCAACTTAACCGCTAGGACAAAGGCAAAAATTTGTCACTTGTAACATGCTGCCACAGCCATGAAAATGTCCTCCCTCTCTTCAAATTTGATTGTACCATACATGCATGCCCAATTTATTATGGATTATGACCAGTCCCTGCAGCATGTCTATCAATGTCTGTCTTCGCAACTCCTCCTATTGGGAGCCAACCTCCTCAGAAGGCAGATCCTTTGGCTTTATGTGGTTCTTAGTCCTCTTCAGCGATTTGACGAGTTAGCCTTGGCAGCCAGACATGCAGATGTTTAACACAACACCTTACGCATAAGGATGCGATTCCAAATGTGTTTGAGAGCATGGATGAGAGCGAAAACACAATCACGCTGACAAATTCCAGGATCGGGAACACAGCACAACTGGTTAACCATGAACAACAACTAACGTGATGATGCTAGCAAGACTTAGGCTAAAATACAAAATGTAATGTGTCAACGACGGTTTTGTGCTTGTCTTTGTCCCAGCCATCCTTATATTCCCTGTCCTCTATGCGCATATCATTGGACGCGTGCCGTTTGGCCGCAGTGCCTGGCATCTGGATTGGCTTTACAACGCACTTTGTTGTGTAGACGAGTCTTAATGAGCGCTTCCCTGAATACAAGCTAAATCCGAACCACCTCGTTAACAACCACGAATTCTACGCGCTTTGATATCAGGAGGATGTTTAATTCGATCGCATAGCGTTGCGTATCCTGAACTCTTCTCATCTTAAGATATTATACCAGGTTGTGTCATGCTGCGTATGTGTTCACTTGCCTCTAACTCCTTCTTTCTCTCCCTCAAGATTAACACATTCCACACACGTCGCATATCTCTGCTTCACCATCTGCGTGCCACCTAGTCATCATCTCGCCGTCTGAACCCAGATGCTGAGCAGAGTTCTGTGCCAGCCAAAGCATTGATCGCGAATAACACCAACAGATCAGCGCAGTAAGAACGTGCTGAGCCCATAATTCAGACCACTATTACCAGCAACCTTCATCTGTTTCCCAACTTTTGTTTCCCACCACAGCATGCTCTATGCCTCCAAATTACCATTACTCGCATACACATTCGCTTGCATTCTTCCACCGATAAAAAGCGTAGGGACGTCGTAAGAGCACACACAACTAAGTTATTTTGGTTGACCACAAAGCTACAAAGCAGAGGTGCTTCTGGGCCTCTAAATCATAAGCGCTCATAGTTGCTCTTTGATTTATATTGTTTTCCTAATCTCTTTAGGCTAATAACCACAGAGTCAGCTGTAAGAAATAGCAGAGGCTAAAAAACAACATTTGTTTTGAAGTGAGTACTTGCGTGATTGTTCAGACCCTGAATTGCTCTTAAAGAAGGCAAACATTGAAGTAGAAACAGGCACTGACACTACACCTTATGCTGCTAACACAACCGCGATTCGCATCATTAAAAGGAATGCATTCGTCAGCGCAAGAAAAAGATACGGAAAACATTGGAAGTTATATATATTTTCTGCGCATCATCCCTTTTCCGAAGCTATTGCCAAGCATGGAGCACGAGTAATTAAATGAACTACTTTACACAAAATAAAGTAAAGAAGCTACGATCGAGCAAAAAATAAGGATAGTGCTGCCTGAGATGTTAAAGATGAGTTTTAGTGTTTGCTTTCCCACGACAAATTGCTAAGTACCTACTTTCATTCATGCAGTGACATTCATTCAGTCGCTTGTCACGTTGCCTAAAATCGACAAGCGAGAATGAGAAATTTTGGCCTTTAAACTGCAATTACATTCATCGTGTGCTAAACAAAATTCAAATAGAAGCATTAGTGACAACGATAAAAAAAGGCAAGAAATGCTTATGCAGAGGAGGGAGCAATGCAACGCTGTGCTTTCCGGCTATATGCTTTGGTAGTATAGCGCCTCTAATTCACCCTTAAGTAGATCAACCCTACACTAATGAAACGCGTATATCGTATAAATACAAAGTCTGGTTTTGGTCTTTAAAGGAAAACACTGATTTGCTCGTCACATGTGTCGCCTAAGAATGATGTTATGTAGTGCCCGTGAGGGCGACAAATCTCCGGTGTTACCTTAATGCCATTGATAAGCTGCTCTGGTGTCAGAATTTTAGATAAAGTTTGTAAGCACTGTAGCGAAGAGTTGTCGCAAAAGCGGCGAGCATCTGGGTTTCAGCGTGGCACTTACTCAAACTAGTAATGCAGTTAAAATTGCGGGATATTAAGTCTTTCTTTGCCATCGCAACGCCCCGGAGTTATCAAAATAGTGAGAAGGCAGACTGCAGAGTAGAACAACGGACCACAGAGACAAACGTGCCTACCTAAGCCAAAATGAAGTCAAAGAATGAACCGCTGCAGCAAGTAGCTGCGCAAAACTTCTACCGCGAATCGAATGGTTAAGTCCAGTACTCACAAAGAGCTTCTTTTGAGTGCTTTAGTAGCATGTCACTGCTCCAAAGACGTAATGTCTGCTACATGGCTGTCACTCTTCCCAGAGACCTCTACGCAGAGGCGATGCGAAAGGTAACAAGATGTTAATCCCAAAGGCTAGCAGTTTGGTTAACAACGCGAGATTTCCTTTCCTTTACGAACAGCATAGTTTGACGTTTCTCAAAATTAAATGCAACTTAGCTGTTTATGATTAAAATTCCTTAAAGCGTTGCTTTCCGCTCTTAAACCCAGAACCCTATGGTTCGCCTTGGAATAGTGTAGCACCACACAATAATGCTAGGTGATTGCGTTGCTAGGCATATGCCATGCTATGGGCTGAGAGGAAACGCAGGAAAATATACGATGTTTTCTTTCTTACAACATTCTTCCTTATCTCATGCAAAGCGTAATTACTGCAGAGAGCGTTCTTTTTCTCCTAGCTGTAGAATCCGGCTGATTCTGTTATGCAAGACATCACACATCGCCACATCGCTCAGAGTAATGCAATTTCAAGATAAAAGGTGGATTGAGAACATGAGGTGGCAGCTCGCATGCTCTCGCGACATAAACAATTGTGCAACGAAATAGCTTCAAGATTTAGAGCTTTTTAATCTCTCCCATCCTGTTAGCGGCATCATAAGACAGAGAAATAAAATTTTACCTGGTTCGATTGTTCGTAGACTAGTAGAATTTCATCAAACCATGCCCAGACATTGCAGGAGCAATTAAAGATATTGAAGAACAAACTTGAGTGCTAAGCAGCATTCTTGCGCGCTCTCCATACAACCCACTTGCATTTCAATGGAAGGTCTACAGGCTGCATTGCCAAAAATTGCTACTTGCACATTCAATACAGCGTAGTCTCACAACACTTCCGCAAAGTCGCCAATATTCTTGCAAATTTTGCCCAGGAGCGCAACTTCGTTTACATAGACATACAACACAGCACAACACCACACGTCGACAAAAGCGCAACCTGACTAGACCGACAAAAATCGTGCCATTCTGAAATTCTGTTAGCCGTCAGGTTGATCACACCAACCACATGAATGTCCATGTAGTGCAGCACCACATCCGGTAAAATGGGCAAAACTCGTCTTGGTTCTAATGTAGAATGCACAATCCAAGTAAAATTTTATGGGATGTGATGGTAGTTTATTTTTATTTGGCACCATTTTGACTGTGAATTAGGGCAGAGGGGAAAGAGTGGGATCAAAAATTGCTAGCAGGACTGTCTTACGGCAAGAGGGGGCAAATAGTTGTACCCATAATGGGGCAGGTAAGGATATGGCTAATGAACTGCATAAAAGCAGACGGTAAGTTGGAGAAAGGTGCGAGTTAGGAAGAAAATGAAGACATAGATACTGCTAAAGCATATGTAAGCATAAAACCATATGATATTAATCATTAAACCAGATAGTCAAGGGACGCATACGAGAACCAGGATGCATATCCTCGGCTGTCAACGTGCTTGTACCCTCCATCCTGGTGTCTGTTAGCGACTTGGCCTTGGTGCCTGTCGAGTTTGAGTCTGAGTATGAGGTAAAGATCGAGCCGGTCTACATTTTTGGATGACTCGGCTAGCCCACTCACGTGTCCCCACAAATGACCAACTGAAACTGGGATTTGGGTAGTTGTTATTGCAATTAACGTGAAAAAAAGGCAATCAGGAGCCGTAACTGTGTGGGATTTGATATCCATTGCGTTGCCTACAAAATTGCCAATGTCTGGGAGGCTAGACGGGCTGTCTCGGTAGCCTTACCTCCTTTACCACAGTAAGTGTTGGCTTACCACTCACTTAACGCATTTGTATTTCAGAGCGCGTGGTGGGATATAACTCACAGGAGTGTGCCCTATAGAGTATCTATAAGGGTAGTTTAAAATGTCTGCATGTGTCCATGTTTTAAAAGTCACTAACCAGGTACGGTCTCTTTAATGGCGAAGAATAATGGTCGCCGACTAGAAGATTCCTGCAATTAAGATAGTTTGCAATGGAACATTCAACGAATTTATTTTACGCAAGATCATATCTGTCGTGGTAAGAGTGAGTATAGCGTTAGTAATGTGTACAGGCCTACGAGAAGGCTTGCACATGCACTAGAGCAATTGAAGTGGTTAGGATTGGAGCAGTAATTTCTTGAAGGCAAATTTGAGAGTCCTTGCGATTACGGGCATTGAAGTGGAAGCACTTGAAGTAGTCGTTGTAGGATTCGAGAATAGTTCCGTTGTTGTAGCAATTGAAGAATTGGTTACGATTTCGGGAGTCATTGCGAAAATCCCAGTAGCAATTGGCACTCATTCCTCGTCTATCTAAAACAGCAAATTACCTCTATAACATCCCGAATTGTCTACACGTGAACTGAGTCTTAATCGTGTATATGGAGCCTTGTAGTACGATGACTGAGGCTTGACTTTTGTTGCTGAGCTTGTATGCATCTGCACTGAATACAGATTTAATTTGCTTACACAGTAGTTTCGTTCAATTATCTTTCATGCATGCAAGTGGGTACATGTGCATGTGCTGCGCCGTCGATTCATTCTTCTCATTTCTAAATTCTGTTTATTTCTAATTGCTAACACTTGCGCCCACTTACAGTGCATGGTCTAGCATCAAGTATCATTTCCCTCGAGTGCTCCTGCCTGGCGAGACCCTTGATTCCACAATCCGCGCGATGTTTTCTGACGCAAATCGTAGTCTCAACTACCCACTGATTCCTTAACCCACTCTCTTTTGAATCACGCCTTCTTGTCGTTCACGTGTACTTGTTAATGCTTGCCTTAATTTGGAAGGTGAGGAGCTGGAGTAAATATCGACAAACGATAATCGGAGTTTTGGAGGCGAATTTAAAAACTAAGTTTAACTAAGCACCCATTTAACAAGTGCGTTGTCGCCTGACTTCTTGTGGAGTTTGCAAAAGTGGGAACAAATGATGAGCATACGCCACGGAAAAGTGAATGAGTGACGATGTTAAACACAAGGTTATCTATCACGACCCCATGTTCTACCGGAAAGCTATAGATAAAGGAAGCCACGCTATCCGAGATATAACACAAAGAAATATGTGTAGCACTCAAGCTCACGATACCTTTTCTGCTTCTCTACTAGCTAGATGGAGCCAAAATTGATGTTACCAGTCAGCCCTAACATAAAAACAATGCGATAAATTGGAAGGGAGCAAGATCTTACTTTAATCGAGTCGTCTTCCATCCTGTCCACTCGTACACAAATTTGATTTAAAGCCAGTGCTTTTACGCCTATCTATGGATGCCCGTAGTAGCCAGCCTATTTTTCATCCGCAAAGTTATTTTCGGCATACAACAAAACTGTAAAGACAGTTGAGCAACTAGGAGAAATAATTGATGGCGCGGTCAGTCATCTCTTTAGTCGTCACAGTTAAACACGAGTGTTTCCTTTGGCTCTACTTAACTTGTAATGCCTGACGCAGGAGATTGACCAATCATCCTCGAAGCCATTCCTCCACAGCAATTCTTTGCTGCGCATGGTATACAGCAGAATGAGGGAATAGCGGGCGGCATTGCTTTGAAGTACTATTTCACATGGCCATGCAGAGCTTATAACACCATCGCTGGTTCTTTCACCCAGTTATAACTCGCTTGCAAATAAATGGCAGCACCATTTGCCATCAAAGCTTGTCATGTTATAATGTTGTGCACATACCTTCACAAGAGCCTACATTGAGATCATATATGAGAAAAACATGGCTGTTCCTCGGGACCATGGGTAACGGTATTCACTTAGTTTAAAAGTTCTGTCACATTTGTTTATATTTTCAAATCTCATTTACGTATACCCTCACAACGCGTTTAACAGTCATCGTAGACGCATTAACAGCCTCAGATCGCTGGTACGTTTGCGTTTTTTTTTTGAAGCAAATTTGACTTCATAGCGACCTAGTTGCTCAAGCCTATGGTTGTTGCACTGAAATCAGGCAGAACTGCTTGTTCGTAACTTCGGAATTTTAGCTAATTGCTTAGAAGAGCAGCTAAACTAGTCTTGGAATCTACCATCGTAGTCCCCAATTTGGTCGCAAGAGAAAAGATCTTCGAGCTCTTCTCACTTGCTCCTAGGCAAAGCAATTCTTGCCACATGAGCTTCCTAATGGAGATCTTTATGAAAAAGCAGATTACAAGTGGCAAATTTACACTTCGTTTGACTGTGTGCTTAAATGCTCGAACAATTTCAGTCTATGGAGGTTATAGTTACGTTTCGAAGTATAACCTTTCTAACCATGTGAAGGGTAACTTAGCCCTTCCGTACGGTATCAAGCAGCGTGCTCTTGCATACTACTGCAACATATGACACCAGTGTGGATGCAGTCCACAACGTTTATGTACCTCTTACGGGAACGCATTAGAATCTGCTCGTTTGATAGGTGTGCTGATAACCAACAACAATGTTATCACGCATGAGTCAGCAAGCCCATTCCATGTTTATCGGCAGAGTTTGTAGGAATGCAACGATCAGTAGCCACAAAATGAGAGGACATTTGGCCCAAAAAATGCTTTATTTGGAAAGGATTCGAGGAATCACACATAGACACACGCAAAGGGGAAAGAACATTATTTAGCGCCTAAGCATCTATAATATTCCCTTAGCAAGCATCAGCCCTCTATTATCTATTTCGATAAACCGCGTTCGCTCTGCACGGCGCTAGATCATAGCACCCGCAGGATGGGAAGCTATGGATGCAACTGAACGTTTCACATTGAAATGAAGTGTAACGAAGTATTTGCGGTGCTGCATAAATAAATTCGCATCACATTGATCGATTGTATTAGTTGCATCAAGGATGCAACTATTAGCCATATATCGCGATATTCAAACACAGAACCGACAAAGCGCTACATGCATAGGTGCAAATGTGGCTGTGTGCCCTCCTGCTTTCTTCATTATAGACGAATGGAGCTTGTAAACCCAAAGTACCTGAAATAAGGCAAATTCGTGGATAAATTTCATTCACTGTATGTCGTCAGTAAGAAGTCGCCTCACTAAATTTATCTCACTGACTGCGGCAGTAGCAGCTGAATTCATCTCATAGCCCACGCATCCATCCCCATCGAGGGCTTTGCTCTGACCACCCCTTCCCTGGCAGATACGGATCGCACTTTTTTATCAAAGAGGCATCATGCGGCTGCCGCAAAGGAGGAAGGCGGTCCCTCTCACTGCACGCCACTAGTAAGATGTCGTCCTACCAGTGTCATCTCCATGGTTGCACGAAAATTGTGGTAGTGGTAGCAGCAGCAGCATCATCACCTTACTTGCTCACTTGACCTGGGTGAGCTCTTCAATTCACCATCCATTCCTGAGGGATGAAGATCACACACTTTTAGAGAAAATAGATCACGCAATGACTACAAAGGACAGGCTTTGCGTTTATATTAGACCATGCACGCGTTGGCAAGACAACTTATAACAAACAATTTCTGAGGTGGAATACTGGTTGCAGTTATTTAGATCTCAGGAGACGCCGTCTGGCGAAACTGGAAGATAAAATAATTAACTTGGTAGCAGGGCCGACTCTTTAGTTGAACTCTTACAGAAACGGAGGAAAAAGAGCAAAAAGATTGCGATTTAATGTCACTACAGGTTTGATTATAAGAGCACTGATATATACATATATATGTGCATAATACAAGCACAGAGAGTGCACAAATATGCTAGGTCTGCAACAGCAGAACCACAAAATCTCGTAGGTAAATTCAAAACTTTCATTGACTTTGCGCAGGATTCTGCGTTCGGATTTGTAACAAGAGTAAAAGGCTTCATCTCGGTGATTAGAAGCAAAGCAGAATAAAACGTAAGATATCATGCACCAATCTGACTAAGTCTTCTATTTATGACAGGCATGCTAACCCATTTTAGACAATCCAGACCCACTTCGATCAGAGTGGTGTGTTAATGCCATCGTCAGGGGGTCACTAGTGTTAACGAACATGCCAACTATTCCTTCCCTATCATTTGAACCTCTTGCGATATCTACGTACTTGCAGCCACAGGATCTGGCGTCCTCTTGCCTGTGCAAGCAACAGATTGTTGTGCATTTGGTGACCATGATTTAAACTCGCATCACCTAGATGAAAACGAGAAAACCTCACTGCTGTACTGTCACAGAGACAGCTCAACATCGTCCCATATCAGTGCGTTTTCCGCAAATCAGCTCCGTCCCAGCACCCTGCGATATGCTATGCCGTGTTGTGCTGCACTACATCACAGTGCCAGGTTCACATACCCACATCCGTCTCCGTGCTCCCTCCCCTTCCTGGACATCTACACCTCTCTCTACCTCTGCTACCTCACTACTTACGCGTCAACCAGTTACTTAGTAATCGTTTGAGCACACACGCGTGCCTCGACTTTATGTGACTATCGAAGCTCACGTCAGTGATTTGTCATGCTGTTTGTGGAACCTGCTGGTGAGATAAATTAAATTAAGATTTATGTACAACGTCAGTAGAGTGACGCAGTGCAAGCGTACTGGGCCCATAACCAAGATGTCCGTGGATCGAAATCATGCTCTGCTAGTCGGTATTCACTTATTCACATAGCCGGGTGTAACTTCATCTCACATCGACTCCTTGTTTACCTAGCCTGACAAGGCGATCCACCAAGCCTTCATCTGCTGCTTCAATTCAGCCCTCTATTCTCATTTCTGCTGACTAGGTGGCAGGCTCTGCCAGCATACTGACATGCTGTCGACGCTAGCTGTACTCGATTTTAGTTCACAACCCACGCACTGGCCATGCAGACTGTTAGGCTCGCAGTAAGTAGAGATGCAAGAAGAGAGAAAGAGGGACCCCCAACTGTGAGCTGGACACGCGATGGCTAGGTGAGACTCGGGATTTCTAACCGCTAGTCCATTAATAAAGTGTCGCACTACGCCAAGCCACCTTCACTCCATCGCAATCCACCTCCTTCTCCCCATCTTCCTCAGTCGTACCTAAACACAAGCACATCCTCCAAACATGAGACAAGCATGTAAGCATCAAAAAAGGATTTGCAGTGCACTCACCATGATAGACTTCATGGCTACGGAGGCAGGCTTTCATCCAAGCTACTGTGATTTTGTCCTTTCTTACTACTACGCCATGCGTCTTTAGTCTGTGATGACTTTTTCAGGCACGCAAACGTCTCCTCAGCAGGGTAAGGAAGAGGAGTGTATGCGAGGAAGGAGGAGGTGTGCGACAGAAATAGCGACTCTCGATTTGATAAAGAGGAGCGCGCGTAACTGCGTCAGTGATGGTTTGGTAACGGTGGGGTGCCCATTAGCCGAAGTGGCTGTAAAACTATTTGTACGGCTCAGTCAGTGAAGAATTGACTTTTAAATTAGCGTCTGGGGTTCAAGTACCTCTTTGTGTGCGTTTTCATCGCAGCCATCTTTATTCGTGCCCACAGTGCCTCCTGCGATGGACACTCGCTCGGTTCGCTACAGTGTCTAACTTCCCGCTCGGCGTATTACTGCCTAGCCATGCGACAAATTTCGATGCACCGTAGTGAATGCACAAATAGCTAAACAGCACTTGATTCCGGTAAGTTGAACTTGGGTATTCTAAACGCGCAGCGGAAGGCTACAGCATGATATACAAAGGCGGTTGGCATATTCAACATGGTTTTATCACAAATACACGCTATGCTCCCAGTTATTTACAAGTATATCTTAAGGTCAACCGCATTAAACCACGTTGCATCGCACCTCACTAAATAAAAAAAATTTTGGCATTGCTGGCGAGTGTTAGGGTTACGCCTCCTGATCCGCATTGTCCATACTGCTTATTATTTGTTGAAGTCGTCATTTGCTTCAGTATGAACGTAGGCACATTTATTTGTGAGCATTCAATTCAGGAACACAGTCGCTTAAAAATATTTCAAAAGGATCGGCAAGAAAACTGTACCGTTTAGCTGTTCAAATGAGTTTCTGTTAGTGAAATGCTATGGGTTGAATAATTGGGCGAGATCGATTCTGTCGTAATAGATGGTTCGCAGAGAATACTTTTGATCTGATGCAGTTCTTTTCAACAATTGTTAAACTAACCTTTGGATTTGGAAATTTTCAACATCTTCTGCTTAAACCAGTGCACAATTTATAAAGTGCACACGTTGTCCTTCATCCTTTTCTCTGCTTTGAACTGGTGAATTGAAACACAACTGCCATTAGTTCACCTTAAGAGAATGATCGAATTTGCGGTTCACCGCATACAAAGGGGTAATAATCTTGCTTAATAGTAACAAAAATCTTGTTATTAGGAGTTTAAAGTAAAGTTAAATTGCGTCAGCACCCTTTGATTGATGTTTTATGTGGTTACAAGCACGACGCACGTGTAGTTTGGGATCCGAATAATAACATTAGGCTAATAGACTGATGAATGCTTTACTAGTGCTGTGCGAACACGAAATCATGCGCATATCATATTATTGTATACCTAAAACATTAATGCGGTTCTTCTTGATTCACCTGAATTGTAGACGTCACCATTTAATCAGCTGTGCAGCTGTATAAAAATGCATCACGCTACATTATGCAGCATGAATCGTGAGAGAATGGATTTGATTTAAAGTGATTATTTCACACCCAAATCAATTCTCTTATATGCCTCACCCTTTGAAGTTTTATAAGCCAGCGATTTGCTGGACTAAGTTGCAACTACTTTGCGACGAAACGACGCTCGATGCAGGGTGTTCGACTATTCTGCCAAGTGTAAAAGTCTGTCGGGCAGTTTTTACGCTCAAGGCTAAACCTCTAATCTTAAGTGGTGAAATTTATATTGAAATTTAATGCCTTAAATCTACTGCTGGCTAATGAATTTGAAGCCATACTACTTTTAGCCGTTTATGAAGTGAGGTAAGTTCTGAGCTGCAAAGTACTAATTTCGAAGGGTGGGTAACATTGAGCGAGTGCTTACAAGAGCAGCAACGCAGACGCTGATTCTAGCTAAAGGTGCACTTATTCCGCGACGGTTTCTAGCACCTAGTCGAACGATTGAAAGCTGTTTTCATTTGACGTATATGATCACGCTTTGAGGATGCGAACATGTAAAAAGCAAAAGATCCAATAGCAAATAAGTTCAGTCTCTGAAATGCACAAAAACAGCGCTAAGCAGTAATAGATACGCAAACAGGCCGCAAACAGAGAAATGTAACTAGCCTCCGACTGCGTACCACAAAGCATAGATATCTGATTCTTTGCCAAATTTATTTATCAACCCCGAACTAAGTCGCATGAACGTGCGCGGACACAAACAATTCAAGGTTCGCATAAGACTAATAACTGCCTGCAAAAGCTTGATCATCTTTATCCTTCAGTAAAATAAGTTACGCATCCTTTGAAAAAATCCGGACAAGCCGAACAATGGGCCAGTAAACTGTTTACTCTTACACTCGAGCGATGACCTTGGAAAGGAATGCCAGAAATCTTTCGATAACTAGATAGCTGATAATGAAGGCAGTGGCATGCGAATTTCGTAAGGGTTCAAAGAATTTTATAGCACACTTATTGCACAACGTTTTAGTCACCTGGTGAGCAGCGAGATCAGCTGGTATTTGAAACCAAAGCGGCAGATTTGATTATCGAAATACATTGATGCAGGCAGCATATTTGTATCGCCTTTCATTCTAGCTTTCTTCATTACATATCCAGCAACCAAATGCCGAGTCATCGGAATTGATTTAAATAAAATAGTGCAAGCAAATGAGGTGCAGCGCTATAAAATCCTGATAAATTTGCTGCAAAATGCGGGATGTAGAAAACGTGAAGCTAACCGAGGCCCTTTAATCAAAAAGTAAATTTGAATGCACGGAAAAAGTAGAATACAGAAAAGCATAAAGAGGTGGGCTTAAAAAGCATTATCAAGCACAATTTTTGAAGCAGTCAATAATCGTAGCAGGGAAGGCTGGGATTAAATACACACCATCAACAGCGCTGCTACCACTTTCACGGTACAACGACTCTGAGGAGGGAGAGGGATGGGGAAAAGTGGCAATGGTTTTGGGCAGGTAAAGGATCTGCAGAGCAAGAGCATCAGTCTATGCAACTGTGTTTCTAGGACACTAGCAAAGTTGTGAAAAGAAGTCGACGAGGGATTTCGATAGATTGAGCGAGTAGAAAGGATTGCGTTAAATGCAGCTCTAAGAGCATTTGCAATGTCTTCCTACGGTCCTTTACTATTGGCCGTACTTGTCCATAGTCCATTTGAATCCTGTATGTATGGCTTTTAATCTTATCTACCCGAGATCGCACAATAATGTGTGACGTCAAACAAGATGATGAAGTTAGGTTTGATAAATTGTAAAGTAAAAGAATCGGCAGGCTCGGCTGTGGAGGTGAGCAGGTATGCAGGTAGTGAGAAGGTGATGAGGTGATGCAAAAAGAGTCAGTAGGGCAAGCAAAAGGACGTGGAACTTGTTTTGCTTCGCTCTTGTTGCCTTTGTTAGAGCACTGCTGGCCGTGTATGGTCTCGAATAGGAATATGCAGAGGAGTTAATACCCACCGTGACCAATGATGGGATTAAAGACAATTAAATTTTAACATCCTCTCGACC
>JADWOT020000007.1:4687752-4704752 GCA_036345935.2 Taenia hydatigena
ATAGTATCGGTAAGTTAACATCGAAGAAATTCATTTTTACAATCAACTCGATGACCCTGGATAGCAATTTTAGTCCTGTTTGTGCAAATGACGGAATAAAAAGGGGAACCGCTTCCATAGGACTTCTGGTAAAGTCGCGACCAACAAAAATCTAACTAAGCAGTGATCCAAGAACTTTAAGACGCGTTTACCAGATAACTACCAAGTACAAATCAGGTGTCGGGTTCAACCAAAATTTGGGTCCGATAACTTTTGCACCTCAAGACAAAAGCATACCGCAGAACCATTGGACCCTGTTGTTGCCTTAAGTTAACGATTAACCACAATTTTAAGCGTGTGCGCTTGGTCTATCTTCGATCTTAAGTGGTGTTCCGGCTGGTTAACTGATTAGGCCTTGGTTTCCTCAAGGCATAGCTTGCGGAGTCGTGGTGTCATACGTTTACAGCAACACAATTTGACAATATATTCAAGCAGGCGCAAGCTTTGGAGAAGTACGATCAGCCTACAAGTGGTGAGATCCGAAACATGCTTTGTTTGACTAAGCTGCGACCACTCATGCTTGCTAGAGGTTGCGAAAAATTGACAAAGGGACCAACATATTAAAATTAGCTGTGAAAATGACGTAATAGGGAGCGCAAAATGTAGGCACTGAGAAGACATGTGAAGTAAACAAAGGGCTTAAAAGGTGTGAAGGGCACCCAGAACGTAAGATGGGGAATGAATGTTTCGAAAGGTCAAATATTGAGGAAAAAATAGTGAAGCCTATGGAAATGGGAGGAGTGATGTAAACTGGGCCGAAAGTTGTTTTGCCGCACTACTTGGGTGGTAGAATTGATAAGGTAGTAGGATAAAGAACTAAAAACATTGTGCAGTTGGGTGGGTATCCATCCTTGGCAAGATAATTAGGTTAAGTGTTTATATAGCCGGGGATCCAGCCCGCGTGACCTGATAGATGAGACGGCTGCCTACTAAGTTGAAGATTGTGGGTTCGAGTCCCACCAAGGGTGTCCCGTTCAACAATGTACCGATTCTTTTGCGGTAGTGCCAAGTGTCTAAAAGCGTGCGTGGTCGCAGAGTGTGGACAAATAGAGGAAGAAGCTTGCTGCTCCATACGTGAGCACAAGTGCGCACTTAGCTGTGTTGCAAAGGTTCTAAATTGTCCACGCCCGCATAAGATTAAAACCATTTTGCTAAAATATTGCAACAATGCCAAATCTGTGTGACTTTAAGTGTAATAAATCCAAAACGCTTTTGAACAAGTGATTGTATGCATATTTACGCTCAATATGCACGAATTTATGGGACCAAATATAATTGTTAATATGCATGCTTCCTCTAAACGCTGCTTCAAGATGATTTTCTTCGTTTCAAGATAACATGTAAACAAGGATTCCAAAGTCGAGCAGGGAAACATAAACCATTATTTGCTAATATGGCGCCCTGAAACCCCCTTGCACACCAATGATGATGTGGCCCTCAGGCGGAGTATCGACACTTGGCTTACAGAGAAGGACCATGACCTCTGGCGTAGCCCACAGGCTAGTTTGCTCAGCCAATGCAAAGCGGTCGACTAAGTGCGCATTACCGAGACCCAGACATAACTAACCTCATGTCTCGGTCACCGCAACGTACTCGGTGTTAAATTGAAAACACTTATGAGCGATTCGTACCAGACATCAAATTTTATACGACTAAAGTGATATCTTGCCAAGCCGTCACCCATCTTTCGATTTGGACTCGGGTTCAGGGACGAGGATCTTTGCTGATTATTGCGTTCTTCTATAGCCAGACGTAAGAAAATATGCCAAAAATCAGATTCACGAACCGGGTATGGGATCTAGCCCAGCTCTCCACTGATAGACTCTCGCGCACGTTGACATTGCTGACGACTTTACGCATAAACGGTAAGACAACTCAACAGCTATTTTTCAAGGTGGTAACAATCATGTCGCTTCGGTAGTTAATAGCTTTCTAGCGGAACGTGGATGTTGGGTAGCTGCCGATTGTAGACCATGCTGTTGTCATCCACCCTGCTATGGGTCGTCAGCGGCTCGTTAACTGGTAGCGTATGTACTCCATCCGCCTCAACGATAGAAATCAGAATGGATGATCCTCTAGATCGGATTAGATTTCCGCTGCCACCAGGGCGGACTGGATTCAAGTCATTTTACTGCATTCCATACGCATACCGGCTATCTTGCCCAAAACAGTAAAGCAGATCTACTCAATCAAGCCGTGGGTGAACCTCTTCGATAGTAAGGCGCCAGCCTCAACACTGAACTCCCTTGAGAAGTTAACTGTTATTGCCTTCCTGACCCCAAGGCACTTTCAACAAAGATCGCAAGGGAGAGCTCGTCTCAATCCAAGATCAACAAAGTCAGTTGCGTTTTGCTGTTAGTAAAACGCTTTTTTGAGCTGAAGGCTAACGAATCCTGACGTCCTGAATAAGATAGTGGGTAATTTTTGGAAGGTTTGGCTGCCGTGCGTATTAAGGTCCCCTCTTGAGCCAGGTCCACGTTAGTAAATGTAATTCCAGCATTTATCTGTTGTCATGTCCATGACTACCGCTGGGAGTTAAGTGAGTGCCCTATTGGTCATCCGCGCCTCCCAAAGTTTGACTCTATTTTTACCTTTGCACCCAGGCAAAACGGCAGCAATGGGAAAGCTAGTAAAAGAAACTTACCTACTGTGGTGCTTATTTAGAACGTCTTCGGACCAACTATTTTGAAGTAACAAGCAGTGGATGGACTTGCTAATGACGAATCCGTGGCCGCTATGGCAATTGGCGGCCTTGTTAATGGGTCTGACCACCAGGTCCCAAGCCACGGATAAAAGTCCCTTCCGATTCGTCCAACACGATTAACGAATTTTTCCTTTTACTCCAGCTCCTTGTAAATGCGAGCAGAGGGGTCGCAATGTGTGGTTGTAATTGGGTGGCAGGGAGAAGCAGTTTCTGTGCAATTGGATATGGCATTTCCAATTTAAAAAAGAAAGGATTGGAAAGTTGAAGAGTAGACCGCCAGTATGGTGACTAATTTTTTGGCTGAAATGCAAGCAGCACATGGCAGCACTAGCAGCCACTTCAACGACCGATCTAAGGTTCCTAGTGACTGCTGCTTTATAATAAACATGTTTGGAACCAACGCACTTTGGCATTAATGCAGGGAAACATAGAATGCCCATTTCACCTCAATATTGCAGTTTCTATCAAAGGGCGTTTTTGTTACGCAACAATATTGAAACCTCGAAATAAGGCGATGATCAAGGGGCTCGTGCATCGTCGCTTCTTTTAAACTTTACAGTTCTTCGTTTCCACCATTAATAGTAGAAGGGCGCTCTGATTTACTTACCTCAATCAAGTGGCTCTGAGCGTTCAGGGAATGGCTGGGTTTTATTGCACACAGCAAGGTTTGATGAATTTGCACCAAATTGTTACAGAATATGCGGCTGAGATTCTCGCATTGGTACACGCATAACTTGATTTTTGCGCACGCAAAATTTACCGCTGATAAATATTAAGCATCCCTATGCATTGGAAAACCTAAGAAGCAATAAAATTGGCAAAAGAAATAGCTTCGAAAACAGAAAACCAGACAAAAGAACAGAATCCACGCTGCACACATCTATAAATCCCGCAATTTTCCAAGGAAGCCGTAGAGGTGCTTTGGCAATGTACTCATTGGTTTCGCTTTGAAGAGTAATGGATTATAAAATATTTAAAAATGGCTTAATTGAAATGAATTCCCTATTGTGTTAGATTAAATTTTGCATTGCTCTTAGAGTACTTTTAAGCCCTCCTGGTGGGATGAGCTGTTACGTTGGCCCATTCTTTTAACATCAATTTCAAACTAAACTTTAAGCTTGTGGACAAATAATTAACGCTAACTGAAAACCACAGCTGTCGTAGAAACAAAGGCAACAGGTCATTGCAATGCTACAGTAACCATCTATTTAAAATTCCATAATTTCGCCTCATAAACTAAATGTAAACCGAATTATTTCGTCGTCTATATAAACCTGCTTGACTGATGGCATGTGTTCTCGGTTTTCGGCCGCTAATGGCTGTAAAACTGGCTTTGATTTTATCAAGCGCTCAATGCTTGTATCTTAAAGCTTTCTAGGATATTTTTCACCTTATCCTTTTATTAGCCTGTTGCTATGATCTTCTCTCTCTTTCACTTCCTTAATAAGCCTTCTGTGCGTTCATAAGTAAATGCAACACAGACATTTAACTTTGACGTCTTTGAGAGCAATCTCACTGCTGCATAAACCCAGCTAAAATATTCGGCTGCATAGGGTCTTAATTGTCACTATTTGAGCGCATGAATGCTTTAAACGGTTGCTTGATTTTCGATTTGGGCAACAAGTCATCAACGGAACTCAGCTTTTATGTCTCCTCTGAGCATCCTGGTATCCCAGACCAAGCCAATGGCCTTGATTCTAACCTATCGTCGCCAATACATGCCCTGACAGACTACTATGCTGCTCTTTCTCATCAGAAAAATCTCAGCGTGTCACACATGCACTGAGACGAAGTCACATCCATCTTCGGTCTTCAAAAAGCACCCAACTGACATTTATTAAGTTTCGTTTTAGGTCTGGTTTCCTACAATACATTTATCTATTTGGTTTGTTAAAAATATTCTCGCCTTATCATTCATTTGTCTTCAGGGCTTCATGTTAAGCCCTTGTTAAAAATACCTACCTAAACCTCGTCAACAAGATTTCCTTGGGATCAAATAATTGCTGGTCATATTGCTTCAAATCTTGCAACCAGAAGCTGCTGTGATGGCTGTAGATTCGTTTCGATTATTCACACATCTCCGCGAGGTTATTCGAGCTAAAAATGCTTAAGCATCAACCAAAGCCAACATTTAACCTCTGCTTTTCTCCACCAGTTAGTGTTTATGCGGTTTCACGTATTTCTAGCCTAGACATATAAGCATATTCCTTCATCACCGGTGGCGCTGTCCCTTTATGCTAGAGAGCCATATCTAGCCAAAATGCTGCCAGCGCACAGGACTATGAAGGGCCTCCTGACCAGACTAATAAAGCCTAATCCACAAGGTACGGTAAAAAATGCAAATTATCTCTACGCGCTTTATTTATTAAAAGAACAAAACTTTTTAAATCACAAAATGTCCGTCACTTTGAACAAATAATCTTCCGCAAACCAACTCGCTTGCACTCCAAAAATGAAAGGCTTTTACTATGAAGATATCGGCATTATGGTCTTTGCACGCTTCCATATCCACAAGAAATCACCTTACCGATCCTGTTTAGGTAGCACAGCCTATGGTTTGAACCTGCGTACGTTGATTTGAATGATCGAGTGGCAAAACAAATCCCCATCCCTCCATTACCTGTGTATCATTTTGCCACCGATCCAAAGAAAACATTGGTTTCAAATATTGTTTCCCGCATTTCTTTCCACGTTGAGGTGCACGATACAAGCACATCTGTACATTTATTTTCATCTATCTTAAATTTAAGCAAATATTTTGGAAATAAGTGACATAAGTTTTACTAAACAGTGAAGTGTTTTAATGAGTATGAAAAGGAATGTGAGGATCCAATAACAGATTAAAGTATTGTGAACTAAATCTAATGTATGCGCAAGTTCTTCGCAATCATCCATGGGTTGCGTCTCAGGTGATACTTGAGGACGTGGAAGGTGGCGTTTATTGCAAGGTTTTCCGTGCCCGTTTCTCTAAATTATTTTGTGGCATTAAGTCCACAGCTGGATTAGGTGAGTTACATCCGGGTTCCTTTGGTGACTTGGTTGCCGGGTGGTGGCCCCATACAGAATCCTTCAGCTCTCTTGTTTGAAAGTGGAAATCTTAGTATGATGTTTTCCTTAGTTCAATACTACCTTATCGAATGCGTCAAAGAACCCATCCACTAGCCCGCAGAATTAAACTTGAAACGGTGATTAACGGAAATACGTCATTGCATGCTAACGGGAAAATCGGTAGTTGGTCAGCGCGCCAGACACACAGTCTGAGGGTCGCAAGCTCAGTCTCACTTTACACACTCTTTGTCCTCTAAAGTACCAAATTAAGAAATGGGCGGCGCCGTGTTGCGATGGCCGAGTGGTTAAGGCGATGGACTCGAATTCCATTGGAGACTCCCCGCGCAGGTTCAAATCCTGCTCGCCTAAGAAGTTGATTCATGCATTTTCCGCCATGCCGTGCACTTCTAATCTCCTTTGCCAGCCCTACTTGATTAATGGGATCTAAACTGGTTCACTTCATACTTATCGGCCATTGGTAGTGCGCAGACTACACTGACCGCTTTCTGCTACGCGCATTGTCACCTATGCATCATCAGTATTAATGCATCCGTGATTAACACTGCATTTGAGGCAGTCTACAAGTTGATAAATTGGGTAGAATGCGAAGTGGCTTTTTCCGTTCCCAACTCTTAAGCATTTTATTCGTTATGTAGGATTGAATTTGAAAATAGCAACATCACTTCACAAGGTCATGCTGTTTATTAGGCAATACTCTCGCAAATTTATCATCTCAGGTAGAAATTATGAACGACAAACATGCAGCGAACGCAAAGCTTATAAGAAACGGATGACAACTCGAAAAAGAAAGAAGTGAGTTTCCGAATGCAAAACGGTTCCCACCAAATACGATTTGAAATCTTGCAAATGTACATAGCCTAACCAAACCTGTTTGCTCTTCACATGAAAATGGATAAAACACTTCGAATCCATCATTTTCACTGCTACATACATCGTGCTTAGAGCTCTTAAGAGGGGTAAATGGACTTCCAAATGGTAATGCAACTGGTGGGAGGCCAAGTTTATGCCTAGTGCCCACACAGCATTGGGTTGGAACTTAACGCTTGGGTGAAATGCTCCCTTGTTCACACAATGACTTTGTAAATGCCATATCAAGCTGACCCATTGCAGACAAACTTTGATATTTCTGCTAGGTGCAAGCTCATGGCTCATATTTTACTAAATACGAATTCTCCCAGCCGGTATCTTAATGGCCTAAGGCCAGTTGGACCAATTGTTTAGTCTTCCATGGGCACTGAGTTGGCTAAATTAGTTAACGTTTCCGTTGAAATATATCACACAGCACAACTAGCCCTGAGAACGATTGGGGGACTTACTTGGTACCTTTTTGGTTTTCTCGTGAATTTTTTTGGTCACAGAGTGATTTTTTAATGCTTGGGTGTAAATGATGAATTGGATATCAAGACTTCTCCTAGGACTTGTTTTGCAGCCCCACTCGCCTATTGGCCACTCATGGCTGATAATCTGCAGCGCGTGTGGCGGAGGAGAGACCTTTCTTTCGTAGACGTCTATAAGGGTAAATTCTGCTGCCAGTAAGTTAGTGAAGAAGCTACATCAGCACTTTACTTAGGTGAGGATGAACTTGTGATTTATGCTGTCAAATGGCATTATGTTCGAAACTCCACTTGAAAAATGGAACCTATTCGTTCGCGTTCAACTACTTCTGGGTAGCTGATTCACGGTATCTTTCAATAAGGAAAATAATTCTGTGATGGCGAAATTTCATTGAGTGCAATTTCCATTACTCATTTCATTATCCTCTTCAGTTGTCCAAACTACGTAATTTGAAAAGAGAAAAGATCCGCCACTGTGTCGGGTTTATGGTGGATTTGATGTATTGGATGCATCTCGCGTCCCATGCATATTTAGCTAATGCAGGACAATGGTGAACACCCCATTTACCCCTTAGCGAGCATACAAGTGCAGCAATTACCAAATTCAGGACTGCATCCTTCCAACATTCCTGATGGATGTCCATCGTTAAATGCGAATCAGATGAGAGTTGATTCCATTAGAAAGCGCATCATAGCATGCGGAGAAAACGACCCACCGCGGTTTAATGGCCATACGCGCTTGACTTCCTTTTTGTGATAAAAGCACAAGTGTTTGCCTTAATCATGTAAGATACAGTAAAATTGACATGAACAAGTTGTTTTATCAGGTCACAACTCTCGTCCCTTTATTGAAGTGAGGCGTCGGCGCAACAGGCTTCTTTATTGGTCCCTTCCGATCATTCGGCTTGTATCTAAATGCCCCTAATTTCTAATGCATTTTGCAGAGCAGCCAGATATTTGGATGTTAGGTGGCTTGACTTCATTGTGGAAGAACAACTGTGAAACCAGTCGAATTTCAGCTCATAGGAGTAACACTGTCAGGTCATTATTATCGAAGTAAAACTCACAAGAATTAAGCAAGCGCAATGCACTTCTATATTCGCCATCTGGGTGTTGCCTGGTAGGAGAAGTCACAATGTTGCTAAGTAAACAAGGATAAAGTGGTAAATGGTGCATTTTCTGTTTCATAAGGACCCGCAGTAAAAGAATTACTCAAGGAACGCAGGATACGAACCGAGCCATTGCACGTAGATTAATCAATAAACCAGCAACTAGACTACGCAAAAATTTAGCCGAGAATCACCTGCAGGTAGGCGTTGGTGACTGCAAAGACCGCAGAACTTAAGGCAGATTTGCTAGTTTTAGCGACGCGTAATGCATTCACATAACTTAACTACCAACTGCAATGTAATGAGCACTAAAAATAACTTAGTCATGATATTGTAGTTTCTTCCAGGTTTTAGCGTTGGAAATGCCATTACGGGTAAAAGTAGGGTACTACGCATTGTAACCACATGCACTGGCCTGCTGGTGTTCAGTATATTAACCATCTCAATGCATTTAAAAATGCCGCTTAAATCCCTCATTGGTTCCACAGCCACATTGTAGAACGAGTTGTAGTACTTTGGCTCGTAAATCAGCAAATGGATAAGGTCGACGTGGCTTTAATTGAGACGTAGCTGCGGTGAGGCAATTCCTGTTCTCGCCACCTTCTACTTCGGCTACACATAAGAAACAGGATGGAGCCATCAATAGGCAAACATATAGAACCTTCTCTGGCAAAAAAGACCTAAGACGATAAGCTCATCTAAACTTAATTAAACTGTGCTTAACTGAACCATAAATTGGCCTTAACAAATGATTTCACAATCCAAACGTTCTGTGTTGTTGACCGACTTATGGACCTCACGGAAACAGTCAGCACTTCGCACCGGAAAACTACCATCTATTCAATTTACAACCTTATATAGAATAGCAGCTACCCACAAGTGATGAGAGATTAGGCAGAGTTTCTTCATTCACATTTTGGTTTATTTATTCAATAGAAATTTCCTTGTTCTACAAACAAAACTTCTAGTGTTAGTGCTAGTTCTCACTCCAGAGTCGCACTTTTCATGCACATTTTTACTCGATTAAACACGATCTGAGCAGCGAGATTAAACCTAATAAATTGTATTTAATTATTTTCTAGTCTGCCAACGAAGGTTTTATACTGCAAATCAACCTTCATTTTGGAAAAGCGATGGTTGTGGCGTGATGCGAAATTCGCAGAACTAGAAACATTTCCTCCTACTTCGTCCGAAATGCCTATCTTCGCCTGCGCGAAGTGCCATCCAAAGTGGTCTTGGCTTAGTGATCCTGCAGGCTACCAGCGGCTCTAATGCAGAAGAAACTTTGGACGAGTGCAAGAAGTCTGTGACGCGACCGCAAACAAACGCACGCATACACACAAGGGTCTTTTGTTTTTTTGAATACGAATACCCACGCTCAAATAGTAGCCTTCTACATACTGAACTCGGCACCTTCACGCGCATGCTTCTAGGGATGAAAATTACCCTTTTTGTGTGACAGCGCTAATTTTACAAATAATGGTACGCACTTGTTTGGAATTATTTCTTATAAAATTGCTATCCAGCAGGCGTTTAAGATGAAGCTCTTTAGTAGAGCAAACATTTTATTTCAGAAGTACTTTAATATCATGAGTTCGACCAAACAAATTAACCATCTACAGCACTATTTATCATCCAGGGCACAAGAACTTCAAAGGTAGGTTTCTGGAGATACCCTTATGTCGTATGTTTTTTCACAATTGTTCGTTCAGCTAGGATAATGTTAAATGGTTCGTGCAATGCTCGTACATTACCAAGATTTTTTTCACGAATCAATTATGTCACGCTTTTACATGTGTCCCGAGACTTGCTCTCTTATGTATGCATCTATATGAATGCAGGAATCCGTGTGAATCGATCTCTAAAGAAACCCATTTAGTCTAATATTTACCTTTCCGTATTCAGTAGTCCGCCTTTGACGTCACCAAACACTTTTGGATTTGGCATAACTGTTTTTAAAACTGCTTTGGAACAATGCAAAACTTAACTTCTGAAACTTGGGTTGCGCAATAATGTCGTGATTGCCACAGTTTCCAGGTTCTGTCATTTTTACTTTGTGCATGAGAATGCATCGCATGGTGATATGTACGGCTACTCTATGCAAATTTTTGGTTATATTGTCACAAAATATCACCTGTTATGCATGTGCAAACTCTGGTTATATTCGCCATTGTTAAATGCTTTTACTCTGGTTGCATGTTAGCTCTATTCTACCATTGATAAATGGCTACTCCTCTTTTTCGTTTGCCTATTAAACGCACTGCTGTAATGCCCCAATCTTACGCCATTGTGTTTGCCGTTATGAACGTCAACCTTTATCCACCGCACACCTCCTCACCCACTTGCAGTAGAATCACCTTTAAGTTTACTACAAAATGGTATTTACACACGTACAATAGATGCGATGGAAAGGAAATACAAATCCAAGATAAGAACAGTTGAAATGAGTTCAAGGGGGATCAGGTGCAGGTGTTGTGGCAACATAATTAACGTTAAGCGAAACGTTATTTATATACCGACACGAAAATGTAAAACTTACGCAATCTGACGAAGGTCGTAGCTCCATCTTTCTCCTTTACCAGCTGTGGCTCAAAAGTCACTCCCGTATAGAGTTTGCATTTGCCCTTAAATGCCATTAAAATGAAACAAGCCCTAATTAATCAAAAGGGAGCACTACGCATTTTGCAGGAATTAATACATCCATGAGAAATGTAAACATTTAAGAATTCTGTGTTTGCTTCCGGCCTAACCTAGTGTCTAGATTTTTAAGTAAATAATAAAGCGTCATTTGTTTTAAAGATTCTAATATACACAGATTGTAAAGGCGTACAAATAGGCTATCACAAAATCTGACCACTATAAGTTGTTTCCGATGACCATAATTTTGAATTGAAGAGATTTATTCGGGTAGATATATCATAGGGGACCAAAATGAGTGATTTGGTGCATCCAAATATCTGCAGGACCAAAAAAGTGCAAAGTACTTTGCTAAAATATACAAGAACATCAGTTTGCCACGAACTAGCTCCTGAATTTACTAATAAATTATTTTCGACGTTAGAAACTGCACAGATTTATTTTACTAGCCTTAATTTTTCAAGAGCGGTAAAGGTATGATTCTTTTACAATGCAAGCCGATCGGTCCAACTTACCTCAGTCTCGACATGGACAGCAATGCTGCATGCACATTCACTGCACATTACCACGCATGACATGGCATCTAACGAAAGCACTCGTGGCTGTACTTTGACATCGTAGGATGTATTAACTAGGGCTCTGTAATCATCAGGGACGCCAGAAAGTAGGGCGGTGACCAAGTCAAGCGCTATTAGCCTCATTTCCCAAATGAAAATTTCTTGCTCGTACCGTTCGCATTCGGATTCTTTTGATTGGCCAAGCATGATTTCCACAACTAGTCAGTCTATCATCGCGATTGGTTGACGAAACCCATTTGAATATTCGCAGCCTCCGGAAAAGCTCTCTGAGTAATGGAAACGCAAATATGCAGAAAAGGTTCACACTACCCATTACAGCCTTGATTTACAACATAAATTTTCAGCTAAGCCATTTTTGAATTGCATGTCTACAAGCCTACGCGAAGTGCCAGCTAATGTAGTCATGGCTTGGGGATCCTGGAGGCCACTAGCGGCTCTAATGCAGAAGATGCTTTAGACGAGAGCAGGAAGTCTGTAGCGCGACCGCAAATAAACACGCAAATGCACACAAGAGTCTTCTACTTTCAAATACGAATGCCCACATGCAAATGACAGACTTCAACACACTAAGCTCGACGCCACCACGAGTATGCTGGCGCTGGAATGATTTAATTAATCAAGTTCAAGTTGGGTATTGTTCAAAATCATTTTGGTAACGTCAAGTGTTGCCGTATTTCTCTAGGGAGAATCTAGATAGTTGTAAGATCGGTAATCTCATAAGTGAAAGCATGGTCTTACCAACCAGTTCTTCTCCTTCTGGCCGATTCATTAGCCCTAAACCATCTTGTGGGTGCATTTTCCATATAAAGTAAAAAAGGAATAGACACGAATTTTAGTTTTAACATCAGTAGGATGGAATTTTTAAATGAAAAGTTAAGTATAAATTATGGAAGTTGATGTCGCTTCATAGTTAAAACGCTTGCAGTAATAAGCGCCGCAATTTGCAAATAAGCGTAATTTTTCACCAATTTATAGGCTGCTAATGATGTAGGATCCCGCGTTGAAAGTGTTAAAACGAAAAGCACTTAAACACTTGCCATAATAATCCTCATTTTAAATTTTATGACAATAGAAATTTGTGCAATCGTTGCAAAACTTGGCAGAAGCCCACCACTGCGAATTAAGTTAATCAAGGGCAACAGTATCGAGCTCAGCATTTGTATCACAGTAAATATGGCAGTCTTGACGTTGTTGCAAAGGCATCTTTTATCGCTGAGGCATGCATTAAAAATCAAACTAGTGCATCTAATCAATGTCAATCAAGATGGACTTAAACAAATATATCTACGGAAAAACCACTTGTAGACCTCGATTTCTGTAAACAGGTTTCATGTGCTCTCTTTGAGTAGCTGCATTCAGATCTTTCTGGAAGCTCTTCATTTCGTCAAAGGATGAAAGCTGATTAGGTCCTCAAGTTTGGACGAAGTACTGGCTTACGATGTAGTGTTGCTAGTGCTCACGGCGGCTAGTGACAAGTCAAATGTGGTGCAGTAGTCGCTATTGCTGGAAATTATATCAAATGAAGTAGCGCACCAGGACGATGCTAAAGACACAACCCTCCTCACATGTTCAGACAATCGACCCAAGTGTTTGAAAGCGGGTCAACGATGGCTGATAGTATAGTTTGCTAGGTGAGTTCCTTTCGCTATCCAACGATTTTCAGTACAGCTTTTCTGGACAGTCCACCCTAAGCAAGACTTCAAAATTTACACCCGTATAGGTTCCATCACATATTCTGAACATCTGAGCCGATCGCAGACAATAATACTATTTAAGAATCGCCTTCATGTATTGGTGTTAGTAAAGCTGACGGCAGCACACACCCTGTCATTGTTTGAGAATATAGTGTTTTGTAAAAGGTAGTTGCAATATGCGCATACTTCATTTCACCGCGCCAGGAGTCAGTTCATCGCATGGGTGTGTAAGAACATTTTCTAGATTACAAACTTGGACCGCTGCTGGACTGATACAGAGCACACAAATTCGCTACTAATGTTGAGGTTATTTACGATCAAAATTAATAGGAAGTTTAGGGCGACTGTTCCCATTGATGCTTGCCAGTCGGTTTGGGTGAAATTTGTTTAAATTTATCTGCCTGTTCTTGGCATTAATGCATGTTTCAACTGGCAATGCGGTAGGTACATGCTCCTTCAAAAGTTCGTATTCCTTTCCTAAATGTTGCATTATAATTAATGTGCGGTAGTTCTGGTTGAGCAGTAAACGGCAACGCTTTGAACAAAATGCGTCGTGAATGAGAAAAAATCCAAAAATGCAGCGTTTATAGTCCACGCAAGTTAATGTAGCAATGTGATAAATGCTCGTTTGTTACAAGTATAACAATGAGACACATGCGTGCATTATTATTGTAATTTCGACTTTTATTTTAAGTTTATTTACAATTTGCCGTTTTATTAGTTGGAAATTATCGGGTTAATTCTCAAAGCAAAAGAACTGTCATAATCCGAAAACAGAGCAGCTGTTATCGCGAAGTGTCGTTAAAACCGGAATGGAACTGATGAACGGATTAGTAGTTAGCATAACATGCATTGATAAGATGCAGGTATGCTGAATGGGTCCTAGACACGACGTGTTCCAACGCTGAACAGTCGTCAGAGTTTGTAAATTGCAGTATCAAGCAGGAGTTCCTTGATTTAGGATGTAGCATTATGCTATCTCAGACTATGCTACGAGAACCAGTTTAATGTCTAGCACAACTGACTGCAACGATGCGCGATTTTCGCCCAATGAATCTACGTAGAGGGAGTGAAAGGCTTGATAAACAATAAAAATGCTATGTTCTTGATAATTGACGAATAGCTCAGAGAATGAGAATGGATGTGAGTAGAGCGACGATAGCAGTGTGACAGTATCATAAGGGCTGAATTCACAGTCAAGAGTGATGTCCATTAATCTAAGCTTGAGGTTGGCAAATTGACGTGTCGGCCAACAGCACACCGGAACAGGCAGGCCATTATATCACTTAGTTCAAACTCTTTGCCTGCACACCTCTTAGGTAACATTAAGATGCCTTCATATTCCAAGAAAGGCTGGATTAGATGTCAAGTTAGTCTCATCTTTAGGGCCACTTCATGTTGACATGATATCCTCAGAACTTAGTTTCGACAGCGACAAGGGCTGAGCTACCAAACACATCGAGTATGAAGAAAGGTGATTTGTGCTGCTGCAACTTGTACTCAATATCATGTAATTGCCACTGATGATAAGAAAGCAATCAAATCCCAAATTTTGGCTTAAAATCCACTTTTATCTCACCTTTAAAGGAAAAGCTGGATGGGCATGGGTCCGGTTCATACACAAATTCGGGAATAATAATGCTTTTGGGATGCATTGATATTGGAAATTTCGGAAACGAATTGGAAAGAAGACTTGGTTTCAATATTGATAAATCTGATGCATCAGTGCATAAAACTATAAAGTAAAGTCATTAATAATATCATCGATGCCTTTCCTGGCACGCATGAGCTTGGTAGTATCGTTGCTGGCTATCACAAATTGCTGATTTCTCATGTCGCACACGCGTGACGTGCGAGTTCAAGTAGAGAAGTCAGGGTTTGACACATGGTTCTGGCAAAAAAAAATACTAATATTGTGCTGCAGGATAGACATGTCCTTAAAAATTAAAATTAAAGTAGAAAAATTGGTCTTCTTCTTCATGAAATGCACCACCACCCAGCGGCATTCTGCTGGGTCAATCTGCTTCCTTCACTCACAACGTTGTTTTTTGTCTTAGTTTTAAGCCAACTAAGACCAAAAGATTGACTAAAATCTTTGGATCGACAGGTCGCTGGACGGCTGTATGGTCAGCAGCAATACTGGTGCTAAGGGGTTCTCTTATTTTGAGTGGGGCCTTCGTGTAGCTGTTAAATTGCTCAGGTCTTCTAAATTTAAAATGACTTCATAGCGTAGGCTATTTTCCATATTTAAGGTCTGGAGTCTTATCAGTTTGTCTAATCTAGAAATCTGATCTGCATGCCGCCTCATTCACATAGCCATTTAATCATTACTTCTTCCATTTGCATAACCAATAAAGGCGCAGCAGTAGTCCTTAGAATATGCAAGATAAATGTTTTAAGTTGCAATTAATGTTAACCAATCGAGGCTCTGTTGATGTGGAAAACTAACCACATTGCGACTTCCCATCCAGTCCCTTTACTTTTATCCATTTCCTCTGTAGTGTCGCTGTAAATTAATGAGCGGTTCCTCTGAGTCATGGAGGTGGTAAATACCCACTAATCTCGACTCCAAGTCGTGTCACCAAGGCAGAACTACAATCTGCAGAGAAACTAAGTGATCTTGCACTCGCATAAGAAAGTGCGCCTTTCAGCGATCATTCCACAGCCGCTACACCACAGGTTGGGCTGAGCAAGATGCTGCCAACACAATAAAAGGACCATGGCTTTGTTCATTCTTGTCAATCTCACTTAATGTGCTGATGGCATATCCCAGCTTGACCGAACTTTATCGTCTAAGTGTGGTGATTGCCCATTTTAAGTAACGACAACGGCTAATCTTTAAAATTGATGCAAATTATAACAAAAGGCGAACGCCATTGCCTTTAGATCAAAAATTTAAAGTTTGGAGGCTAATACGTTTGCAGATATGGATGTGCGATTCGAATACCTCCACACCTAATATCCAAACAGATGCATTTTCTTCTCGTCATTTCGGGCGAATTTGGAGATCAAAAGTGGAAGCAAAGTAACTCACTCAGTAAGAAAATGTTAAAACAACATTACGGGAATCATAAAATACAAGTAGGCGTAAATCAAATAAAAACACAAGTTTGCCGCAGTTATATTGTAGTGCATCTCACCTATTTCAAGATTTCGATAGTGTTAATGCTTATTGTTTACAAGGCCAGTTAAAACGTGCTCTTGCTTGCACTTTAGTGCAGCTTTTATTTTATTTGACAGTTTTTATGGCTCTTCTTTATCATTTCCAAATTCTCATCAATCGCGCCGCTGATGCATCAAATGTCTTAAGCGAATTTGTGGTTGGTGCTCGCGACTGTGCTTGCAGCAAAAGTGGGTACCTTTTCCTTTCCGACTCAAGGTAGCACTGAAAATGGATTGTTTCAAGGCCCTCTTACGTTCATAACCATATTCTAATTAATGTGCAAATGTGGCAGGAAACCGAGACTGGGTACCATTGCAGTGAAAGGTGGGAATCATTTGAAGTCAGTGGTGAGTTGGTGGTCCACGTATATAGCCGTGATCTTGTGCATCCATATTTCTATATTTTTGAGGCTGTCATTACGGTGGAGAAGTATACTTATGCCTTCCCTTTCAGGAATGGGTGTTTGTCAATGCGTTCGCGCTTTGGTAAATTGATTGAACCGACCTATATCAAGCAGCGTGACATCGTCATCATTCTGCTGGGGGATGAATTATGCCATGACGAGCACACGTTTGGTGGGAGGTGATTTGTGTGTGCGCTATCCTCATGGGGTCTATAGAAGGGATATTGCCAACCTTTCCCACAGAATGGGACCTCGTAATAGTTACCGAAG
>JADWOT020000007.1:4704852-4934852 GCA_036345935.2 Taenia hydatigena
TCTACAGTGTTACTGGCTTCCCAGCAATCCGAGAGCTCCGCAAATTCGGACTTTGGTCGCTTTCAAATAAAGAGTATTCATGTCCCACCCTACTCCATGAATGTTTTATTAGCTGAAAAAGGGAATAGTAATGGAGAACAGCTAAATCAAGTAAACAATCAGGAAATGCAGGCGATGCTATGAACGCAAGGCTATGCAAGACGCTAAATATGTGCGGGTTTCTCAATATCTTTAGGTTTGGTCAGTTTTGCCCCAAGTGATAACTATCGTGCATTAATAAACATCTTAGTTAATCTTATTAATTCAGCTGTAATCCTTTACGAGCTGCTTTTGTCAGAACTACTACATTATTTTATTTTGGTCAGAATCCATGGCCTTAAATTTAAAAATACTGCGTCGACTATTGTCCCGTTGCAAAGTAAATGTAACTTTGTCCAACGAATTAATGACCTATAGAAGTGTAAGCAAAGGTGAAGCATTTGAGAGAATAGATTAGCATTTACAATAATCGCATTTAAGTTACTTGCCTGTTCCCAACAAACTTTGGGTAACCTTACATCAAGCGTTTCCCTTTTCCCTCAGTTTAGATATGTGTGATGAAAGTTTTCACTTATTAAGCTGGCCACCTCAGTGAAATACGTGCGTTTATAAGGCGCTGGAAAATGAATTCATATAGCGCTCCTAACCTGGAGTAGCGAATCAGCCTTGTCAAATTTATAATGTCAAACTAAATCATCTTCGCTAATGATGAGCGATTGCTGAAATGTATGGATTAGGGTTAGGGTAGTTTGCCCTCTTTAAATAGAATTCGGTAGTGTTGACCTACACGATCTTTAAGTTTTAAATTCATCAGTGGCAGTTTAGAGAAGAACTTGTCATTGCGCATCCATTGCGTCCACGCACGAAGACATACCTGTACTACTGATCGTTTGATGATAGAGTAGTAGATTATTCCGAAAGAACATAATGTAAATGACTTTTCGGACTGCATAAACTGCTTAACAAACCCTTTGCGATTACACAGGAAGTGTCTGACGGTCATCTTGGAACCTCATGCGCCATTATGAACGTGACAAAGGATAAGTTAAGGAAGATGGACTATCTCGTATGCGTCATTCAGAGAATGTGCAACAAATCTAAATTTAACGTGCTAATGGGGGGGAAATCACTTTATTAGCCCTGATTGTTAGGCATAATTCCTTGCAAGCGTGATATGTGAAGTGCTGGATATGGACATTAATAGACAAGTGTTCTGTTGTGCTGATTCGAAGCAAACAGTCTTGAGTCCCTGTTACAAATTCTTAGTAAGAAGGAGTCGTAGTGCTGACTGTTTATCCTACCCTGCTTAAAGACCTAAATTAATAACGACGTCCAAAACACCTTTGTTCACTTATTTCAGAACATTGCTAGATAAGGAATTACACATTCCTGCCTAGTTAATAGGTGGGGCTTTGTCCACTTAACTTGAATCTTGCACATTGCGTGTACTCAGGACTAATCCCATTTGCGATCATTGGAAGTAGCCACTAGCATTTTCCTTTGTAAGCTTTCGTGTAATGCTTAGATATTGTTTGCCTACATTTTTCCAGAAAGATAGTATTGTTCACAAGATATTCTTTCCGAATTGACGATTTGCAATGACATCATTTGCATTCGCGATGGTACGATGTGGTTAGAATATGTTGAAAACATCCCTTTTCGGTCCTCAATAAAGAACACTGGGTGCGGAATCCCACGACCAGCCAGTTAGGATTTGATTTGCATTCTCCGATCTGAACGTTTTAACACTACTCATTTAGTGGTTCAGCTAAACCAAGAATTCAATGTAGAATAGCCTAGTTGTACCTTGGTCTAAAGAATAGCACATGGGCCTCTGGTCTGACTATCACGGCGACGTCTCCAACTTTCGTCCTGAAAATCACCATGAGGTCTTTTATAGCTTGCTTTATGTGATACAACTTGACACATCATTGATGCTTTTTTGATGAATTTTATAGGATAGTGCACATGAACTGTTCGGAGGGATTCTGTAAGTATTAAGCAGCGCTGCAATGATTAAGGGATTGAAACATTAAGTGCGCTAATAATTTTATGGTGTCATTCAAAAAGGATTTGAAACTTAAAAACCCTCGTGGGATGGTAGAGATTTACCAAAACGAATTTCCTCGACTTACATACCATCTGAAAGATAGTGATTTCAATTATTCTGTGGGCTATTCCGATGCGCACCTCAGTCCAACCTCAGCGCACCTAAAATAGTTGCTTTATTTACGGTTCAATGACCTGGAGTGAGACGAAGCACCCCGAGGAAATAATACTGGTATGCCGCTTCATTTGTTCAGTCATATCCATTTCTCGCAGCAGAATTCAATAGTTGCACCCCACCTATCACCTGCGCCACCAAGTATTCCATCCGGAAAACATCCTCGTATCAGCAGGAACAGGCTGAGTATTCGAGAAGCAGTATCGATCCAGCCGACGTATGGACATTTGGTGTGACGATCGTGTAGAATGCACGTTGAAGTCTCGTTCGTAGCAGAATGTTTACGATCTTGGCTTGGGCTTATTCAGATCGCTCATAAATGGAAGAAAAGTACTCAAGCACCCTTTCGGAGGGCACCTCAATCGAATCCGCGTCCAATGAGCACGACTGACTCTACTAATATGGTTATTGCAGCAATTTGGATGATGCGGCTGCCACATTGCATTTGTGAAGACTTCGGGAGAAGGATTAACGACGGATTCGTTAGAACACAACATTGACCATGCCATTTCCTGGGCAGAAACCCATTCGTACCACCACAAATTGGAGGACAGTAGAAAGGTCAAACCTCATATTTGACAATTTTCTTTAATCCCTCGGAGCTTATTAAATGCATTTTTAAGATCCGGACTATCATTGACACCGACTAAAGCCTGAAATTCAGCAGTTCTTTTCAATCCGAGGCCAACAGATCCTAATTTGCCAAAATAGCGTCGCAACTAAAACGCGCAACTCACCCACCATACCGGCAGACAATATACTAAACATGCCAGTGATCTTGAAACTGCCGAAAAAATTTCGATCTAGTACCTTTTAATCCTAAACATGCACAAATGCACAAAAAAGTTCAAGTCAAAAGGGCCTATGCAGGCGTGCAAAAATAGCAAGCTGTTCATCGTTGAGTGAATTTATAGAAAGATTTGCATACTTCCGCAAAATATTTGCGGACAATCAAATGAGAAAATCAAATGCTGCGCAACCTTTAAAGTAATCATTCAAAAAAAACGCTTAAACATCATGCAATAAATATGAGAATTGGAAAGATACCCTTGAGCAGGCTGGCGGATTTGTTACAAATTGGAAATAGAATGGTGGCTTCTGTCGTCTTCGGTGAATGTAACGCTCGTCACACAGGATGTTCTGAGGGTGCATTCAGCGCAACACAGATTTACACAATGAATGAAGATGTGACACGTTTTCCATTTGTCTCCTTGCCTTCTGTCTTGTAGGCCTTTTAACGAATAGGTCAGAGCTAACGGATTTCAGTGGGAACATGGGGTGGACACTTCTTCCTCTCTACCCCCAGAAATTCTGGCGCAACCCCCATCATGAGGTTCGCAATGACTGCCTCATGGTCTCTCAGTGAGACTACCCTGTCGAATACGCTGTTTACTTCATCGAAAGTCCCATCGCTTTAACGGACTTTTTTGTTTGAATTGTAGAAAAGTGGCTATAAACAGGGTCCATTTGCCAGAATAACCATCGGTGAAAGATGTTAGCCGTAGCTGAGTCGTCGTGCTACGGACAACGCCATGGCAGGATTTCCGTTGCATTCACCACTAAACCGCCCCTTCCATCACTGAGTATTCTGGCAAGTGATTTTCGCATTCCGAATCTTAGACTCTACAAGCATGCCAAACATTGTGTTCGCACATAAGAGAGCACGGTCATGGAGGTCAGCCATGTTGGAGCTTCATTTGTCTTCCATTGGCATGGTATCCAAATAAGGAAAGATGCGAGTCGATGCTACCTCATCCTCAGAGGAGCCTTCATACGCACGGATCTTGAGCCAGCGTTTGTGACACTACAGGTGCCCATTAATGATTAGCAAGTCTACGGCTTGTGTTCATTGGCCTCTAATCATGCACCTGGCTGAAGTTGCTCACTTTCGAACTTGACCGTGCCTCCTGTTTAGCTTTTTGTTGAATCCGCGAACAACTTTACAGCGATCTGACACCCCTATAAGTGCGAATACATTTCAATGTGTGGTGTATTGACTGCTTTACTGATGAGCCAACTCGAATCATTAATCAGTCAATCATTGACATCCTCGTTGTCGACTCCCTGACTCCCTCCATGAGTTATTTTCTCCCCCACTTAGTAAAAATACCCATACGACGACGTCAACCACTGGTAGATGTGCAGTTTTGGAATCATGGGTAACGTGGTGGCTAAACCTATCCAAGACATTTAAGCTGGATGGTGAACAGGTGCGCAACAATGTCATGTAAGCTGAGCGACCTTTGAGTAGTAAATGTCCATGGTCGAATGTAAACGCAAAGCTCGTCCTTTGCGGCTGTTGTGTGATTCATTTTATCTAAAAGTGTGTGATCTGTATCCCTTGGAAAGGGATGGCGAATTGATGCGCTCACCCTCACTCGATTTTCTCCTCGATTTGATCAAATCAAACATTTCAAACTGCCGCCCATTCGAAGATCCTGATTAATCAATTGCCACATATATCCATGACTGAAATCCTACCGCGCAGACTCAGAATGAGGTAGCTTCCGCCTCCTCTCCGCCAGTTAAATGCCTACCGACCGCTGCTCATTTGCTCATTTGTTAAGTCGATGAAGACACTTTTAATGAAATTTTTATTTCTTCATTCATTGTCTAGTTGGTAGCCTGAATAGAATCAAGATGACTTTGTTCTTAAGCGCCCGTAGCAGCAATGATGGAATCAAAATAAAATAGTGCTGATCGAAAACAATCGCCACGAAGAGAATAAGGCATGAAGGTGTCAGTTTTAGCATAATCGAGAATCACATGATTCTTCCAAAGCGGTAGAAATCTCGACTAGCTTACACACGTTAAGCAGGACTAAACAAACGATCCAAAACAATATCTTATTCTGCCATCACTATGAAAAAAAGAGGTAGAGGAGTAGTGAGTTTGGCAGATAAAGCAAGAAACCATCATGTAGGTCGATGACTGCCTATCTACTCTTATCTACCGGCCAAAAGTTCACATAAAATGTAAAAATGAGAGAATCTTAATGCTTGCAATGCACAAAAATGTAGGCGGGATCAAATCCACACCTCGTCTAAGTCTCTACGTCCCATCAACTAGATTTTGGTCCATGGCAAAAGAGCAATACAGTTAAGAAGTTCACGCAGAGGTGATTAGTGTACATCCTTCAAGGCAGCAAAAACAATACTGCATCTTCACTGAAGTCGCATTCATCAACAATTCAGAAGCAATAATCGCAGGAGGCATCTCATGAAGATAAGCCACATCGAATTCAACGGCTTTGGTAAAATTTCAAATTAATTTCGAATGCAAACAATGTAGTGCCCTTTACACCCTAAATGTTCCAACCTTCATAAGTAAAATATAAACCGCCAAATGAACCGAATATTTGTCCTGTGACTTCATAAAATTCGAGTAAGTATAAAATTGCACACAGATTCTGCGAAAAGAAGGTTTGTGTAAATTTGGAAGGCAACGAGGATTTATTTGCTGGAATATGCTTCATTGATGCACTACTGCAGGATGCATCAGCCACTAGTATGATTTAAAAATAAATATTATTTGGATGCAGGAATTACGTTCCGCTGCGGACAATTACACGGATTAAGACGCCGGTTAGTGCGTCACACTTATTAACGTCCAGTATGCTTCATCGCTAACAGTAGCGGCAGAACGTTAAAGTAAGCACTGTGACGTCTGCTTCCACTCGCATTCATTAGAAATTTAGTGTGTATATGCACTTCGACAGGAAGCGAGACAAATAGCACAGTCATTTGCGAAATTGCGAAAATTTAGCTGAGGGCGTAATTAGAGGCTAATGAGCACAAACACTAGACTTGCTAATATTTAATGGGCACCAGCAGTAGCACAAACGCTTACTCAAGATCTGCACAAGCAAGTGTGCCACACAAGAAACAGGTAAGAGCAGCTCTAACGAAGGTACAGTTATCTGTAAGTCATCCAAGTGTGATTTTAGTCCCATCGGCAATACCTGCCACAGATATAAAAGCCTCACGTAATGCGGAAGAGGCATACCAAATTAAACTACATAGATAGATTTGAAATACATAATGTAAAGTAATTTTAAGAGGTGTGTGCATCATTTTGCTTATTCAAGATTTGTCAGGCTCCCTTCTCCATACGTCTGCACTCTTAACTTGCGCCAATGGATTGTGTTATCTGCCTACGACGTCATGTACGCGAAAATTGCTGCACCGTACAGTTGCAATTTCCCAAAACCACCATCTGTAATCACTGCCAACATCATTTAAACTGACAAATGCCCCTTTCTTGACTACGACTTTATCACCACTGTCAGACAGACGCCTCTCTTCAAGCTATATACTTGGCCTTTGCTAGAACTTAACCCGAATCCCAACCCTGCTAATAATGTCAAGCGATGTATGCTAAGCATCAAGTCGGTAGTGTTGGCATTTCACCTCAAGACTTAAACATAATAGCTATCAACGTGGCGTGCGCAATGATGGAGATGTGACCGTGCGCATCCTGCCACATTCGTATTCAAACGCATCCGCAAGTGGATCAATTGCGTAGGCATATCTCCTGCCCTATATGCCACTTGCAAGAAGTCGCCTCACCGAAGTCACCTCACTAATCGCCCTAGCATCATTGCAGCGGTGGTAAAAGCGGTAAAATCATGCAAAATTTCTGTATAAAAATTGTACAACATTTCAAAAAACATTTTGCAACAGTTTGTCATGCAGCTTAAATGCAGTGTTTAGATTTAGCCAACACATTACTCATAGAATTCAAACTAAACTTCAGCCGATGTCTTGAGTAGGCATGTAGGGATTCCTCCACGGTTGGGGAGATTAAATCAGTATGGGGAGAAGCAAGGGCCAATAATGAAAAAATCTACTTGCAAGTGGATTGTTGAGAAGGCGCTGCTACCAAAGCACTGTTTTGAATTTCCGTATAGAAGTGACTTACTTCTTTTCCTTATTCGCGCTTTGACTAAGAGCAAACGGTCCGATTTACCTTCTAGAAGAAAGCAATGAGTGCCCATAAAATTATCAGCTTGCCAAGTAGCACACGATTGGGAGATTCTGGCCCTTACGCAGAGCATTTGCTCATTCAAGACAATTTTCCGACAAACTAGCAGGCACATATTAGCCTAATGGTCGCTACCACCAAATGAGTCGACAATGGCTCACCACATTCGCAGTCACATTTTGAGTCCGACCCAAATGTCATTTAATATAGACTGGTTCTTACAGATTTAAGGCCGGTTTTGCACTAAAACGATAAACGTTTCAAATTTGCATCGCACTTTCTCTCTCCTCTGTTGCACTTCTTCCAACCCCAAATAAAATGTTCGATGGCATTTCAAACCTGTTAATATAGTGTGTTCAAGAGGTCCGCAGGGTCCTAACTTTGATCTTGACTGCTCACTTGTCAAGCGAAATACATTTTTATATATGAACATCACACGCCTAACTAAGGAAACCGTAAGCAACCCAGAAGCATATAAGCGTAAGACAAAGTGATTCTGCAAGTTGATAACTAAACGCGTCGAAAAGCTTTAGCACTGCCTAATTATGATTAAACGCACGACGCAAATAAATCCTCCGAGTTTATTCTTAACACCGACAAAAGAGTAGACCACAAAGTAAAATGATGACTATCATATGCGTTGGTGGCAAATTGTAAATAAACACAATGCTAGGTTGGTAGTAACTTCCACTGGGCTGACGAGAAATATGCAGTAAAGTAAGAAAATCTCACCATCGCAAGACAAGCCGGCTGCGATTAAGCAGTTATCTGTTTTAAAAGAAAGCGCAATATCAAAAATGTATTGTTCCTTAAAAATTCTTATGGTGAACGCTACACTTTCAACAGCGACCTGTGTCCTAATAAATAGTTTACACTTGCAATCGGATCATGATGTAGCAACCCAATAAACCCCAGTGAAAGCATCTTACACAGCATCAAAATCTTCATACAACAGCACACATGAAACTGAACAACACTTTTGCGCGCTCAAATATTCGTGCTGTATCTTGTAAAAAGATGCAGCGCCAACACTCAAAGTCCTCAACTGCGCAATAATGGGCAAATCATGTCCTAGGGGTGTTAGCAAGCAGATTGAATGCCTACGCATTCAGGAGAACGAGATTAATTCCCAATGTAGGTTCGTTAGTTGCCGGATCAACAACTTAGTAAAAGCACCTACTTGACATTGCTTTAATTGTCTGCAATCCAGCCTAAAAATTTGCATTGTTTTACATTTGCTGCGTCAACAGGCATCGAACTTCTATTCGCGCTCATTAATATGGCATATCAAGAATTCAGTGTGGTTATGGTTGCCGCTGCGGGTTGCAAGTCGCAAAGCTCATCAAACTCGAGTTGATATCCTCTTAATCAACTAACGCTTAGAGAGTGTAAAGTAGACCGTTTCAAGGCGAAACCGGTGTTGGCTCATCTCAAAATCGCCTTCATTTGGTCTTCTTTGAGAATTCTGCGTTAAATCAGAACATTATTAAGCAGTAAATAACCCCACAATCACAGGTTCTTCAATTTCGAAGCGTCATCCCACATTAAAACGTTCGAAGTAACACCTATAATTTGATGTCAATTTATGCGAAAACGGGGTCAGTTCCCTTCCGATATACGCCTTAGGGCATAGGAAGAGAAAAGTTATAACGAGAAATCACATGTATTTGTTACTATCATATTTTTTAATTCAAAGGAAATTGTGTTGCTAAAGCACCAGTATCGAGTACCCTGCGCGCTCACAGAGGCCCGTGGGATGTTTAATCTTAAATCAAGTTTATTTTGCGCGATGGCCACAGAGCAATACACGAGGGCACCATTATGACTAATAACAGTGCGCGACCGCAGTGTGATTATATTTGTTCCATACATGTGAGGAATGAAGTAGCGAAGTTGGGAACAAGAAAGCTGTGTCTTCATGGCTGCGAAGAAATTGTCAGCAGATATAGCGGTCCGCAGGAAAAGAGACAGTCGACCATGTCTTGGCGTAAAATCAAGCATTTAGTGTAACGGACTATTTGGCATATGACATAGGCGAACAACCATGTGTGTGCTAGAGTTGCAATTAGTAATTATTATTACTGCCTAAAAAGACTATTATGCTTATACGCAGGGAATGATCTATGCGATGAAAAGGCGGAATAACTGACCATGCTAGGTAAATGGCTCGAATTTGGCCTATGAGAAGACACCCCTCATAAACAGAAAGATATGATACCAATATTTTACTCATCGCTTGACAGGCACAAAGCACCTGCGGTTCTGTTCCGAAATCACTTATCGCATGAGTAAAGTGCATAAAACTTATCGTGCGTCGCTTTTTGATATCTATTTTGGAAGCTGTTTAACAGTTCGCACAATGCCTTCATATATCAGGTCGTCATAAATATTTTTAAGCGTGGTAAGTTCTACTCCATATGACATGGAGACAAGCCCAGCGAATTATCTCTGCATAGTTAATCATAAATTTGTTCCGTCGCCTGTTACACCAAATGCGCCATCTACGAGGAAACTTGGAGAAGGGGGGAAAGTGAAAGCCACCCAAGGCTTGGAACGTCTTCTGCATGCAGTCCACATTTTGAAAAGGATGTGCCATTTCCCACATCATGCCAGTCACAGCGAGTGTTTGCTCAGGCTTAATAATATCACCTAGGGAAATTAGGTGTCCACAATTCCGACTTCCTATATCCGAGTAATCAAGGTAGAGAATGACGCAGTCATAATCGCTCAGCCGCATCCTCTGACCTTCTTCTGCATCCCTTTCACACCATTCATATGTGTTCACTACAGTGCTACCTGTTGTCCTCAAATTTTGATTTCACTGACTTGAAAAGTACGGGAAATCCGATGACACGTCCAACCAGAGACGAGTCGAGGAAGAGGTATGTAATGCTTGCAAATCGCACTTGTATCGTCTTACTATGTACGGTGGTTTTCTTGTACAGCGACATGGCGTGGTGATCACACAGGTTATGGGAGCTTGTGAATCAGCAGGAAACTCTTTCGACGCAAGTTCACGAAAGAAGTTCTCTACTTTGTTGCAATAACCGATTGCTTCAGGCAAAATGTAGGGACTGGTTCGGAAGATTTTATCAAAGAGCATGAAACAGAGGTCCTCATCCACCCATTTCATGTAATTTGAGGGTGGTGGTTTTGGGTTAGCTTGTCTCTCCTAAAAGTGTAGTTAAAAGTGACTTTCAGTGACATTCGCAGAGGATATGCGTGTCAGAGAAATGACAAACTCTCACAGCGGATGCAGAATAAATCAAACCTACCCGGGACATTACGGCGCAAATCTGGCGTAAACCACCCTAGTGAGCTTCACTCAGGCGACAAGAGGTCACCAGCCAGTCCTAATCACTTCTCTTACCCAGCCAACCGGCAAAGCCTATTAACAGCCTAAGAATCTCAAGTGTTACTTAGAGGTGTTTGAGAGAATGCGTGGAGTCCCTAGCAGCCAGCTCTGCAGACAAAGTTACGCGTTTGTGCAATTCATTGACATTGTCGTGTTTTTATAGTATCTCTAATGAAAGCCTTAACAGGTTCTGTAGTGTCGTAATTAAAGCGCGGCCAAATTGAAATTCCGGTGTACCCTGTGATATGTGCCTTGTTTAAATCGGTATAAAGGTGTGTTATTAATGCAACATGGATGGCATAGGAGACTCTAATCCTGGACAAGTGTGCATAACATCAAAACGGTGGCCAAACCAACACAGATTATGAGGCGGGCGTTTCTTTGCACAGCCCTGGTAAACAGGTGATCCTAGACGCACCTTGCTGTCACTGACCTTGTCTGACCTATGCTGACAAGGGCCATTTTTAGAATATTGGCTCTGTGCTGATCCACCGTTGCGCCCATGGTAAAAACGTCATTTTTTAGAAGGTCTCAAAAGTATAATGAATAGTCTTCAAGGCGGTACTGAAGAGGATAACGGCGCTTTTACGACCTAGACGATTTAAACATGCCTAATTGTTAATGCCGATTTGCTAGCAATGTCTGACTATTTTCTAGCTATGTGGAAATGGGAGCGAAGCATCAGCTCAACTGTTTGGGTCATCATCCACTATGAGTCGCTGACCACTGACTTATGAGTGCATGACAAAATTATTGGCACATAATTTAAGACTAAGTAGGCTTGTTTAAAATCGAGAAGCTATATTCTTGCTGTTCACTTATGCTAAATCTTGACGAGTAGATGAAATTGACTAGCTTTAGAATACATAGGATGGTTATAATAGGGTGATGAGCAAGCGCAATTTCTTCTGTTGACGCACATGATCGACGACTTCTGATATTCTTTCGATCACACCATTGGTCAGGCAGTTTACTTTTTCCTTCCGGAGAGGGACATTTGAAACATTCAAGACTACTCAATGGTAAGTATAATGTCAAATTGCTTCTTCAAATGGTATTGAGAGAGGCTTAGCGCACTATGCTGACATAGCCGATTTCAGAGGGTAGTAAGGCTTTTTACATCAAATCTGTCAGCTGTAAGATGAAAACAGGGAGCGAGCAACAATCGTCTATAGAATGTGGCAATTTCTACGTGCAGTTCGAAATATGCCTGCTTTTAGCCACACCACTTGTCAAAGCAGATGCTTGCCGCCGTTTATCATCCAAAAGCGTATTTAGGCATGGCGGACCTTCAGTTCTTGAATACAAAGAAACAGAATCCATGCTGCTATTTAATTGCATGATAACTGTGCCCTGATTTTAGCCATGAAGCCTTTCGTGCAATCTAAGCCACGTTCAAAAACATGCTGAAATTATTTAGTAAAGAAGACGAACTTCCACCCGATTTCCTAGTAATTAGGCAGAATATTAGTCCAAATAAACGCCGGTCAGCCTGTTAGTATGCGGTATGAAGTGCGTCCACAATCCACAAACAAAGATAGTCCATTGTCTTACTCCACAGCACTAACGAGCTTATTTGTTCCTGTTCGCATTTTTAAGCATGCTTTGTTATCACTTTGCCTTAAATGCTCACTAAGGGTATTCGTAACGATTAACCACTTAGCCCTTGTCTACAGTTGTGTCTCGATCTCTAAACGACTAATGCAATGAACGGGTGAATGCACTCTGTAGCATAAAAAAATTGCATATAACGAATGGTACTGCCATGATTGGTCAGCATTTGCACGAAGATGGGATGAGTTTAAGTAAATAGCATTGAAAACTTACAACACTTTTGATGGTAAATGTGTTTTACTAGTTATGACTGTGTCATTTTGGACCTTGATTACTCGGATATAGGAAGTCGGAATTGTGGACACCTAATTTCCCTAGGTGATATTATTAAGCCTGAGCAAACACTCGCTGTGACTGGCATGATGTGGGAAATGGCACATCCTTTTCAAAATGTGGACTGCATGCAGAAGACGTTCCAAGCCTTGGGTGGCTTTCACTTTCCCCCCTTCTCCAAGTTTCCTCGTAGATGGCGCATTTGGTGTAACAGGCGACGGAACAAATTTATGATCAACTATGCAGAGATAATTCGCTGGGCTTGTCTCCATGTCATATGGAGTAGAACTTACCACGCTTAAAAATATTTATGACGACCTGATATATGAAGGCATTGTGCGAACTGTTAAACAGCTTCCAAAATAGATATCAAAAAGCGACGCACGATAAGTTTTATGCACTTTACTCATGCGATAAGTGATTTCGGAACAGAACCGCAGGTGCTTTGTGCCTGTCAAGCGATGAGTAAAATATTGGTATCATATCTTTCTGTTTATGAGGGGTGTCTTCTCATAAGAATATTTATGACGAATCAGTCCTTAGCGGCATTCTGTAAAGTTTTAAAATGCGATAAATGAAAAGTTCTGTGAATTTTATTTATGTATTGGGTGGATTAAGAACAGAATCATAGTTTTCTTGTGCTCGCCAAGCGGTCAGTAATAGATCAAATTTGCACCGCTAATGAGAGTGCCGTCCTATTGGCTAAATTTGCGGCATTCTCTCAGCATGATCAGTTATATTGCCTTTTGTCGCATCATTCATCTACTACGCATAATTTTAAGTGCGTTTTCAGGTAGCAGCAATAATTACTGATTGCAGTTTTGATGCACACAAGGTTGTTTGCTTATAGTCTTTCATAGTCTGTTACTTCGAATGCTTGACTTTATGTCAGGACGTGGTTGGCTCTGTCATTTCCTACAGACAGCCTAATCTGCTGACATTTAGTTTGCAGACATCGAGATGCATTTGCTCTTTTCCAAACTTTGATACGACATCCCCTAAATCTATAGAACAAACACAATCGAGATGAGGGCGTACAAAGTTACTAATCATGGAAGCCTTGTAGCTATCGCGTAAAATGAACTCACATAAAGCTTAGAAATCTCATGGACTGCTGTGAGTGCACAGAGTACTTGGTGTTGGCGCTTTAGCAGCACAAAGCCCGCCTCGCATTAACATGGAAGCATATGGGAAGAAATTTGAGATTGATTTGCATTTAATGACACTTAATCTAATATTAATTGTCTCTTTTAATGTTCTGCTGTAGAAAGACATTTCAAAAACCAAAGAGCTTGCTATGATGAACATATTTGCTTCTTTAAAATGGTCTACTTTAAGGCTGAATTCTTGTTGAAGACCAAATGAAGGCAATTTTTGGATTAGACAACACCGATTTCGCCTTAAGGCGGCTTGCTTTAGGCTTCCTAAACGTTATTCCATCCAGAGGTCAACTAACTAACTCTTGATTTGCCATATTAATGAACGCAATCTGAAGTTTGATGCCCGTTAACGTGACTAATGTCTAACAAATGCAAATTTTGGACTAAATTGCAGGCAGTTAGAGCAATGCTAAGTGAGTGCTCTTATTAAGTTGCTGATCCTACAACTAACAAGCATACGTTGGGAATTAATCCTGTTCTCTTGAATACATAGGCATCCAATTCCTTCGCATTCGTCTGTAGTGCATAATTTGCCCATTTTGACGCAGTTGAGGACTTTTGATATTGGCACTGCACCTTCTTATAGGATAGAGTTTGAATATCTGAGCATGCAGAAATGCCGTTCTATATCATGTGCACTGCTGTGTGAAGCTCTTTGAAAACTCGTCCACCACAAAATTACAACTGATTTAATAAATTGGTATGGCCTTTGCAACGCACGACAGAAAGCTTACCAAACGCGAAGTGCACACATGACACTGTCCAAATGGCTAATTTTATTTCATCCCTCTGCTATGCCAGAGTTTTTCGTTAGATATCTCCCTTTCCTAAAATTATTTCAATCCACTTTCTAGCCAAAAGAGATCGCAAATGCATTTGTTACGTCAAAAGAAAAACTTGATATGCATCAGATTTTTAAGTAGCGAACAGCAATTTTAAACATCAGCTTTGCATAAACACGGGCACAGTTTGGATGCAGTAGAGTCGAGACTAAAAGGGAAGGAGAACAAAAGACAGACAAAGTTGCTAAAATAGACATAACAGGAATGACATGCTAAATAAAGATGGCACGTTTCCGTGGCCATTTCGCGAAGTGAAGTCGAACTGACTGATCATTTGAATCGAGCCGATGGAGAGCCACTCCTCCTCACCCACTACGGGACTTACGTCTCTTTGCAAACAAAATCGTGTGCATTAGATCTTATTATTTTTGCTTTTTGCTGTGCGAATGACAAATGCTCAACAGTAATATTTGACGTGCTTATCTTTGGCCCTTTTGTTATTTACTTAGTTACAAGCTCTGAAGCATACAAGCTTTAGAATGCTTCCAGCAAGATTACGGTTGTAGCACTGTCGTCGTTAACCCCCTCTTTCCAGCAAATTCTTCTGTAGGAAAATTTTAACGCATTTATAGTCTTGAAGCAAAACGGATGATGCAGCTTCTCCAGCACGAATTCAAGTCCTATTCCCGCCTCTCACTTAAGCATTACATATTTGGAAGCATAAGCCGTCGTCTGGTATTGAGACCATGCAAATCACATTAATACATCAGATGAGGTCTTCTCAAGCTCAGCGATAGCGCGCTTCATACGCAGAGCTTCGGTTTTCTATCGCTGTAAATAAGTAGCCAACGATGCTATTTGCTATTGTTTGCCAAGCATTGCGATTGCGCGTTTAAAATAAGCAGAGGTCGTTCAATGCTCATTTTAGCAGGCATCCGTTTTATTATGAGGGGAGAAAACTACTGCGCAGATAATTGGATAGGAAATAACCTAGAAGTCCTATACAGTTCAACGGCCACTCGTAAAAACGCACCCTTTACGAAAATAAAAAGCACATTATGTCTGCACGAAGAAGCGTCAAATTAATAATGTAGCATTGCGACTTCAATCGTGGCCTTACTGGCCATGTTCACTCATTCCGGCCATCGATCTGTACTTACGGACACCACCATCAATGACCGCAATCTATCCTAGAATATGGACCAAAATCTGCTCTAAGGGCATGTTATTAACTTCAAAGCTTGTTATTAGTGAGCCTTATCATTGGGCAGTCGGCACCAATTTGTATTAATTGAAATGCATTTGAGGTCATAGATGTGCCACTCGGCCATCCAGAGTGATTAACAAATAACTGCCAGCAATCAAACAAAAAGGCGTTTGGTAGGAAATCAACTTGAAAATGATGATACCTACGCAAAGAAAATAAGTGTCCTCGATTTCTTTGGCGCTTGCATTTTGGGCATCTGAACTGCCAATATTGGTCACGCTTTGCAAAGAAGTAACGCGTGCTAAGCATTAAAGAAATCGGCTTCAATCTCTCCATCTACGGTTCTGAGTTAGCTAGCTCGCATGTTGGTGCACTTGAAGTTGGTTTGCATACCTGACTTGATGTTTTGCCTCCACTTGGATAAATTTGTGCCAGTATAGCACCCTAGCCTCAAAAGGCTAGAACTTTAAAGTTCTAACATCCTTGGACGGGCCCTAAAGCAATGTCACTTGCAAAATATGCCAAAAGTTAAGTCCAAATATAATAAGAAGTTCTAACAGGATATTTAATTAAAAGAAAAATTCCGTTCTGCTGAATCGGTAGATCTGCAACCAAAAACGCGTGTCCATTGTGCTCAAAGAGGAAAACCAAAAAGCATTCTACTTCACAGAGGCTCTAAAATATCACGAATTTGTAGGCACAGTAAATGTGGCTGGCCAGCAGACCAACTGCTAAAATTTGTAACGGTACCTAACACCAAAAAGCATAACAGTGGTTACAGCTCCGGAAATTCATCTATCAGTAGAATTCGACCGCTCGCGTATGTGCTAATTTGTCTCGTCATCAGTGCGGCATTACCAATCCGTGCATGGAAGACGCCACTGGCCAGCATTTTTACAACGCGTGAATTGGCAACTTGGCACTTTTGCCATATAACAAACCTCTAAAGAGGTAAGTGAACAACAGCAACAAAAGTACGCCTGTCAATGCTGCTTTGCAAAAGCCTATTACATGCTGAGATGGAGCAGAGCACTATTTTGTGCATTGAATTGACTCTCCAATGCGAATTCGACTCACAACCTTGGCCTCTACTTCCTACCAAGCCTATTACTGCGCAAAAGAGTAGCACAATCCTCCCAAGATGTCTTTGCTCCTAAGACCGTTATTTTTCAGAATTAATTTGAGGCTGATCTGACCTACAATCATGGATACAATATTGTAGGCACTTCAGTGTTCCTGTCTCGAAGTATTTAACACATTGTCTGGCGTTCGCATTGCTGATGAATTTTGCGCTAAAATTTGAATATTTTACTCCATTTGCTCTACATTATCCTACGGATACACACATACCAAGAATGTCAACTCATAGCACCTTAAAAATGAGTGCAGCTATGGAAGCGACTGGGTAGACTGTAAGCAGAGTAAAGGTCTGAAGCAGAAGTACGTAAGGTGGCCTATCAATAATCTAAACTGCCACCTTTAATAGGCCTTTCTTGACCGCAATTTCATTGTCGATGTCAGACAGATGTCTCGATCTCATCCCAACAGCGGCTGCACCAGTACGATCAACACACCGAGCCACACAATTAATCCAAACTAGGGCTCCGCTTTGACCACCAGTTCTTGACAGATACGGATAGCACTCCCTCATAGACAAGGCTTCATGCGACTACATCGAGTAGGAAGTTTGCGACTATGTAGAGCCGTCCGCGTTATCCATGTAACCAGCTTGTTAGGCTCCATGGTCCAGCCAAGAAGTGCGGCTGTAAACTCACGTATCACAGGATTGGACTTAATGCTATAGTCCGAACTAAAGAACTCAGTCATTTATTAGCAACTTCTCATTTAACAAACCGCATCTGAGCTAAGGCTACTTCCTACCAAAGGATACCCAAGGCAAAATCAAGGCAAAGTGGAATCCGCATGTTTGCCGGCAAACTTCATCAAGGCGCCTCAGCAATTGCACAGCCAACAACATCATTCCAATTGCAGTTTTTGGTTAAAAGAGCTGGTCAACTACCAAGAAAAATCAGAAAGCACATTTTACGCCACCTTCTTCTACTCCCCATCCCTCTACACAGGCTAACTGGCACTTCAAGCTCTTTTTCACTTTGCGTCTACAAGTCTAACTGAACACAGCTTTGTAATCACTGCCATCCATTCCTCCCATAATCACCTTTCTCCATTGACCAACTGATTAATAAAGCAATCAATGTACTGCACATTGATGTTTACTCGCACTTTTAGAAATGTCGAGTTGTTGTAAAAGCGTTCGCAGATTCTCCGCTCCCTTTCGCCTCTTCCACCGACAGCACCGCCTTCAATATGGCCATTTCGCAGAAGGTAACCTGCTCATGCGTAAGTGGATATCACACCGACTCACCCGCCCTATCACTTGCAGCAATAGCAGTGAACACTCAACTTAGGCAACCCTTTCTTCTAATTGTTGTTGCAAATGCAAATGGACGTCGACGTCTCTCAATCTCACTGCCTCCACATCCATCGCCATCAACGTTAGCACTGATGCTGGAGCGACCGCAGTTTGCAGACCCCTTTTTTTCCTTCCCATATAGGTAATTAGGAATGCTTGTACTAAACGAGACAAATTGTCTCCATCTAACAGGAAAGTCTGAGCCATTTTGAGTTCCCTTGGTATCTTATTTGCCTTCCTTTGGCTCCTGTATACCCAAAATTTCCCGCTCTGATGGAAACACGCTGAGCGTTTTGGTGCTTTCTTCTTCCCAAATAGAGGCGCTCACTTCAATCTAAAATAAAGGAATAAATTGGAGGAGCAACAGGAGACAAATGGGTCTAGGTGTGGCATGTTGAGTTATTGGGCAGGTGCTTGGGTGTTGATGACAGGAAAAGAGAAGCCGACACGCACAGTGAGCAGAGTGCAGATGGATGCAAGAGAAAAGGCCATATTCAATCTAAGACAATCTCTACAAGGAGAAAAACTAGTGGATAATGAGAGGTAGAAGTAGAAGCAACGCACTGACCCTCGCTTTTGAGGGAGTAAGCATAGAAGTAGGAGGTGGAACTAAAACGAGATGGTATTGGGCAAACTAGAGCTGCAGTAAAAAGACGGGGATGAAAAGTGTCTGGCAATTCAAGCTAAGTTATGCTAAAACAAGTAAATTGTTATTTTATTCACATTCATTCTAGCTTGTGCTAGTCTTTTTTGGGTTATGATTCGTGGAATCATTTCTCCATATCACGGTCAAAGGCGAGACTAGGGGAGAGATAAATGGGTCTTGTTAAGAGGGTGCTGGCAGAGGATGAGGTAGGGTTAGGAGCAGCTTGGCAGTGCATTTGAAAAGATATAGATTTATAAAAGCGTGAGATAGACAGAGTAGCGCTCCATTCTTGTGGCACTAAAGTGCAATATAAAGGTAAGGAAACAACATGCAAGTGATTACTCACCTCCCTTCTCCAGGCACGGAGTGCACAGGGTGGGACTTAGCGCGAGACGCAATACTTGGGAGCGAATCGAGTGTAGTGGGAATCGAAGGAGACGCCTACCAAAGATGCATTGAAATGGAGCTTCCACTCCTTCATTTTGAGGACGTCATCAGACCCAAACAGACGTGAACTTCCAAAAGCCATCCCACCACCACCTCTAAGGCGTCTAAGCAGTGATAAGCAGACATTTAATTCACTCCATTGAATGATCTGTATTTTATGATCTACTCAGATAAATCATGAAATCTGCCCGAAAATGCAAATTACTATTAATCAAAGAATTTCAACGCAGCTTTCTTTTTAAACATGCTTGCTCTGTGGGACAGTAGGTCACCGAGCTTTGCAGTGCATCGCTGGCTGTTGTCATAATTTAAGCCCGGAAGGAATTATTTTTCCTAGAATTAGTTAAGATTCAACCACTGCTAGAATGATTTAGCAGTGAGTTGCGCAAGGGTTTTGAGTAAATAGTAACTTTACATACACAATGCGGGTTTTAACTGGCTTATACCATGACCACATCAAGAAAGGCGGAATTACGAACAAACTTTGCATCTTTACATAGGCAAAAAGATTGGCGTTTCAAGTTAATAAAAGGCGTGGTATGTGCCTATCCAACCCTAACTTGCATTGTTAGCTTCTTTCATGATTTACATCTAGAAGCTCGTGAAATGAATTTTCGCCCACTTGGGTGAGTTAAAAAAATACATCTTTAATTCTCAAGTTGGCTTGTATCCAGAGCCTTGCGACGAGTTAATTTCAATCTGATCCAGATAATACTGCCACATGTTAAACCAGCCGAAAGTAGATCAAAAATTTTTTAGTCAAATTATTTTTCTCAATGCGCTCTTACTCTCCTTCCTCATGTGGTTACATGCCCTTCATTTTATCATTCTTGCTGCTATCGATATTTTCAAGCATCAGCCAACAGAATTTATGTCCAGTTTTAATATTTGGCTTGTATTGGTGAAGTGGCTGTAACTCACTTAGGCATTTATTGAGTTCTCATAAAACTGGTCAGAAAATTAAATCCTTCGTTGACATAATATGGTCTTCTCAAAATCTGGTTAAACGCCTTACATGAAATGACTGCAAAGTTGAAGAAACGAAAGCGAAACACAAAAACCCATTTTGCCACTGTTCTCTGTCTACGAAACGCCATACGTTTCTCGTTCGTTATGAAAATAGGATCTTGAGTTCAAGTGATTGTGCCAATGCCTACCAGAACTTAATCAACAGTTAAAATTCTGCCTACCTGGAGAGGTGGAAGCATGATTTACAACATCAACGCTACTAGTTTTTACCAGAAAACCAAAGAGAGGATGATGTAAGTTAGAAGAAGTTAAAGTGCTTTAAAGCAGTTTTGAATTCAGGCATCTTACATCGTTTGCAACTTCAAATAATAAAGCATCAACATCAGGTAGACGTCCTCTTATTCTTCTTCCTCCTCTCACTTTGTCGTGTTTCTGCCAATGCTGTCTCTGTTTGTTTATGGTCACCTAAGGTAACAAAGCAACAAAAAGGCAACTTTTGCCTATCGTTCTTCTAGAGCAGCTGCTTCACTGATCGCATTAGTAAATAATAGCAGAGCCTAGCTCTTTATTCAGAGTGAATTCACATCCTGCGAAAATCTTTCTATAACCATGTTTTATAGATATCTTTGCAGTGGCTATGTAAACAAGTGTCTAAGTAGCGGAAAAAGTTTTGCTTACTCTGCTGATATGCTGTGAAGCCTCAGTAACAGAAAGCTGTTCAGTGATCTTCGCTCGGTGGCACGTGTAGTGAAGTGCGGTTACAAAAATATGCATAAAGACAAGCGGACTTTATAATCGAAATGACCTCAAGTGAGTTTTGTTAGCTAGCGGTTGGTAAAATGGGCTGCCACCTCGATCACCGACCGCAAAGGTGCACATTCTTAAATTGGTTGACGAGGTCGTCGGCTACGTATTTGAGGCAACCTTCTTTGTATTGCTGCTGGTCTGGCACATAAGGTCGAATCATATCCACTTCTCTCACTTTCTTACGATTCGATTTATTGTTTAACCACTACCGAGTGACGGTAGTAAGTGGAGACTTTGTTTAGTGCATTCTTGATAGGCAAATATGAAAAAACCAGGTTCTGAGCCTGCTCATCTTAAAACACCACCTGAGAAAAGAGGCATCAGAACGATAACCAACCTAAACGCAGCAATTTGGGAGATTAGCAGCTTTGTTCTTAAAAAGATGAGCGATATCAAAACTGTGGGGAAAACGGTTTATTGTCTGGAATACATGATATCATAAATCACCGCATCAAATTCAGTGGTTATTTTACCTTAATCAACTGGAAAAATGTGTTGCTTATGTACATCACTAACAATTATGAAATCTGCCTAACAAAGCAAAATACCAACATTTTTACGCCTCTATGCAGTTAGACTGTGTATAATTTGAGCAAAGACCCTCCTCTTTGAACAGTGTAATCACTGGCATGACCGCAGGAACGCCAAAGATAATGGTTTATGACTTGAATGCGCGGCGACTGTTCATCGTGTAGATTCAACGTTGTTGTGACCTCTTTCAATATCAAAGTATTGCTTGCTAATGGCAACGAAAAGAATCTGGATCATACAGCAGACATACACACATGCATAGCAACGTTTTTAACAAATTAAGCCACGTACTTATGCCACAAGGATTTGTCCACTAAATCATCTTTATCCTTTTCTTTTTAACTTTATTCGTAACTCGTTTCACTCTTGAAAGATATTCACTCAGACTTTACAGGATACAAGTTCAGGTATCAACAACGCAAATAGATCTTACAATAAATCCAAAGTGTAAACATCCGGCCCAAGGTGACCTCATAACTGAAACCTTCACTTTCTCTCCTCACCATCCTCTGCTTATTGCGACGACGATCGTTGCGCCTCCACTCCTCGACCATCTTTCCAAATGCAGACAATGCGACGTGACTCGATGACCCAATTATTGATAAACTGGTAGTTACAATCGCTTGCATGGTCAAACAATCATTTGGGTGGGGGGGGGCTGTAGTCACTCCAATTAAGCACCCTTCAACATGGGAAGATCCAAGATTAGGCACCTGATGCGTGAATGCTTTTAGCATTGATTCAGAGAACTCAAAAGATTTGTTAAAAGGTAAATAACTTTTAAAATGACAGGAAAGGCCTTTTTGGCCTGTTATTACTGCCTTGGGGCGCGTAGGATGCCTTTGGCCCATGCGGAAGCGAAATGGAACTTGGTAGAGATTATTTTAGCTTCTACTTGAAGAGTTAGAATCCGAGTGCAACTGTGGTCATCATTTCAATCCTATGGTTTCTAGAAAAAGGAAATTCAGCCAAACTGTTGGAGGAAGACAAAATCGATAGCAGCTAAGCTTCACCTCTAAAATGCACAACCGAATCAATTGTCACACATGCACACACCCACCGTCCTGCGAAAAAATGCGTTGTCTGATCTCTAGTAATGCCAGACACCTTTCACCACGTATGGGTATAGTAAATTCTACTTCCAGTTAGTATTTTTTTCTACAAGAAACAGCAATCTAAAAGTCAGGCTGGGTGAGGAAGGAATGATACGCTCTTTAAACCAATCAAATCGCGCACAAGAGGCAGGCACACTATTGATTGAACGCGTAGTGATTGCACTTAGATACGTTTCTAATTGGCAGTTAGGGTCGCTCCCACACATTGGTCACTCGTGCCTATTTAAGTCGCGTTTTTGCTGTCATCAAAATATTGCCTAACTCCTCCATCCTTTGCGCTGGTCGGACTTGATGCAAACAACTAAGGAGTACTCAGTCTAAGTATGTCCTCACCTGCTTATATTTGTTGATGTGTCAAAAAGTTTTGACCTGATGCGCTACTAGTCAGCTGATCCAGGCTTAGTAGATGATCACTGCCTTAGTAACCAAACTTATCAGATATCCATTGCTGGAATAAAATTTAAAATTAGGAAGATTGCCGTCCCTTACCTGCAGAGTCTACATTCTCGCTATTATCATTTTAAGCCAAATCATTTTATAGCGAGTATTTTGAAAGTCTGGCTAACTCTGGTACCTTGAACAAAGGATTGCTTTTCCCACAATGAGAAAACTAAGGTCCTCCTCTAGGCTAACTAATGCCTCTGCAACACAACCGCTTCTGGGTTAGTAGCAGACTACCTATTGGGATAATTTGAATGTGAAGGGGGAAGGAGTGAGGTGGGGGATAAATAGGGGTACACAGTCATTCGAGGAATAAGAGCCTCCAATCGAGGAAAGTGCCTATCTTTTGAGAGTCATAGAGACGTGTTTAGGGGCTCCTGTGGCTATGAGTTATTTTCTTTGCCTGCATATGTTCTCTAATTGGCTTCAGTCAAATTATGAAACAATTAATTTGGTTCAAAAACAATGGGCTTGCTGTTATTGCCAGGGAGGACAAAATGGCGAGAGGTTTGTGTTTAATTGTAGGCTTTAACTCTTACACTGCAATAGGTTGTTTTTATTCTTCTATCCATTAGTTCGTTGACACATTCAGGCATTCAACTAGTCCTCAGACATTCAGAAGGCCAAGCTCTTGAGCCGATTTTGCTGTTATCCTCTAAAGGCATCTCACCAGAGCACTGGTGGGTAGAAAGGAAGGGGTACATTCCCACATCAGCTACAAACTTTCTAGCTCGTATCTGTACTTTGCTCTTCCTAATCAAAGAGTTTTAGTCATGATCATTAAAAGTGGTCAATTAACTGGTTATTTTGTTCGTTTCCAGGCCTGCACACTTGCTGTTTTGCTGTGGGTAGAATTTTCCAATTCGAATAAATATATCCACCTGGCAGGGACTTAAATCAGAGAGGCAGACAGCCTATGTTTACCGCACGATCGCAGCACCTCCATCACCTACTCAGGTAAAAGGAGTGCTAAGACAGTTCTCACAGAATAAGTAATGCACGGCGTGTGGCCATACAAAAGTTGCTTAACCGCACCTTGGCCTATTTAGAGACCTCAAGGCTCTGTGAATCCATCCTTGGTGGAGGCTGCACTTCTTTTCCGAATGCCTTTGGTGTAAATTGAGAGAAAAGGAGTTAGCAGTGGACTAGACTAGGCTGGGGCTGATATCAGTGTGGGTTCAGAGGGGTGCGTGTATCGATTTCTTAAAGAGATTCTAGTTTCGTGCTGTCATTGCTGGCCGGCCTAGAGGTATTGTAGTCAGATGAGACGGCGGTATCTCTTGAGGCCTCCGAGACATAGCATTGCCGCGATGTCGAAGGCTCACTCGAGATATCCGTAGTTGGGCAACAAAGCAATCGATATTGACCCTGTCGTTTATTTGCCTTGTGCTGATTAAGAGTGCGACGAGTCTCTTTAAAACCATTTTGCTACTATGATAACAACTGAAAGTGGGATCTGAGAAAGCACATGAAAATTATGCACGGCAGAGTAGGGAAGGTGGTAATCTTAAGTAATGAAGAGACTCGTCGTACTCTTGAACAGCACAAGGCAAATAGACGACAGGGCCAATATCGATTGCTTTGTCGCTTAACTACAGATGTCTCGAGTGAGGCTTTGAAATCATGGCAATGCTATGCCTCGTTTGGTCGGCAATGACAGCACGCAGCCAGGTGAAGGCGATGTAAAAACTGCCTCTGCTTTTCTTTGCTGTGTTTGTAAGATGATCTTCTAAATGTGAAAGAGCCTTGTCCAAAACATTGTCTTCCACCATTCGGGTCTTGAGAAGGCCAGCACTCTGGCTGCCACAGCCACGGGGAATATTATAGTTAATACTGCCAACGCAAGATGCAATAGCTTTGGTCCTTTGGAACCTACGTCTTCAAGAGTGTCCTCAAAGAGGAGCCTTATCTCATCCAACAAATTGTCATTTGGGGAGAATGTATGGTCTACTACGGTGAGGAAATATTTTAATCAGAAGTGTAAACCATTTTAAGTAGAGATCTGTAGTTTGCCGAATTAATGCTTGCATTGCTTGATTCTTCTCTCGAGGAGGGTTTGTCGCCATAGTATAGGATGATCTGACGTCAGTAAAATATTTGATGGCAGATTTGATATAGATCTTAGTTTTACTGCAAAAATTTGTTTTAGAGGTTTCCCGATTCGCAGCTTGGCACCATTTTAATGTTGCTTTCTTTGAATCTAGGAGGTTAAGGCTCGTTCATTGAGGCTCCGTCAGTAGAGCCCGTAATGTCACCTTCAAATTCATCGACTCCAACATCCCTAGCTGAGTCGGAATCAATAAAACAGAGTCCCAAGCTTCGAGTACAACTCTCTTTAGTCCACCGAGTTGCACCCTCTTCAACCCAAACTCGAAGCTCTTTATTACTTGGCACCCTGCGCACTCTGTTTTCTGGGAGTGCAATAGACGTTGATGGATGAAGGACATCAGGAGACAACCAAAACTTCAAACGAAGATCTTTTTTGACGTTCCTGAATGGTTGCTGCCTCGCTTAAGGAGAGATGAAATCGAACCCTCAGCGCCATTGTAAGCACAGATTTTGCAGTCATACCTACTTATTTACTGTCTAGTAGTTAGTCACACCTATGCTTTTTTAGACTTAGAGATGGATCACAGCGCCTGGACTTGCTGCTAATGGGTCCTCAGGACCAGTCATTGGCAGACCAGCTTTTACCCCTCCTACATAGAGTGAAACAGCAGTTTAATATCCCCGGTGAAAGCGATGATCTCCCCTAGTTTCTTTAGCTACTCGCCCGCTTGATTGCGGTTATTTTAATATGCGACTCAAACAGGAAAAGTGCGATGATATTTTGTAACTTCAAAAGGTTTGCTCTTTTTATAATAATTTGCCTTTTTTGTTGTACCTTGTGGATTAGACTTTATTAGTCTGGTCAGAAGGCCCTTCACAGTCCTGTATGCTGGCAGCATTTTGGCTAGATATGGCTCTCTAGTGTAAAGAGACAGCGCCAGTGGTGATGAAGGAATATGCTTATATGTCTAAGCTAGAAATACGTACCACCTTATGAACACTATCTGATAGGCAAAAGCAGAGGCCGAAAGTTGACATCGGTTGATGCTTAAGCTTTTATAACTTTAGTAACCTCGTGGAGATGTGTGAATAATCAAAACGGATCTGTAGTTATCGCAGCAGCTTCTGGTTGCAGGATTTGAAGCTATATGACCAGCATTCATTTTAATCCCAAGGAAATCTTATTGACGAGGTTTAGGTGGGTATTTTTACCAAAGACTTAAAATGAAGCCTTGAAGACGAAGAAATGATAAGACGAGAATATTTTTAACAAATCAATTAGATAAATCTAATGTAAGAAACCAGACCTAAAACGAACTTAATAAATGTCAGTTGGGTGCTTTTTGAAGACTTCGTCTCAGTGAATGTGTGACACGCTAAGACTTTTCTGACGAGGAAGGGTGGCATAGTAGTCTGCCAGGACATGTATTGGCGACGATAGGTTTGATTCAAGGCACTGGCTTGGTCTGGGATACCAGGATGCTCAGAGACAAAAGGGCTGAGTTTCGTTAATGACTTGTTGCCCAAACCGAGAATCAAGCAACCATTTAAAGCATTACATGCGCTTAAATAGTGGCAATTAAGACCCCATGCAGCCGAATATTTTAGCTGGGTTCATGTAGCAGTAAGATTGTCCTCGAAGACGTCAAAGTTAAACACCTGTGATGCATTTGTTTACAAACGCACAGAAGGCTTATTAACGAGGCGAAAAAGAGAGGTCATAGCGACAAGTTAATAAAAGGATAAGGTGATCAATATACTAGAAAGTATTGAGCTACAAGCATTGAGTGCTTGATGAAATCAAAGCTAGTTATTGCAACAATTAGCGGTTAAAACCCAGAACACATGCCATCAATCAAGCAAAATTATGTAATCTTATTTAGAGGGGCACTATAGTACTGTTATGGCCTGTTACTCGTGATTTTCAGTTGGCATTAATTATTTGTCCACAAGTCTAAAGTTTAGTTTAAAATTGATGTTAACAGAATGGGCCAACGTAATGGCTCCTCCCACCAGGAGAGCTTAAAATACTGTGAGAGCAGCGCAAAATTTGATCTAACACAAAAGGGGATTCATTTCAATCAAGTCATTTTTAAAGCTTTTACAATCCACTACTCTTCAAAGGAAAGCCATTGAGTACATTGTCAAAGCACCTCTGCAGCTTTCTTGAAAAACGCGCGGGACTTAAGGATGTGTGCAACGTGGGTTATGTTCTATTGTCGTGCAAGCCCGCTTTCATGGTGCAAAATTAGTGCGCCCGACTATCGTCTTTCCAAACTGCATTGCAGACTTAATACTGAAATTCATGCGATTTGTATTCGCTATTATTAAAGCATTTCTGGGTTCACCGTGGTAAAGTTAAGCTACTGCTTTGTGTTTAGATGACAAATTGGTTTAAAGACACCCGGCTTTCCGATTCCACTTCTCTGAAGGATCCCATTAATAATTTGCTGTGTACTAAATGGTTGCCTTGACAGGAAGATTTTTTAGCCTGATGAAATGGCGGAACCAAGTTTACTCTTTGTGGTGAATTGAGTCATTGTGGCAAAATGACTCGAGGCGCCCCAGTTTCAAAAGCTTTGTTCCATTGTCGCACAATACCACCATGTCAAATCATTTTACACCTCTAAATCAGCGCATCTTGTTTTCGTATTTTCTTTTGCTTGGTTGATACATGATCCATTCCTCCCCAGATGGACGAAAAGTGGAGAGAATCGTAGACGACGCGTTGTAGCTGATATTTAGACATTATCATTTTACATCATTAAACATACTCACTACGAAAATTAGGTAGCGAGAGATAACATTCAATCAACTTCCTAACTGATATAAATAATGGAAATGTAGCAAAAGTTTGACAAAGATATGTCTTTTCTTGAAGTAATCAAAATTTAATTCACAATCCAAGCCCTCTCAGTAAAACGCAAGCTTGGCACGAAGTTTGCCTTTGCCCCCAAAAGCAAACAACGCAGCACCTAGCTGGCACTCTCCCCCAATATGATCCTCGAATCGTCTGTGTGCATGTTTTTATTCCGACCGCCAAAAATAAGAACAAAGATATTCATCGACATGGGCCTATAAACATATTGCCAAACAAATAAACGAAACAGGGTGAGGGGGCACTAAAATCGCACTATCGCAATTTTCATTAGGTCATGTCATCATTAAAATGTTGTCATTAACAGGAAATAGAGAACTTCTCCATGGCGAAATTAGGTATTTTAGCTTATGATCGCCAAGAGGGTTGTAAAAACTTTTTAAGTAACACCTTGTGTTTAATGTTTGGAAAAAGCAGGACTTAAAAGGCGTTTTTTCAAAACACCGTGGTCACGCTTATGTCATTTTCATAGTGCTGAACAGTTCTTTTAAGGGGTGCAATTACACAGGATCTACCTCATTAAACACTGCAAATGCAGAATCCTGTAAACTATAAAACCCATGCCTGGTAGAGGTCGAACACGCAAGGACGCTAAAGAATAATGTACAAATTGCGCATACGATTCAAGTAATGCTGCACGCGAAAAGTCAAATCTACACAATCATTCCACTTACTGAGCTACAATTTGGCTGACCTATTTGTACCACGCCAGCACTTGTCGGTGAAATAGATGGAGTGATTCTAAAAAGAGCGGCCTAACCGAATACCTAGTTGAAATTTGTGGAACCTTTAAAAGAGTCATAACTTATTTAATGCATAATCCTGCAACTCCATTGCCGATAAGGTTATACGTAGAAATGGGCATGATGACAGAATTGAATTAGCAGCAGTCATGGGTAAAGCAGTGTGGAAGCAAATTGTGATAGAATGAATATCATTTCCCTACGGCCGAAATTAAAATAAGCTTGACTATGTTTGCAAACACCATTTATGCAGTCGCAAGACGAGACCGCTTCCTGACTCACTTTCCGGTTCCCTAATTTCCTACGATTTGACCCTTTCCTTTTCACACGCAAGGACGTGCACATATGACCTTATCTCAAATCAAGCACCAAGCGTAAATATAATTAACGTAAAAACACCGATTTTTCCGTAAAGAAAAAAGGATTCCTTTAAAGCAGCGGAAGTGGCAGCAAACTTTATTGCATTTCGCGGCCACGGGAAAGAAATGTTTGCTTTTGATCTGCGACCTCAAGGACCTAGAGTACTGTGCCACGCTTTCCATTTAAACCATTTGTCTTGCCTACAAGCTTAAAAAACCTTCAATCGATCTCCTTCTATGGTGGTTGATGTTGTTTTGTCTATGTTCATGGTTTGCAATGCGCACTGTGAAACGCAAAGATTATAACTGTTTGTGACGTTACGACGCAGTCACCCAACTCTATGTGAACCTTGGTGTCACCGCACGGTGAAAGCATAATCCACACAGAACTGCCAGCCAGCATCGATGACCTACATTTGCAGTGGATGAATGGAAAACACTAAGGGCATGCTAAAGTTGGCCTCAGTGTAATTCACCTTTGCGGGTATCCAAAGCTAGCATTTCGTGCTGTTGCACTGACCAATGATGGCGCTTGTGAGCGAAATGATTGTGCGCGGTAGAAGGATTACGGGTCCCGAGACAGTAAGTGGCACCGGAGAATCATGAAAATGGCTGCTTGAATTTGTAGAGTAGTGTGAGGTGCGGGTGTGCTGCACAAACGCAGACGAGGGCTGAGGAACTCGAGTTGGTTGCGTAAAGTCTGAGGCTGTATTGGGGCACCGGATTAATTTTAGCCAAGGAGGGAGACAACTTCCTGCGATTACAGGCCAGCCAAACTCTGTAAACTTTGACAAATGGCTAATAAGCTTATCTAGTTTTAAAAGTACACAAAGCATTTTCTATTATCACATTTAATTTAGGTAGTTGAACCGAATGCTTTTTGATGAATGTGTGAAAGTTGTTCCAATCCACCTCAGCCTGTTTGTCAAGTTCCGCTCATAATATTCGCAGTTTTTCTAGGTTGTTATGTAATTTTGCCTATATTCCAGGACATGGCTTTGCATCATTCCAAACTCTTGTGCACAGGAATCGCAAAGTATGGTAAAATAGGATATAACTAACTCATCATGATAGAATTTGGCACGCGGAAGAAAATCGTCAAACATAACTCTTGTGGGCAAAGCAATGCTAATAAATGTCTAATTACCTGATGGAATTGATCTGGATTGATTTTACACTGCAAAAGTCCTTTGAAGGCTGCGGACCCTCTCGCCTTATTCAACTCAACCTGCTGCTTCTGCTGCTGCTTATGCGCATTGAGCAGTAGATAAATTGTAGAGCAGTCGCAAGGCTGGCGGTGACAGTAGTGGCCAATGGTAGGTGGAATACAATCTGCATTCACGAAGCACACCAAAGGAGCGTAAATCAAACATAAGCATCTTTGAATAGCAAATCTCCAATTGTGCTATACTGCTCACATTCGGATGCGTTTAGTTTAAGAGGGCAAGAGTTGCGGTTGCGATGGTAAGAAGTAAACACACCAGCTATTTGTAGCCAGATTTTACAGTTGCATTAAATTTAATCAATACTGCCGACTAGCATGGCTGGTAAGACCCATTCGTCGTATACAACTACCACTAACTCGCTAGTCATTTACATTTCAGTGAATATCACAACAATACTGACATTAATGATAATTCGAAACGTGTGCTTATAAAATTAAAGGACGGTTTTGATGCGGTACGATTTTATTGGGAAGAAGGTTGCTTCTTGTGACTGGGTGGGATACAATGCGCGGCATTGGTGAAATGCACATAATAAAGGTTTGCTTTGAGTTCTATTTGCCACATTTAGTACATTTAATGAGAGCCTGACTAGTCATAACCAAGTGGACACCAATCAACTTGAAGGCTTGACACGAGTCTCACGTATTTCGACACGCTATCAACATATGGGTCACCCATCATTGACTTCCATAGCCTGTAATCAGTTTCTTCTCTCTAACAGTTGGTCGCAGAAATGCCAGTGTCGAATCCTCCATTGTTTCATTTGCTTACGCGTGCAAATGACTTTGGCAAAGCACCTTTCTTATTGATAGCATACAGAAAGGGGGATATGCCTCGTTGCTAACTCATCCGCTTTGGGCGGTTAGTCGATCAACGGATCAGTGCAATCGAAAGACCACCTGCTGTATTTTCGTTGCTCAGTGTTTGTCTGCCCAGTCGGTTGGTCCATTCACTGATCTACTCGGCCCACGGTAAGTTGGGCTGCAAACAATCTCACGGACGGGTGAGTGGAAAATTATTTTAGCATTCGCTCAGGACTATGATGCGTGGGATCATCAGTTGCTGTAATAATGCGTCACTAAAGCGTTGTTTAAGTTCAATATTATTATGTCTTGGTCAAAGAGTGTTTGTAGCGCGTCAATGACATTTGGATGCACAACATTTCGTCCACCATATTGTGTATGAGGGCAAGCTATTTTAATAATTAGTGTTATCATTAATAGGTCCTCTTCTTACACGATCCTTTCATGTTCGTCGAGTAAGTATCTGTTAGGTTTTAAGGCAAGCAGCCCATATTTTAAATGAGTTTAACTAAAAGGGAAATCAGCAAAATATGTGACATAATTTACGCGAGGCAAATCTAGCATTTGTTTGGCTATCCTTGCCGAAGACATCGTATATGTAAGGCAGCACACTGACAATTTAGAGTCACAGTATCACAAAATCATTTCACTTAAAGAACAGAGTGCAACAATGACTACTAGACTGAATTATAGCGGTCCATATCCAATTCTTATGGAAAGCGGTTTTCAAGTAGCATGATAGTAGATCTGTCATTATAACGCAATCCAGCCCATGTTAAGATAGCCACCCCTTTGGCGATGCCATCAAGAGGGCTTTACACTCTGCCGCTACAGATATCCTTCTGCGTAGCGCTCATATTCCTGCTCCACCGGCGCACCTTGTCAAGGCATTCCTGCAAATCTAGTCGAGAACACAGGCTAAAGGACCGCATGAAAGTTAAACTGATTTGTACATGTTGCCTCCTTAATCAGTCATCATTTGGGTATCATCCCAGCCATCCATCTGCTTTAATTAGCCTAATTCCTCCACCCGTCTCTCCTTATCTGCATTCAGGTAAAGGTAAGCACCTTGTGGTAGAAACGAGAGGAGCCTAAGAGCTTAAAAGGCAACCAGTTTAAATGACAGCATCAGAAAGAGACATCGATAGGACAACAAACGTCCAATCAAAGTACATTAGCATTGGCATATGTGCATGCAGGATGATGCAAGAAAATAGCTTAGGGTGAAATAGCACCAAAGAAAGCTATATCTGCTCCTGCGAAACCTTAAAAGGGAATGATGCCGAAAGTCTATATCAGTCGGAATTGAGAGCAACCACGCCGCACGTGCAACTAATTGATATACACGTGTCAGATTCAAAGAAGTCAATCAAGCAGCCATACTCCAGACATGCTCTGCTGCAAGTTATTTCGTCTACTTTTATTCATCGTTATCACGGCATCATTCCCGCCGTTTAGTTTTTCGTTAGTGCCTTCTCCCAACTAATTTCCTTTTGGCCTCGGGTCTTCTTCTTATTTCTTACTACCGCCGCCTCCACTTCCATCTGCTCGTTAGTCCCAACCTCCCACCTCGCCGTTTTCAAGACGCCAAAGGACCACCTCGGATGGAAATTGTAAAAGTTTGGGCAAGTTGTACTACCCTTCGCTCCCTCTCTCCTGCTTCATTTGCGCACGTCATTTTAAAAGCATTACATCTGGCATCTAATGTATATCACTCAGAAAGGGAATGTTATGCTTAGAGTCTGGTTTGCCTTAAAGAAGAAATTCGTGCTCATCGACTGGGTTAAATCCCTCATATTTAGCTCAGTCAAACGGCTTTGTCAATTCAATGCAAAATTTTATATAATTCTCTGTTATGGGTTGTTCTTTGTTAAATAAAACGCATCCGTTTGTTTGGACAGCATAAAATACAAAAGAGGCTAAATAAAAATACAGAAAAGCGGGCGAAGTTCCTTAGACAGATTGCCAAAACCCATTGCCTACTATCACCTTTTGTAGTAATGCTCTTCTTAATCCCTCTTTCAACAAAGTGGAAATGAAACAAAGCGACCTAGTCGAGCCTTCATACAGATTCTTCTTTGTTCTCGTGCAGTTAGTGGTATGATGGCAAAAGAAGGTCCAAATTTTGCCTTCCGCAACTTAGCGAAGGTGGTGGAAAAGTGAGGAAGAGTGTAGTAAGAGGATCGCAGACAACATCGCATTGGTGTTCTCCTAATAAGACTTCGAATGGTCCTGGTGGGACAAGCACACCAGATTTTTGTTTCCATCTTCAACCCGATTGAAGTTATTGGTTTGAGCCTGAGTTTGTGTGATTTTAGCGCCGCGCGATGTACTGTCAGTTTGATGCGCGTGATTGTGAGCCAAAATGTTTGAAAGGGTTTGCTTTAGGCGAAATCTCCACCTCTTCATGTGTGTGCAGATTGCGTCAACTGGGAGATTAAAATCTAACTAGAGCGCTTTTGTGGAATACCTAAGGATAAAATCGTCTTACGACGGTTCACTTTATTCTTCTGCCCGCCCAGAATAGTAGAAGACATTGGGGTTTAGGGAGTTTGGCAATGGATAAGGAGACTAATTTCTACATCGCACTGATAAAAGGTCTTAATTTCCCGTAAATTTTGCCCTCATAGTAGTTGCACTCGTTTTGTGGTCTCGTTTCAGAGTACTTAATTAAGTTGACCTTTTCATAAAACCCATTGCTCAGCGCATTTTTCAACCAAAGATTTCTTAACATTAAGCACAGTGGTTAAATTCTTCACTTTAAGAACTGAGCCAGTGCATAGGAATTTCGAAAACTCGTGAGTTTGCTTTGCACTACGTCCAGCACCCTCATCCATGTGCTTAGCTGTTGTACACACGTGAAATCGATGTTTCAAGATTCAGCTGACGAACCCGTTCCATAACGGCTCTTCTGAGAATGCATCCTCAAACATGCAATCAGCAAAATGAAAAGTGCACTGCATATAGTGGCTAGCGACTCCATCAACTTTTTAGCACGCACGCAACTCCAGGTGTTGAAACAGATCCTTGATAAGAGTGGATATAGTCATAAAAAATGCCAACAATTTCTTGTCTGCTTTTCACTTAGGATGGCTGGGATGAGAGGAACCAAGCTAATTTTGGGAGACATTAAAGCAGCGGCAATCTAAGCTAGTCTTGCTGATAGGTAGCTTTGTACTGATAGTTATGAGTGACAGGCTTCTAAAAATACCCTTGCTTTTGTCTATCAAAGCTGTGGCACTACATGTAATGAATACGACTAATGTCAAACATGGATATGTGCAATACATCCAAGGAGTTCCTGCAATTCGCTGCACTATAAATTAACAAGATTTGCTATCAAACAAATGTACGAGGTTACAAAGTTGGCATTGTTTACTTTGCTTTGAGCCAAGAAGGTCTTACATTTCGATCCCTGTTGAGAATCCTTTGCCCAGTCGAAAGAACTGGGATCTGCCGTTGGAACAGAGAAAACATTATCTGACGAATTGTTGATGTCATGCCACGGCTATGGTTCCTCCAAACAGGGAGATCTCCAAAAAGCTTTTTGTGCATACCTAACAGTCGCCTTACGCTATTTAAAACGTTATCGATTCCATCCAAATCATTTGTCTTCAACTTCGTCCTTTTAAGGTATGTAAGCTCGCAAAATGGCTAAATATTAGAACTGCTTTTAATGAATATTTTGGCTGTCCAAGGATTAACATTGTAAGTTCCTTTGATCACGAGCCGACTTCCAGTTGCGGGCAGTACGCAAAATTTGTAAGCCTAGAAAGAGAGCTTGTTGCCTCCAAATCTCCGTTGTGGAGTGTAACTGGCCAAGATTGAGGAGTGCAAGAGCAAATGATTCCACTTGCAAATTCTCAACTGAAATAGTTTGTGTTTGATTGGTCAACATCCATGACTCCACAGTTGACCACGCGGCACGCTTCATGCAGCAAGTGGTACTCATCGATTCTGGACGTGTCAGGGCGAAAAAATCAATCGCTACCATGCATGCCGCAATTCAATTCCATCCTTATTGCGCATTACCCGCTTTTGTTAGACTTAGCTGTGCTTCGACTCCCCTCTCGTTCAATGGAAGTTAAATGATCAAAGATGGGCAACGGTTTTCAGTTCAAAAAATTAAGGCCAAGTCGTATCAGCTAATCAAAATTACTAAGAATTTCTTTCGCTCTCAAGGAAAGTAGCTAGCTTATTGCCTTTTTTGGGCAACTTAATTTTTACTGAGCTAATCAGTTATTTTTCATGCGAGAGGATGCAGGTGGCGATGTTCAAGAGTATAATAAAATACCTATGCATGGCTCATTAAGATTAAGGCAGAGGCAAACATCAATATTGTCAGCCAGCCTAGATAGTTGTGCTTGAAACGTGGCGGTCTTGCAAGCGTTGTCTTAGCCTTGAGTGGTTACATGAAGCACATGTTCTCCACGTGCGCTTATAGAACAGGTTTCTTGAGAACCGAATAAAAACACACCGATTTCGTTGAGCAGTCTTGCAAAATGTGGCTCGTTGTAATTCTGATGCGAGATTTAAAAAGCAGTCGAGACGGCTTAACTTTTAGCATTTTCTTTGAATAAGAGCGAGTCAAAAACATGACTTCTTCTCCAAACTGCCCATACTGTCCAATAGCCTTTAATCTCAAAGGCTTATTGTCTACCTATGAGTTTATTTAAGGAGATTATTAGAGCTGAAGTCATCGATTTGCAAGACATAATTGGAATGCCACATCATGGATGCGATACGTAAATTTAGAAGGAGATTGCTCAGTCAGTATTAATTACTAAGAGAGGCGCATGACTTTAAATGATAATATTCGGGAAGAAGTGAAAAGCACGCGATGCCTCCATCCGCGCCATCCAGAGGTCTGTACTGCAGGGAAACTTGTTACATTGCTCCCATAACCACAGGGAGAAGTGGAATTAAACCACGTTGCGCCTCAGCCAATGCAGTTCATTTAGCTGCCAAGGCTATCATTTTGGGGGGTTTTACCTGCCACTTTTCAATGCAGAGCTGTATTCTAAAGTCATTTCGAAGGAAGGCTAACGGATCGCAATATCAGCACTCGAATAAATCCTCTCCTTGAGGAAACATAAGATTGACGATTTCTTTTTTTAAAAACATACGCAATGGACGCGAGTAAAAGGTGGCCAGCCGTGGGGATGGTCGCAGCAATGGTGGTAGACAGCAACCACCACCGAGGTTGTGCCTGCGCCGACGCTTGTGAAGGCGCCTCCACGTGCCATGGAGGTGAGGAATCTAGTCGGCGGTGTGCATGCCCTCCTCTACTTCTCTCATGCTTTGAACGCGTAACTAATGCTATTATTTCTGCATATCGCTTGCAACTGCTCAATAAATGATTAGACATCCTTGCTTCAGCTTACACTGAGCTTTCCTTTGGCATTTCCTTGTTGGGTGTGCGAGACGCATTAGCGACTTTAAACTGAGGTAGTTTTCTCTTCTATTATTGCACTCGATTGTCAAGGGATCTGCTTATTTCGCACTTATTCATTTTCAAGTTTCGCATGGCAGACGTAGGAAAACTTCTGTTCTGGCGCTGCAAGTGTTATAGATGCGCATTTATGAATGAATTGCAAAAACTATAGCATGCATTACTCTTACTGTTTAGCCTTGAAAAGTTTTAGGTAGCGCTGAAACACTTGAGATCACTCAGATATATAGGAAGCTATGCTACGATATCTAATTTACAAATTCGAATGCGATAACTGAATTCTGGTTGCTTTAGGCGGGAATTTCGAAGCAGCCGTAATCACTTGAAATTGTGTTACAATGCAGTCGTGATACTGTCATTGACTCGTCTTAGGTAACAATGATGATTGTTTTAAATTGCGGCACTTATATCAGCCTATCAGATATGTTTGTACCAACCTACCACGCAACCCTTACATTCCTGCGGTAAAAGATATAAAGTTGATGAGTTTTGGCAAATTCCACCAAAATGATTAAGTTTTAGCACTAAGGTACTCAGGGATAAACAGTGGAACAGTGTGAATAGCGGGTTCTTGTTGACATCTCTGTTGTTTAAATTTAGCTAATGTGATTGAGTCATGTTCTGAAATCAGCAGAATTTTTAAAGAGCCTTACTTTTATTTAAAAAATTAGTGCGACTTTGGGGCTGTTTTGACTGCCGTTGCGACTTCCTCACCACACCTAGCATGCCTCCTCATTGTTCTCAAAGGTGAAGTGTTTGGTTCTGGAGAGGGACGCATTGTGATTCTTTGTACGCGATAGTTTTTGTCAATACTCCACCACGATCCTGATCTAGCTTCCAACGCAATATTTCTGAAGATAAAGGGGTATATTAACGGTGTGTGCCTAAGTCGCAAAATTGCATTGTCAGCATAATCCTCTCTACTAGCTTCACAATACTTACTCCACTGCGTCCACGATCACACAGAACTAGACTCTTTTTCGCAAAAGTAACGAAATTGACTCCACATTATTTATCGATGCATTGCATTTTTATGCGGTAGGTTGCAATGCATAGCAACGCAAAATAACGGCTTGCATTTCATTTAGCGCCGCTCTGTACGCGGACTTCGTTGTGAGGAATAGGTAGAACTTTGACACGCCTGACGATGCAGTGTATGCTGATAAGAGAGCCGTAGTTTATCCAAGCCCAATGGTCTCCTTCCTCCTAGACTTACTCCATGCTATTTAGAATCCCATTTCAAAATACGCCATGTGAATGCAATAGTTGGTTTACGCGATCCGGTCCGTGCCACGGGAGTCATTGATGCGGAAAGGCTGTTAAATTTAACGCATTCAAATGGCGTTGCTGTATTATTTGGAGCAACGCAAGAAGGACAAATGCACAATTCTTTTACGCGTCGATCGTAATTTTCTACCTACCTCATAGCTCTGGCAGACGGCACGACAATGCTAAACTGATTCAGTGGAAATATTGCCAACTCGAAGCCACCAACCAGGCGAACGAAATACGCTATAATCCGTTAAGTACTGCTGCGTCAAAATTTTTTTCATTTGAGATACTGTGTGCATTTGCCGCAATTTACGCTTAAAGTATGCAAAAAGTCACTCATCGTAACAAAATGAGGTCAAGGATTTGCCATTATACCGCCATTTTACCGAAGCATGACTGAAAATATGCATCGCAGGCTTAGCTGCAATTGTCCTGCGATGGTCTTCTCTCTTTTTAGCAATAGACTAGGAGCTCCGAGTCATCGTTTTCCAGGTTTATACTCATCGGTCTACGTAGGTCGGCTCTCTGCTAGGTGGCGTTGCCATTGGGCCGTATCTATCATCCTCGACTATCTCAGTGTTAGTAATATCTAGTCTGCCAATCCACTATGCTTTATCAGCAAATAAGAAAGACTAGGATTTTTATGCATGCGACATCTTAAATGTTGTGCGTTGCATTATAGAACACTTCTTAAGGTACTGAATGACCTCAGCATTCATTTTTGCGATTTGGTTCAGTTAAACCACTGGCTGACGAGGACCAATGTTTATTCACTGTCTCATAACTTTTTTTGGGCTTATTCGTCTGGTTAAATGTTAGATCGCTTGCATGGTGGTTTATTTTATTCTATAGTTCATTCCCATACCTGTTCGCGCCTCCGATGTCCACTCATCACTGTTGCAAAGATTTGTGTCCAAAACCATTGTGCGCATTTTTAGTGCAGGAAATGTTTTCCATGTTAAGGCATGATACATTTTCCTTTCCGCCGCAAAATTGATCCAGCTATTTTTGGAAATTAAGATTATGCTTATCATTTGTCTCGCTTGGAATATAGTTTGAAGCAAGCAGGCACTTGGATGTGTGGCGAAAACGGCACGTGGTGATGGAACTGTGTGCTTTGCAGGACACAAGATCTCGATTGCATCTACATACGTTGACTGAAATATTTTTTTCATTTCTTCAAAGCTTATGTTGATTCCTGGTTATTTCGCCTGATTTGGATCAAGCATAATTCTGCTATCGACATTGGCTGCAATCCCTTTGATGTCCAAAGTCTCATCAGCCAATCTATAGCCCTGTCTCTGCCGAAACACTTGAACATGATTTCGAGTGCCGTTAATCGAGAAGAACTTGCCAAATTTCACCACCGCGCATTGCAGTTTGCCGCCTAATAATAGAGTGAATCAACAACGAGGGTTACCTCGAATATGTCTTGTTTCCGAATATACCCTCAGCCCCAAATGCGATTCTAAACACGATCGAGGTAACGTCATGAAGCTAATCTAACACTGTTGATAATTTCTATTAAGTTTAGGCATAATTCGCTATCGAAATAAAGGAGCGAATCACGTTTTACCCTTGCGGACCATAGCAAATCTCGGCCAGATGTGGTAAGGGAGCCTTAATTGCCTTTGCATTAGATCCACAATCACAACGCACCCTTGAATTAAGAGAAAATCTAATTAAGGCGACAGAAATCTCAAACCTCACTTTACAAGGAATAGCAAAATTTAATGTGACATGTCACTTAACATTCCATCTCTGTGCGACTCGATGCCTACAGGTGTGGAATCATTCGTCTGATTTAACAAATGATATTTTTACTATGCAAATGCAATGGTTGCTAAGTGGGTCCAGAGAAGTGCAGTGTTTTCTAATCAATGCATCACTTCTACCCATTTTGTTGGCTACCTTACATTATGACGAGAGATAAGCATAAAGCGTGCCTACACGATTAAGCATTTGCCTAATATCAGCATCTTCATATTCAGACTTCCCACTTTTTAATGATTCTTTTACAGTTATGATAGAGCCATTCCCCTTCTACCACATTTGCTGAGGCCGGTTTCGCCATATTTCCACGGTTTAAACGAAGGCGTTAATATATGATCCTGCTCACTAATATCCTATAGAGGAAGACATGCTCATTGCACACACAGGTAGTTCAATAATCAGTAAGTATAAGGTGTGTGGTAGATAGCCAAAATCGTGGACGATAATTTAATGTTGGCGTTTATTCGTTACAAAGTCAATGACTTCATATTTTAATTGCCCTTCTCCTTCTTTCACACGTGATGATGGTTTATGAGATGCCTCAATGTGACACCTCAGAGCATTAAAATTTTGCTCGTATTCGCATTCATGTAGGTGAGACATTAAACAGTAGGCTGGTTTTTTAACCTTAACCTCTAATTATCGCACATAACTGACATGACTGCACGCAACTCATATGTTTTTAGTAGGTAGTGCATTTCAACTCTGCTGATGCCTGAGGATAAGAACTTCTGGAGACGGTTTTTGAACCCTATAAAGTCATATGACCCCACTACTGCATTGAAAGCCTGCTTATTCACGTTGTGGCTTCTTGCTTCCTTAACGCTCTGGTAATTAAAGTGGTGAGCAAACCCACATCTGCCACCACTAACTTCTTCAGAGCTAGCGATGTCTGTTATATGTAACAATCTAAGCAGTAGCTTCAACGAACCTAGACCCAATTCATAACAGTTTTATTGGTCCCTCGCGCAGTGCATCGTGAATGTCACTCGAAACTAGCTTGCATCCAAGTCATTTGTATTTGACCCAAAAGCGTTGATGCAAAGGGGTGGCAACGTAATATCAATATAATCTTCACCCTAGGTCTAGACCCTAAATGAACTCCACTAACTCATATTAATGTCTTCTAAGCAGGCTTGGTTTGCTCAACGTATGCTTTTCTGACCATGCCAATTATGGCGTGGGTGTGATATCTCTACTTACTCTATCCAAATTCAGTCCTCCAATGCACCCTGAATAAATGAACAATCGGTGTGAATGCCTACCATAAGCAACAATCTCAGTCGAATTCCGTGAGACATTTGCCCATGAAATTGACCAAAATAGCTCAACCAAAATTGGCACCTTTTGAAACACAATTCACTGCACGAATGTTGTCGAAGAGGTGAAGGTACCAGTTCAAAATATATAGCACACTAAATATCTGCACCATCAGAACAAACAAAATGTGTTGCCTCTTAATGCCTTAAGCATTGCAAGGCCCGTTGCATCACCTCCAATAATGTTGGGGTGTGTGGAGCAAAATTCCTGTTCCTTCGTGGCTGGCTCAAAAAATAATGTAAGCATTGTTTGATCTGTAACATCCATTTTATTATTTTCCATTTAGAAGTGACTATGACAGGAAGAAGAGACAGAAGAACCCTTGTTCTCATACCACTTTTATTGGAGCCAAGTCGACATTCAGACATACCAATTGAGCTGGGACACCCACAACTTGGCTGGGCTTGACGCCGACCGAACTATTCTAACTGCAGTATCAGCCGACTTCTCAAACATGCCAATAGACAAACTGTGCAAGGTTAATCTGGAAGCATTTACATACCAAGCTAGCATCTGGTCCTACGTCTGAAAAATCAAAACGCTACCTACGGGTAATCTGGTGCTTACGACCGTGTCTATTGTTGTCACATGCTAGAAAGGAGCCTTCTATGCTCTCCGTATCTCAACAGGCGAATTGTGGGCACTGTTTTCATCATCTATTCATTGATTTTTAACCAGATGTCTTAGGGTAGACAAGCCGCCAAGCACCAATGCATTCGGGCTGTGGAATATTATGCTATGAGGCTTGGAATTAGTGAATCGATTTGAAGGCTGGCCAAATGAATCAAATGTGCAACTGAATTAAAAATGACCATTCGAAACTCCATCGCGATACTGTTGCAGACAGGCCAGCACTGCATGCTTTCGCATGCTCTTCACTGAATGGCAGCGTAGCCAACCATGCTTGATTTAATACGATTTGCGGTGGTTGACTTGCAGATGTAGTAACATGCATAGAAAAGTACAAAACAAAGCACTGAAATCCAAATGCCTAAGTGGAAGCGACCACCGCAGCAGGTTCTTGGTTTGTGTCTTTCGGCAGTTCAGCACAGCCGCCTCTTCCGCTAGAGGTACGACATAGAAAGCAACTAAGAAGCTATGATAGGTGGGATATATGTATGCTTTAATTGTTTCCCTTCCTCTAAAACTAATGGCAATTTAATTAAAATATGTTTAATTTAACAACATTCCATTATATCATTATCTCGCGCTGCATTAGACCAGATTTCCAAAACTAAAGGCTACGATTATTTAGTGCAGTCTAGATTAACATATACTAAACGGTAAATAGCACGTCAAGAAGTAAGCAGGCAACCAGGTTTCTGCCCGAGATTGATTAACCACGAATCCAATGTCGACTTTCACTGTGGTCCCGGGAGTGACGACTTTCGGACCGATCTTCCCCGTGTACTGACAGTAATACACGGTTCATCTACGGTCTTTGAATGAAATGCAACTTATCCTGTCGCACAAACAAATATGAGCGGAATGTGAGTGAATACGGATGAATGGAGCTGGTGACATCCCAACATTGAGAATTATTGATGTTGCATGCATCCCTGTCTGGCTTATCATGGCCGTGTTATTATTATTATTATTCAACAACTAAATGAAACGGAGTTGGAGCACCATTTGTGGAAACTCCTCATTATATCAGTCCGTGCATTACCTTGTTCTTGACCTACGGGTTTAATTGTTATTTATTGGCCATAGGGATGGGTACAAGTTGGTGTGCGGACCGCGTTTTTTTCGAGCCACGTAAAAATCTGATGACAAATATAGACTGCTACGCATATCTGCTTGTTATGTGTTGTGAGACATTGTGTGCGAATCGGCATGCGGCGAAACACGTAATTCTAGAGGCGAATACAAATGGCTAGACCTAGCTACATCTGAATTTCAAGATTAGTAAACAGTCTTTAGAGGGTGACTACGCTGTCCAAAGCGATTGGAATTTCCTAATTATCATCTAGAATAATGTTTTGTTCAATCTATGACAAGTTCCATTGCAATCATCGAATGCCCCACTCATAAAGAACCGCATTTTGTTAACAACGGTTGTAATTGATGGATTCCATACTTTGCACAGGTAGTATGCGTCTTGGTGCAACATGATACACCTTTCCCAATAATAAATATAATGCACTGTAACGCGTGGATTGCTTGCTCTGCTCCCGGAATCGTTAAGGCGACCACTTCGTATCCTGGTTATCGATCAGCTTTGGCGGTTGGCGAGTCTCTAAACCATGCTGGTAGCCCGAACCCCTCTTGCAAGTCAAACATATATTTGGCCTTAGGGGCTTCCTCGAAAGCAAGGTTATGTTCTCAAACAAGTCAAACGATTCTTTGTTTGACCAATTGTATTCCCCTTATAACGATATCGCTTAACCTCAATTTTCGCATTTCATCTCCCCACCACACATATGACACACATACTTCACCACTACCACCGTTGTATTTGTCTTATACATGCATTGATACACATATGCATGCAACAACAGAAGGCATTAAGCGTTTCGGATAAGGCGTGATGCTTAGGACGATACGTCACCTTACATCTGCGCGGCCGCAGAAGTAGTTTAAAGTAGCACTTCACTTCCAAGTGCTAAATCATTCGCAGTGTTTAACCTTCATACTGTATAGCAATGAACAACGATTGATCTTGCTTGTCATAGACCGAAATTGATTAGCGCAAATTGTGAACTCCGTCGAGTAACATTAAAATAACAACTTGCCTTCCGACCTCTGGCACGAAGCCCGATTTGCTTAGAGAAAAACTTGCACTACCTGGCCAACGTACGCTTTTCTCTCCCTGCGTTTTTCATTCAGAAATAAATCACCTGCACACACGAATGGCTGGAATAACGATAATTTATAAAATCCGGCGCCTTGACTATTGCCCTTAACGGGCCAGGGCTTTTAGCAGGCAGCATGCTCTTATTTTCCGGTTTTCCTTCTGATGTTTGTAGTTCTCGCCATCAGTCTTTCTATTTGTCTGCTTAGCAGTTAGCCTCACTTGCAAGCGGACTGCCACTGCAATCGTAGCGCCAAGTATATTGCATTCCCGTTCGTGACAGTCAGTAGGCATGCTGTAAACCAGCCTAGTTCCAGTATCCTTAATCGATATACTGAATAAAGGCAGCAAAAGTGCACATACATAAAGCATTGCGTGACAATGAATCAAGTTTTCCTCTAATTGAGTTATGTTTAAAAATGTGCCATTTCCAATGCTGTCCTCGTCAGGGCATTTAGAAGCCACTAAGGTAGCAGAAACAACAGCGCAGGTGGGCCACTTTTGGTTTCACAAGGGATCCATCAATCTAGGGCAGTGTGACTAGAATGGGTGTACAGCACCTTTGCAACATAGTGAATACTTTTGTTTGCCCTGCTATAGCCTTCTGCTGCTGGGTTAAACACCCCAATTTAGCTTCCGGATAATTAGGTGCCACTTAACTACTCGTTCACCCACTACGGTGTGGTGAGATCTGTCGTGCGTTCAAGCAGTATGACGCCAAGTAAGATGCCAGACGTTGCGGCCACATTGTGTGTACACATCGCATGAGGCACCGAGAACGCGAAGAAATGACAGATTCAAATAATGATACGTCCGAATAGAGACCCGAATCCCAGACTCTCAAACCAAAAGCCTGCCGCTGTACCGACTGAGGTAATTTACACCCGCGTAAGCCGATATCCATTGCACCTAAATATGCTACTTTCCATCAACAGAACAGTCGCCATCTCGGTCGTCTTCCTCCTAGTTTTCTCTACCCTGCTGCCAGACCATCAGCGTGGCTGCGAACGCAACTACAGACTGAAGAAGCTTCAAATATTGGTATAGAAATGCATAATCATAGCAGTCTGCGGGCGCATCCACCTCAGTGGTAATGGGATCTATAATGGAGGGTGGATAATGTGTGCCTTTTTAGTGCCCACGTACTTGTGTTTGGTGTTTGGTGTTTGGTGGGAGTGTGCGTGTGTGAGCGTATGTGTGATTACGAGTGATGAGAATGAGGGGGAGGGAGGTTAATTGGGATGCGACTTGGCTCATTGTAATATTTCCTTGTCCGTCTAGCGGTAATGAGTCCCGAGTCGCTCCCAGACAGCGCATGTCTAACTTTCGGTCAGGGCACTGTCTTCATCAATTCACACATCGCTGTTGGCTGCTCACATACCTGTTCACATGGCCATGGGTGGCTGATGGGATAAAAATGAGCGCAACTAGCGCCAGCATGATGGGTGGGTACAAGTTGGTGCGCTATCGGAGCTTGCTGTCTAGTCGACAGAAGTGGAGGTAGAAAGCTAGATACAGATGGCAGACGGACACTCGATAATTCGACTTTTCAGGTAAGGTAGGCAAAACGTCGATGCAAGATGCAGCTAAAACCAACCGTGCGAACAATTGAATAATCGACTAGCAGGGCACGGCTTTCACTTACGGTCTTCTGGGTTATAAGTTTAGCACGCTTCTACTGCGCCACCCAGCCTAAATAAATTTCATCTATCAATCTATCCTCCTCATCAATCGGGCTGGCACAAGTAACTCAGATACCCCAGAAGTGGGCCTCAACACTTGCACAAAGTTGAGATTTGTGTGTGCTTAAACAAGTACTGAGTGACCTAGTGGCGCGTAAGTGTTGAGACTGTGGGGGCAGAGGCCCATGTGGATGTCGAGGAAGGAGAGGAAAGATGGAGGTAGAGGTAGGTGTATGCTCGTAGCACTGCGGAGGTGCGCCTCAAGATGCGTTGCCTCCCTTCACGTGCCGCTCTTTGGCTTTCGCTTCTTCAACGCAGCCTTTGTGTCGAATGGCTCCTCCGCTCACACCTTAAGGTACCCACTGCTAACCAACTGAGGTGGTGGAGCAACAAGCAAAGAAAATATGGCAAAGGGAAGCAGGTGGACAGTGATTGTGTGATATTACAATAGGAAGGTAAAATCAGCTGAAGTATTCATTCAAAGGACTCTCTCACAGTTCCCTCATGTGTCATAGAGAAAATTAACTTCCTTGCTGATGCTCTCACATCACTTAGCAAGAACGCTTAGGTTGAGTTCATGATATGAATGTTGAAATATATTTTACCCACGCGAACAGCGCTTCAAGTAGCGTCAACGGTGCCATCGACGATATGTGCATGTACATGTACCAACTAAAATAACTGGTGTGACAAGCTCTAATGTGATTTGAAGCAAACGCTTCCTATATTATTACCCATAATTCACTCTCCATTGTTTCAAGATATGCATTACCAATTTTAAATTTAATTAATGGCACTATCTCTTGCCTTCCCGAATAAATGCACCTCAATATTTCCATCGTTTATGCAGTCCTTCTTAGTTCGGATGCATGGAGAATTTAGCAGCACATGATTTAATCCAACTGGCCCTGACCATTCTATCAGATTGGCATGACACACCGTTGTCCGACGTGTACCTTATGCGATGGACTGGACGCAATGACATCAAAATCTGCTGCAGGTTATCCTGGTCGTAGCTCAAAGCTGTGTTGTGGGACGGCGGATTGCTATTGGCAACCACCGTAGAGAGCAGCAAATTTAGGAAAAGTTGTGATCCTTTAGTGCTTTAAACATATGCAGACACCCTCTTGACCAGCATGCGGACAATGTGTTGTCTTGATGTCATGCAGATGGCTAGTCGCTCAATCTGCATGCTTACGTCGCTTATGCAGCCATGCCTTCTCCAGTTTTGTTTTCGCCACTCCCACTCACTACAGCGTTGAAAGTAAATGCAGTGTTTTACGGACAATTTAAGCCTCTATTCTCATGCCACCTTACACTTCCATGCTTGCACTTGTCCTATCTAACAAAATAGTGAATAGTGTGGAATACTTAGCGTTCCATTTCAGTCGCATCGCGTTGCCTCTTTCTCTTTACTTTGCTCTACATGCGATTATTAACATTTACAACCTAGCAACTTGCAATCACTGAATGTTTTTGTTGTCGTCAGAGTAAAACAACACTCGCTAGCAAGCGGAATGCGAAACATGCTGCAGACAACAGAAACTAATGCATGCAGAAGCCTTGCTCTAGATGCTGGTGGGCAGCTATGGTGGTACGCTTATGATTATGGGAGGCGTTAAATAATTAAAAAGCTTCTTGTGGATAAAAACGTGAAAAAATGCCCAGAAGATTTCAAGGTGAGGTGAGGTGAGGTGGAGGTAAGCATTTGGGGTGAGGCAGTTATCGGTAGCATGTGTGACTAGATCATACATTGTAGTGACGGACAAACATATTTTGTTGTTGATGGCACCTGTAATGTTTTCATGATCACTTCACAGCAACATTTGCTGTCACCTTGGAGCGTATGAACCATAGGCCCCTTGAAGCTGCAATGGCAGCAAACATAAATGATTCGGTGATGAGCTTACGCTTTTAAAAAACATGCAGTTTTGTAAAGCAGTGCACCCCATCTAACCATGACAACTTATTGCTTCAACCGCCACACACGCACCTGCAGTGTCCATTCGACTTCGTGCAATTCGAGTCTGTTTGGGTCCCTACTAGTGTGACCGAAAGATCCGATTCGAGATGCGTCGCTTCGTCTCAATTTCTGCTTCTTTGGATTTCACCTCTCCAATGGTGCATTTGTGCCGGATGCCTTTTAGGCATTTGCACACTTCTCTGTTCACACTACAAGGCGCCTACTGCCAAACGAATGAAGGAGAGGACCAGCAGACGAGAAAAGCATGCCGAATAAAGCAAGGCAGATAGGTGCTAAAATGCTCAGTGGAGCATTGAAGAACAGGATGGGCTACATTAAATGGATTAGCAGGAACGCCTTCTTAATCGTATTATAAAAAGCGAAAATGTATTCTGTTAACAAAGAAAACGTTACAATTAGCAACAGCAACATTATCAACTTAAACCAACACAAATAGAGTCAAATGCAAACATTACCAGTTGTAAATAGCTATTGTAACTAGCTCAGGTGTGCCTTGAAGCGAATGCATCCCCATCTTATTTCTTGTAATCTACTTTTTATTTGTATACTGCACGCATTGCTGCCTTTTAGTTCATTGAGTGGTACTGCTTCTCTCTTCCCAACTAACTGCACTTCAGCGTTTCTTTTAGTCGTGAATTTTATGCTAATTCGAACCCACAGAGAAGTTAGCAGCGCATGAGCTAATTCACCTCACCTCTGCTCAGTTGTTCATCTGGTTCAATCAGGTTGACATTATGCACCGTTGCCTGACGCGTCCATTGTCTAATGGGTTGGATGCGATGACAACAAAGCCTACTGAACATTATCCAGATCACAGCTCATAGCAATCCGTTAGTTTCTCCAGCTATGGTAAAATTATACGGAAAATGAGTCGTAAATTTTAGTGCTCATGCATCCATTACACTTGTCGCGTATTTTCAAAAATATAATGCGCGCATTTTGCCATAGCCTCTAGAATGTACCTTCCTCAACTCTCTTTACGTGTATTTATTATCATTGTAATGCGTTTTCGCTAGTTTGATGTATTCATTAGGCTTTATGGTATCTAGGGATATCAGATAAATGGAACGGTTGGCGAACGTGCAGTAGAGGCAATCACACATAAGCCAAGTCGACAACACGCGAACAGACTGTGATATGGAGATGAAGTGGACCTAAGAGTGGAGGAATAAACTCGGTATCTGTCCTTTTGGCTCAAATGAAATAACCATCATGCGACCTGTTCATTGCTTTGATGGTGTGCAGACGGTACCCTACCTAATAAACACTCAGTTTCGTTTACTACGCCTCTAGTCACTATGCCGTTACAATAAGTGAATGCAGTTTACGAACGACGAAAATGCTTATTTTCATGCCACCGCTAATAGCGAGCTTTCAGAGAAGAATGCCACATTCTGTTAAATAGGCGCAAAACAACGTTTACACCTCAATGGCTCGCAAAATCTTTAAGGTTTGATGCTGCCCGGTCCTCTATTTGCCGTCTGCTGCGTCGTTACACACCAGATTTATCGTCACTTTGGTGGAGGCTATTCTGTATTTTGCTCCATTGTAGACTGTAAATTAGAAACGATGGCTGAAGTAGAATGTGCTGGAGGCGATACCGAAAGGAACTCAGTGATCTTACTAAGGCAGTGGTATTGCGCATAAAATCTACATAAAATACGCGGCATAGGTTGTTACCCTTGACAAATATTTCTCGATTACCTATTTGCGCCAGCTTTAATTTCCCAACACCAAGACTGTTTTGCCTCAAACACTGCAAGAACTCTGATATCGTGTGCCCTTCATCTCTCATTAACGCGCGAAGAAGGCGACAGAGATGAAGTCACGGGGATTATTAGGTGGATATGGAAGTGTGCACGACGAAGAACCAGTATAGAGCTCAAAATTCTTCCTTCATTTGGATGGCAATGAAGGAAAGAGAAATCACCTTTATGACCAATCTGTCATGCATGTCAGGAGCAGTCCCTAAGTAGCTCAACTAGACCAAAACGTCCCTCCACCCTCCCCATTAACTTCTCCACACAACTGCCCAATGTCTTCGGGCGCGCCTGCTACTACAGCATCCTCTCCTCTATTGTGCTCAACTAAAAGGGCATCACAACCGGGATATTTATAGAACCGATTTGATGCGGTAGGTGTGGAACTGTCCCTTCTGTACATCACCACACACACGCACTGCGGTCTGGTCGTCGTCAGCTGGATCCCAATCGAGATCAAACATCACCAGACTATTTGCACCAATAAATTGTAGACCACGACCACCCGTTTTGCTGTTCTACGTGAAGACAAACACTGGCGACTGTGCGACGGATGCATGGGTTGTGGAAAATAACACACGTGGTGCAGGAAAAAAGATGTTGCAAAAAACTTGAAGCTGGATCGACAAAAATTGCTAAATTTCAGGTGTTAAAAAAAGATAAAAAGCTTGAACCTACTGATGGATTAAGTACAAGCTCAAAGACAGGAAGAATGAAGCTACGCCGAAATTCCCTGATAAACCAACTAACCGAACCCAAATATCTGCCTGTTCTTTGCATATTATCAGAAAGACAGAAATTCACATGAGCAAGGAAGATTCCCAAGAACCAAATGAAACAGTGCAAAGAGGCGGTTTGGCGGAATCGCTGCAAAACCCACCTTTTGAGAGAATAGCCGACCTACTTAACTTTGCACGCAGTAGTTGAGTCTAAAACGCGAAAACTCCAACGCTCCACCAAGAGCCAATTAATGGATTGACGCTTACTCTTCGCAAGCTAACAAGAGACAAGAGACCCTACCTCGCCAAGCAGCTGCCTTAAAACGTTCTTCAAAATGCTGGCTTTTCCGAAGAAATCACAGAAATGAATGAAATCAGTAAATCTGATACCATACGCGAGGACCGATTAACAGGAGCTCTCTCACTCATTCATTGGAAGTCGAAAATTAGCACCGGTCAAGAAAACGTGGAAGCGGGCGATTTCTGATGCTCAATCGCCCTCCCCGAAGGCGCTTTTAAGCTAAAGTACTACCTAATCGAAATCGTGCAAGTGTCTAGGCATTGGTAAATAACAAACGCATGAAAGTGGAGAGAACGGCACAACGGATTTGTTACCCATTCTAACGATGATAGGAGAGCCCACCACGCTAAAATGAAGAAGCCGTCTCATGCGTTCCATTAAAAATAAAACCGGTGGCAGAGTGGGAAGAAACAACAACGCTGAGGTCAGTCGTAAAAACACCACGCATCAAGCACTCGATGATATGTCTCGTAGATCCTCTGATGAATAACGGCGCAACCCTTGAGACAAATGTGAATTGACAATGTTTATCCCCATTATGGGTCCCGTGTCCCAGTGGCTGAGACCAAATTGATGGATAAGGCCATAATGATGAGTCGCGCGGCCATTTTGTCTGCGTCTGGTGGGTTTGAACAACCAAACAGCCAACACTATTTTGCGCGAACCCTCGCTTTACGGCTAAATCTTGTGCTACAGAAGCTATGCGTAGTCAAAAGATCGCTATTACCTACACTTCATAGGAAAGAAAGAGTGCAGACACAGTTCAGCACTGGCATGACGCCTAATGAGATCCAGCTAGCCTTCCAACAATGGGGCTGAAAAGAGTGAAAAATCAAAAAATGCAAGCGGTGCTATGAACGCATGGCCACGCAAGACGCCAGATAGGTAAGGGAACCTCAATGATCTTGAATAGGATTAGTTTTTTGTTTTAAGTGATGCCTATCGTGCACTAATAAACATCTGACGTTACCCTTGCCAGTTTCGTTGCAATATTTCGCGCGCTTTTATTTTCACAACTATGACATTGCTTTGCTTTGGCCAGAATCCATGGCCTTAATTAAAAATAAGAGCATCGACCATCGTCTCGTTGCAAAGCAAATGCAGCTATGTCCAGCGAGCTACTGACCTATAACAATGTAATCAGAGGTAGAGCATTTGAAAGAATAGATTGGCGCTTGCAATAACCACTTCTAACTCAATTGCTGCTTCCAAACAAGCTTTGGGTAACCTTACAATAAGCATTTCCCTTCTTCCTTAGTTTAGATATGTGTGATGAACGTTTTCATTTATAAGACTAACCACCTGACTGAAATAAATGCGTTTATAAGGCATCAGACGATGATTCCGTGTAGCACTCCCAAACCAGAGGAGCGAATCAGCCCTTTCAAATTCCTAATGCAAAATGAATCGTCTTTACCAATAATGAGCGATTGTTGAACTGTGTGGGTTGGGGTTAGGGCAGTTTGCCCTCTTTGAATAAAATTCAGTAGTGTTGATCCACACGATCGTTAAGTATTAAATTTACCAGTGGCAGTTTAGAGAAGAACTTGTCATTACACATCCGTTGCGCATACGCACGTAGACAAGCCTGCACTACTGATCTTTTCGATGATAGAGTAGTAGAAAAGTCTAAAAAAACAGAATGCTAATGACTTCTCGGATTGCATGAACTACTTAACAAACCCTTCGCGACTACATAGGAAGCGTCTGACGGTCATCTTGGAACCCCTTGTGTCTCACCAAACACCACTTCAGTCATTGTGAACGCGACAAAGGATAAGTTAAGGAAGATGGATTATCTCGTATGCGCCATTCAAAAAAGGCGCAGCAATTCTAAATTTAACCTGCCCATGGGAGGGAATCACTATTCCATCCCTGATTGTCGAGCATGTTTCCGTACAAGCGTACTATGTGAGGTGCTGGATGTAGACATTATAAGATGAATGGTCTATTGTGCTGATTTGGAGCAAACAGCCCCTGGTCCTTGTTGCAGATTCCTGATTATTTTCTTGCCATATTTGAAGACCCCAATTATCGATGACGTCCGAAACCCCACTGTCCACTTATCGCAGGACATTTCTAGATAGGAAATCATACATTCCTGTCGAGTTAATAGGCGAGGCTTTGTCCACCCAATTTAAATTTTGCACAAGGCGTGCACTTAGTACTATTCCAAATCGCGATCATGGGAGTCAGCAACTACCATTCTCTTTTATAGGCTTTCGTGTAATGCTTAGATATCGTAAATGCCCAAATTTTTAAAAGAAGATAGCATTCTTCACGAGATATCCGTTCCGAATTGACGATTTGCAGTGACTTCATTCGCATTTGCGATGGTGCAATGTGGATGGGGTATGCTGAAAACATCCCTTTTAGGTTTTTAATAAAGACAAATAAATGCTGGATCCTACGATCAGTCAGTTAGGATTTGATTTGCCTTTTCTGGCCTGAACGTCTAAATACTACTTGTTTGGTGGCTCAATTAAACCAAGTATTCAAGGCGAAATAGCCTAACACATGGCCGCTGGTCTGACAAACCCGGTGACCTCCCAAGAATTCAACCTGGAAATCACCACGAGGTCCTTCATAGCTTGCTTTGTGCAACCATAGAATTCATGGAATAGTGCACTTGACCTGCTTGTGGGAAATCTGCAAGCATTAAGTAGCGCCGCAACAATTAAGCGATTGAACCATCAAGTGTACTAATCATTTTATGGTGTAAATGTGTCAATCAATAAAGGATTTTAAAATATGGAAATTCATGTGGAGTGGCAGAGATTGACCGAAGCAAATTTCCTCGGCTTATATACTGTCCGAATGGTAATGACTCTACTCTGTGGGCCATTCTAATGCGCACCTGAGCCTGACCTCAATGCGCCTGAAATAGTTGTTTCATTGGCAGTTCAGTGACCTGGAGTGGGACGAAGCACCCTTGACTTCGCTTGTATTATAATAGTGGAATTCTTGGAGTGGTACGTGGATCGCGTGAGAAGGGCACCGCAAAAGCAAAAGAATTCATGATAGTTTTATTGATGGAAAAAGAAGACAACGCTGATAGCTAAAAGACAATAGTACTTTTTGGGTCTTCAAAACCTCCGATGACGCAATCGAGTAGCGTCACCTACTCCTTTAACCGTACAAAAGGCAGTGAGCAGAACACGTTGACAGCCTAGTCGACCCGTCGATGTTCTCTCTAGCCCTTTGCAAAGCTTCGTGCCCTTGTATTTTGACGTGGCGATTCGGCTGATGATTCTGCAGTCTTTGCTGCCATAATATAGGTCCACAATGCTCCAGCTAGCAACTGTAGTTATTACAAAGAAGACATGGCAAAGAGCGGTTAAAAGATATGCAGATGTCTTAAATTTGATAACCCTTTTTTGAATTGCATTTACTGACAACTTGATGCTATCCGAAACGCCGGAAGACTGGGCGGATTTATTCTAGTGCGAATATTTGTGGTGCAGGCAACCGCGGACAATTTTTGAGTAATTGCGCAAAAACACCAAAATCGGGCCTCATGTTCATGCACACCTTACGCACTTACTTCGCTTGCGCTGCGCCTCAAGCCTACCAATGTTTAATTTAAGCCGAGAATCAATTAGTCAATTACGTATGCATGCATGAATAAACTATCAGAGCACAGGCGCAGGTTTGGTTTCCTCTCACATAATCATTATCATTTCTTGGTCAATATCGCCACCGAAGAGCCGAAATCAAATGGTAAGAAGCGAGAACTGTTGCTAACATTCACAATCACATTTCATGGACTAGCATTGTCAGATTCTTGCTGAATTGGGCGTGCTCACCTCATAGCATGCCCATCTTGCAACTATCACTTGCTCCTACAGCCTCACCTTGCCAGCACTGCACAGTCCCTCACAGTTCCGCCATGCTGTGCATTACTGCACTCATTTTATCTGTCCCTTCTGGTGCTAATTTACACCAGCACTCACCTCACCCTCTCTCCTCCTTCTCGTCACTTACTCACCCGCTGTCTACGCAGACCTACTCTTCCACTTCAGTGTTTGGCCTTTGTACGCTTCCATGCCCACATACGGTGAGCTGATTAATGGACAAGAAATTACCTTACCGATCCGGTTTGGGCAGCACAGCCTGTGGTCTGAACCTGCGTGCGTTGATTTGAATGATCAGGTAGCAAATCAAATCCCCATTATTCCATTGTCTGTGTATCATTTTATCACCGGTCTAACGAAAACATTGGTTTCAAATATTGTTTACCACATTTCTTTCCACAATGGGACACACGATACAATCAAAACTGTAAATTTATTTTCATCCATTAATTTGGGCAAATATTTTGGAAGTAAGCGGCATAAGTTTTACTAAACAGTGAAGTGTTTTCACGAGTATGAAAAGGAATGTGAGGATCCAATAATAGATTAAAGTACATTGAGCTGAATATAATGTATGCGCAAGTTCTTCGCGGCCATCCATGGATTGCGTCACGGGTGATAATCGAGAATGTGGAAGATGGGTTTTGTTGCAAGGTTTCCCGTGATGTTTCCTTAAACCGTTTTGTGGCATTGCGCCCACAGCTGGATTAGGTGAGTTAAATCTGGACTCCTTTGATGACTTGGTTGCTGGGCGGCGACCTCATACAGAATCCTTTAGCTTTCTTGTTTGAAAGTGGAAATCTTAATATGACTTTCACCTCAGTCCAATACTACCCAATCGAATGCGTCAAAGAACCCATCCACTAGCCCGCAGAATTAAACTTGAAACGGTGGAGAGCGGAAATACGCCATGGCATGCTAAAGGGAAATCGATCAGAGTGGCGCTATTTAAAATGTGTCCCACGTAATTGGTCAGCGCTTCAGACGCAATCACAAAGGTAGCGAGCTCAATCCCATTTTACCCACTCTTTATTCTCCAAAGTACCAAATTAAGAAACCGGCCGGGTGGTTAAGGCGATGGACTCGAAATCCATTGGGGACCTCCCGCACAGGTTCGAATCCTGCTCGCGATGTCCTTTCTGTTCTTCAAAACTCCTTTTCTGCCATCGCTTCTTTACCTCGCTTGCACATCAGTGCGCGAAAGATATGCACCGCCGTTTGCCTGACGCGGCCGCAGCGTTACACGGTTGTGAGGGGGCAGTGCAGTGAACCAATAGCAGTATATTTTACAAAGAAGTCATAGGAGTCGCAGAAGTCAGAAAGGATTTACTGGCGATCGCTTACTGGCGCCACAAGCGAGATCCAGACCTGCGCAGGAAACGCCCAATTAATTCCTGGTCCATCGCCCTGCCCACCCAACCATGGAGACGTATTTTCAACCCCACCAACCTCCGTCGACAAGACCATGCAGACGTACCCTACATCATTGCACTGCTTCAGCTCACCACAGAACAACAACGGCATTACCATCACCAATGCTACAGCACTTGTCCATGGCCGTTGCTTACACGATTACGGGCAGGTATGTTGGTACATGTGCAACACGTATTTAAATATCGAGTGGGTCTTGTGGTTAGTGATGTTGTAACGCTATACACCAGGCATGCCGTGGTAGCTTAGATAGGAGATCGAAATGTTCCCGGTTTTGAGCCCGGGTTGCGGCAAGTTCACTGTTGCACTCTCGCTCACCCATCCCTTCCTTTGCATACGCCTCTACGAGTGCGGACGTGGTGGGAAATAAGCCACTATGAAGACGACCAAAGTGAGGCAAAGAAAGCTGTTCATGTCATCTGTGTGGAGAGCAATAATCGCTACCACGACGCACGTGAGAATCAATCTCACGCAAACACATTTATTGAAACATCAATCCTTCTTCATCATCCGGCCACTGTCTGGCGCCTCGATACTTCCTGTCCGCCTTATCTACCCCAAAGTCACCACCACATGACTCCCTCACCACTTGCACACCTGCTCACCTTAGCACCACGCACATCGACGATGCCCTCGGCGATCCATGCTTCACTCATTCTGCTAACCTCACTCGCCACCTGTTCACAACTTCACTAGTTTCCTAATAGCGTCTTTACAATGACCTCTGCTCCTGATCTGCCGGTGTTGCATATGGCTATACTTACCCGCTTGGGTGGCTGAACGACCTACGCTTTGAAGCCATGAAAGCACGGGCAGCTCAGTGGCGGTGTTTGGAATACCACCCACCTGCTGTATATCAGTCATTACTGAATACCGTAGGGTGTGGTCTAGTGAGATGTTTTGTGAATTGGTGCGGGTCAGTCTCGGTAACAGCAAGAGCGTTAGCATGTGGACGTAAGATTGTACCTGGAGGGATTGACATGGAGTGGGCCATTGCTACCAACCAAAACTAAACTAAGAAGGTTTACTTTTAAGTCAAGCACTAAATTAGGTGCGATTTGGACTAATGTGAGTTTCTTTTCTTTCGTTCATTTGTAAAATTCTACGCCGAAACTGCCATCACAACATAAATGAGTAGGCTAACTTTCATTATTATTAAAACTAGAATTCGCCAGAATTAAGGCCAATCCTTTTACCAAATCTAATTTTAATGCCTTAAGGATAATTTTCTGACAAACTTCACGAAGACCTGTCATCACCATCCGAGTACTTGTGCATGGAATTCAAATTCTTCAGTACAGGTCGGCGTAACATTACCTCGGTATTTGGCAAGCGAGTGTGCCTGACACTGCCAGCATTCCGTACTTCCGGTTGATAGTCATTTCACCGGACAGATACGGGTCACTTTTGTTTACCGTCATTGGCACGTGATTGACATAAAATTTCAATTTAAAGGAATAAGTACCCAAACGTGGCAAAGTGACATTACTGAGAAAGCAATCCTCCTGCACTCTGACAGGCAATTGTTTAGCAAAGTTAATCAACAGAGAGTATGGCCCACACAAATGCTGCTGTTGCCATCCGGTGGTAAAAAAGCGAGTTTGTTTCTCGTGCGTACATGTGCATCCTCTCAAATCATGTGGTTTCTTACTGCATTCATGCTTTTCTAGGAAACGGCGTGTACGATTTAATTAGAGCTCAGCAACAATACTCGGTATTTTCTGTTGACTCTTTGGCAGGTTTTTATGCTAAACGCGGAAATGGCTTCAACTTAGCCTCAGGTCAATTGCTTAAAATTTAAGACAGGAACCAATACATTTTATTTTTTCACAGGATCAAGTATTCATGTTATGAGCGGTGATAACGACCTTATATCATACCATGCCTTCTATTGATAATCTATCGTAGGAAATCGTTATGCCAAAACTCGTGTTTTAGACTGCAATTCCCTGCATGCAATACTTACCTCCCAACTAGGAAAGATATTTAATGACGCGTTGAACAGGCGTGTTAGAATAAAAAGTCTCAATTTAGTTACTTGGATTCGATAAGCAAGGCTGGAGAAGTTTCGAAATTGCCAGTTAGATGCATGCTTTACCAGCTGAAATTCCAAGAAAATAAATAAAGCTTTTTCATCGACCATATTGCACTTGCATAATGTGGGCATCTGTGTTCCTCTTAAAGGCCTACAAAATAGCCCTCCATCCGCCCTCCCAAGCTGTGTGACGTGCATGTGGGCTAGTCAATCTAACCAGATTCCTTGCATTTTGCATCACGCATTGAGGCCTCAATTAAAAAGGATGTTAAAAGGTCTTGTAACCTTATCCTTAGCGGCAACAATGTCATTAAAGTTCACTCCATGTGTCAGGCTTGGAACAGTAGAAGTAAAAGAGATTTAGTCAGTGTACATACTTCCATAGTTTACTGCTTCAAAAAAAACACTAGTAAAGTTCTCTCCAGAATAATCCTTTTTAAGTAGGAAACCATGTTTATAAGCTCTTTTTGTCACCGCTGTCAATGAGCGCATGTGCCTTGCTTCCATGCCTCTTCCTCCATTTCCGCCTGTTGGCTAAATGGTTTGCCGTGTAAAAGTGCATATTTTTTGCTATGCCTTTGATATTGAATTAGCAGTTGCAACTAAACTACCGATACTTTTACGCTGATAAGCGTTAGTCAAGTTTTGCTCTTTGCCTAAGCCTATCGAAGGGTGGATGAATGGAATGTGGCCCTAAGCGCAAGTAGACACCGGTTAAGAAAGTCATCAGCAACTGATAAATGTGCATGACATTTGAGAGCTTTTGAAATTTTAAGAAAGACGCGGTATGCACATATGCAGATGTTAATGCGTCTTTAACATCCTTTAGTTCCCATATGTTGTGATAAAGGGCTGGCCTTAAAAGTTAGCGCTTTGAGCTGCAGCAAAAGTAAGTGAAAATTAGAAGAGCCGCTTTGAATATTGTGCTCCCATAAGTGCTATCCCCTCTCCGCTTGTCAGCACGAGAACCTGGGATCCCCAAAGAGCATTAAATAAATGCCGTGACTCGCTAAGCTTGTCTCCATGACATAAGGAGCAGAACATACCACGCGTAAGCATATTTATGACGATCTGGTCTATGACAACATTCTGTGAACTGTTGGACGGCTAAAAAATTGAGTGTTAAAGGGCGATACACAATAAGTTACATGCACTTTATTCATGCAGCGGGTGAATTCGGAACAGAATCGTAGGTACTTTGTACTTGTCAAGCAATGAATGATATACTAGATACGTATCGTTTTGTTAGCGGGGGTGTCTTCGCATTGGTCAAATTTGCGGCAGTCTCAGCATGGTCAGTTATCTCGCCTTTTCACCGCATCATTTATCCACTGCGCATAAGCACAAAAGTTTGTTTAGATATTATTAATAATTGCCAACTGCAACTCTGATGCATACAAAGTTTTTCGCTTATGTCATATGAAAAATGGTCTGTTAAACTGGTATCCGTGCGATTACCGTTGCATGACTTTGCTGCTGTTAGCCTAATATTGTGCAATGGTTGTCAAATCTGTTGGCTTTATATGAATTTGTGCACACATTATTAAAAAAAAACAAATTCGATTTTTTAATTACTTACCGTCTTTTAGTTTACGCGAGAAAAAAGTTTTGAGCTGTTTAAGGTTGTGCGAGCTTACAGAAACCCTCCAGGCTTTTAAATAGCCATTATTCTGCAAATGTCACCTTGACCATGTACATTTGGACAATGCAGGCAGACCTAATTTATGATCTTGCAGAATGAAAATTAAGCCGCCTCTTCTCTGTGGCACAGTCTTTACCCCACAGCAATCGAACTGTGAGAGGAGCGAGTAGAAAGTGATACGTTTAACGTACAGCTCAGAATTGGGAAAAGACATGCTCTAACTGTCTTTAGTGAGGCAATCAAGCGGAAAAATCATCGCGATTATGGCTGACATCTTTCATTTACTCACACCCTTTTAGCAATTTTGAACTATACACCAATTCGTCGGTCAATCAAAGTCGCTGTTCTTGTTCCATGCTTTATGTCGAAACTGCCACAATAATTCCAATAAAGCACGATTGCGCATGCAGTGCTGTAGTGTATTTTATTATGCAAATGCGGTAAAAACATTGGTTTGCTGAACCTGTACCTATGTGCAGCCTATTAATTGTTTGGTTTCAACTGTTTATGTGCTTCATTCGCTCAGAAATTATAATCATTAATTGTCTTCCGCTGCATTGTGCCTAATAAAATTGTTCAAGTTCAGTCTGATTATGGTTACGGCTACGATCACAAGTCGCAAAGCTCGTCGGACTTGAACTGGTATCCTCTCAATTAAATAACGTTTAGGAAGCGTAAAGTAAGCCGCTTCAAAATGAAATCGGTGTTGCCTAATCCCAGGATCGCATTTATCTGGTCTTCTTCGAGGATTCGGCGTTTAATCCGACCATTGTCAAGCAGCGAATAATCCCAAAACATCAAGTTTTTCATTTTTGGAAAGTCATTCTGCATTAAACACTCGAAAGAACACTTAAAGCTAGATGTCAATTTATGCAAGACCAAGCTCAGTTCCCTTCCCGCATGCATCCAAGCGCATGGGAGGAGAAAATGAAGTAACAAAAAATCGCATGATTTGTCACTAGCATATTCCACTTAGTTAAAAGGGGCAATGTGCTGCTGACGCATCAGTTCCAAGTTCTCTGTGCGCTCACAGAGGCCTGTGCGGTGTTTAAGCTTGAATCAAGTTTGTTTCAGACGTGGAATTTAATAAAAGACTTGACTTCAGAGAAATCATCAAAGGAAAGTGAGATAAAGGCAGGGAGCAACCATCTGACCGACATCAAAGAAGCAAGCATGCAAAACATTCTCAAAAGTGGCATGTAATGCTTTAGCTTTGATGATTTGCTTGAAGCATTGATTAAATCGAGCCCATTTGATGTAATTAGCTTCACTTAATCCTGCCACACAAGTTAAGGTGAATTGGCAAAGTACTTTTGAAGGATACTCATTGAAATGTTACGGGCTTCATTATGTAAATTAGGCACTGAGATGCGAGTGCCTGTTGGCCAATAAAACCAGCCAGAGATTCTGAGACCCACTTTGCGGCACCATGCATTAATGTTGGTATGCTTTTCCATTCATGAAATTATCATTCTGGGAATCATAAAGAAGTAGGCGACCCGTGTGCTACGAGTTCGCGTTAAGGCCATAATTGAAGTGTGCACAGTCTCGATTTTTATTTCGCTGCAGTTTTGCTAAGTACATCCCAAGCTGTGCCTGGTCTGTCAATGCCAAAAAAGTGAGAAAACAGGTGTTGTTCGGAAAGCAGCCCATCGTTTATTCACTCTGCGAATTTGTCCTTTATAGACATGCATCGCCGTATTTGACGACCAAATCGATTCGTGGCGCCTTGGCACTTTAATTGTGTTTCAAGCAAAGACAGTGCTGCAGTTAAACACGCTTGATTAAGAGCAATTGCTTGGAAGACGTGTGGCAGTATTTCACGTTTTGATTTTTCGGAATATAATTCATCGTTAAGGACAATTTGGTTAAAATTTTGCATATAAACATTTACTGTAGAGATTCGGCATTCTGAAGCATCATAGAACAAGGCTGACCTAAATTCGAATCGTGCAAAACACAGCGATCACTTAATTGATCTTCACAGTTTCATTCTCGCAGTTATGAATTAAACAAGCGTTATGCACAATTATGATCGAACGAAATTTTACCATCGTATGCATTCAAAAGATGCCACAATGTGTATCTCATAAATCTTGCCATCTTAATCTACTGCACTCAGGTATTTATGAATAAATTGCAGTGCGCGCCGTTGGAAAGGCCGGTTATCAAGGAATCAGGCCGTGTCTTGAGGGGTTCTTCTTTCTACTCTTTATGCTAATATTTCTCGGTTAGAACCTGCAAAAATGAGTGGATGCAAATTTGTTGTAGTAACTACTTTGAAGCAAAGTGCCACTGGACTAAATACCTCTACGAGTATTGCTCCAGCAACCCTTCGTTTCCTGATTAATCTTACTTGCAAGCCTCTTCTTTCCATTTGCTTCTTTAAGGTACAACTTAAGATTTCTTGATTTCCTCCCACGCAGATTACTTGCGCTTGCTTAAATGAAATGGGTTTGCTCAGCTAAAAGGCAATTTCATAGATCAGATGCAATGGTACTGAATGAGTTTGGTCTCCAGGCTTTTAGCTGAAGTGCGAAATTGAAGAAACCTTAACAAAACAGCATCGAATTTTAACCAATGCTCACACCAACATCAAAGGAACGTGCCCTTAATGTTGGCAGTGATAAGGCACGTGAGAATTTGGTTTTTTGGGGCTCTTGATTGTGGGGTGCAGCTGGTCTTATTTTTCTTTTATCGGCACCACATAATCCTGCCACACATTCCCTAGTAAAGTGTGTGAATGCGAATGCGGAAACGGAGCTGTTCAGCGTTATGGTTCCGCAGCGGATTAACTGGGTTTTGATCTTAAAAATGCATTAACCTGCTAATTAATGCGATTAAAGCTTATTGATTGGAATCTGCTTGCTATGCTCTATCACGTTAAACTACTGTTAGCTAGATGTGGGCTTCTGTCGATTAGAAAACAGGTAACAAATTCTGAGCCTTAATTATTTAGCACATTACGATATCGACATCGGTTCTTTTATGTTGCAATTGTGTTGTACATGCGATGAGGCTAGGTGAACGCACATGAAATGCAGATTAATAGTTTAAAAGAGTTAACGTGACTCACTGATGTAGCGGAATTTAAGTTACCTCTACAAACAAAAGATGTGTTTTGCATAGGACTAAAGTGGTTTGCCCAGGAGTCAAAATGCAAAATCTGCCCGATAAATCACAACAAAATTCGCAATAAAGGAGCATATTCATCACTGACAGCGTGCAGAAGGAAAAGAATCAGAATTGACTGAGGAGCAAATATTAGCAAATTTTCTCCACTCCAAAATTTTCCCAAAATTTCCCTCAACATTTTAATTTGAGGACATCCATGGTGCAAAGGCAGAGCATGAGAAATTGGCTGGAAACATTGCGCATCTAGAATAACGTGCCTTCTGAGGCATATCACGCAACAGAATAAGAGCATAGTAGCTGTTTTTAATATAAAGGTTGAGTCCAGCCACCTATTACAGTTAGGTAACTCTACGTCATAAATCCAACAAACTAGACCATCTGGTCGATTCTGCAATCGAAAGTTTAGGAACCGTGCATGAGATCGATCAATAGATAACCAGTAGGCGGCCGAATCCCACGCTTCCACAATAAACTCACCCGCGCTACTACGCAAGGTCAGGAGAGCCGTCCTCTTCCCTTTTCTGCTCACTCTCAAATGACTGCCAACTAGAAGGATGTTCATGCAACTTCCTCCCCCACTGAAATGCAGCCAAATCAATGGTAAATATATAAACTAGCCCAAACGTGAACGAAGGATTGGGATCATTCCTCTGCAACAAGGTTATATTTGGCAGGAGAAAGTGAGATCATGGCAAAAGAGGACACGCTGTTTGAATTCCACATAGGAAGGAAAGCTGGACGATAAGTTTTATCATAAGCTAGGGGGCAGCTTGGAAAGTAATACCTGGTGCTGGCTTCCTTTGTATTATTAAATAGGTCCTAAATATTAAAAAAGGCACGTTGTCTACTCAGCAAAGCTCTGCAGCCAACGTGGTTGTTTCACGCGCTCTTTTTAATTCTGCATCTCCCCTCATGAACAAATTAGATAACTTTGGATCACGATTAACTCACATCACTGATAACGGGAGGAAGGAACCTCGCGCATTGCTGAGCATGTATGCGACTCTGTAATAAAGAGACATATTCAAGCTCACGATAGACACTGGCGAATTTAAACCTATTTAATTACTGTCCAGCCGCCTACCGCTTCCCCACCTGCAAGGATTAAACTATCTGATTTTGGAGGTGTTATAGCACGAGGTGAAAAACCACAGGAAAAATAAAGCTGCGGTAGTGTATGATTGCAGAATGTCGCGCGACGCCAGAGAAATGGATGCGCTTCTTTCACACTACATAAACAATTTATTGGACTCGCTGTACGAATTGGAGCAGTTTTCCACTTTGAACTTGAGAGTCGGATGGATAAACGGAAACAGACAGAAAGCAGGCGGCATTTATAGCGCCGTAACGCAACATTCTTTGGAGTCCATAGAGCTGCAGCTTCTTTCCAGCGTCTGACATAGATAGCATCGATTGACCTAGTTCCAAAACACTTTCTAATCCACATTGATCGCATCACTGTCGTTTAGGTAGATAGCTGAGAGCCCGAGAGTCTACTGAAACTAGTGTTGTGTCACCTGCAGGACGCAGGACTGACGCTGAATTCAAGAAAGTTCCGTCGCTTCTCAAGTCCGTTCGACGTGTCAGACATCATAAAGGGCAACACAGTATAAGCTATCGGCCCTGTCTCTGTACTGACGCATCGTCGTGCACATTTCCATATCCACGGAATAATCCCCGTGACTTCAACTCTATCGTCTGCTGCGCACGTTAATGAAAGATGAAGTGCACACGAAATCAAAGTTAGCGCAGTGTATGTGAGACAAAGGAGTCTCTCTTTCTAACGTCTAGGCCGGTGCTGATGCCGTTTTAATTGTTTGAATTCGAAGAACCTGACGGGAAATAAAAGCGGGCGCAAATGGAAAATCGCAAAATATTGGTAAATAGCAGCGGTCTTTGCTATATATTTTAAATATCTTTTGTGCGCAACACTACTGCTTCAGCAAGGTTTCTGTGTTCCCCTCGCTCCTGCATTTAGCACATTCTACTCCAGTCATAATAGCTAATTTATGGTCTACAATGGAGCTAAGTATGTGTTAGCCTCTACCAAAGTGACTATAAACCTGAAGTGTAATGAGGCAATGGACAGCAAATATAAAACCAGGCAGCATCAAACCTTAATGATTTCGAGAGCCATTGAGGCGTAGGCATCGTTTTACGCTCATTCAACAGAAAGTGGTCTTCTTCCCTGGAAGCTCGCCACTAGCGGTGGCATAAAGAATAAGCATTTTTGTCATTCATAAAACACTGCATTCACTCATTATAACGGTATGGCGACTAGAAGCGTAGGAAACAAATTCGAATGTGGATTAGGTGGGAGACCGCCTCCATTCTATCAAAGCACTAAATTGGCCGCCTGGTGGTCAGTCCGTTGGAATCAAAAGGATGGGACCAATCTTATCCCTTCACTCTTAGGTTCAATACATCTGCATACCACAATCTGTCCACGTGTGGTCTACATGGTGTTTGTGTGATTGCTTCTGCTATACGTTCGCCAACTGTCTCATCTATCTGATATCCTTTGATACCACAAATCTTAATGAATATATCAAACTAGAGGAAATGCACCACAATGATAATAAACACACGTAGGGAAAGTTGAGGGAGATGCATTTCAGGGCTTATGGCAAAGTGGGCGATAGGAGTAGCTGCATGAGCACTAAAGTCTGCAACTTATTATCTGTATACTATCACCACAGCTGTAGAAACCAACGGACAGCTATGAGCTGTGATCTGGATAAGTTGCATAAGGTTTTGTTGTCATCGCGTCCAATTCATTGGACGATGCATGCGTCAGGCGAAAGTGCATAATGTCGACCTAATAGAATGATTGAGGAAAGATGGACAAACACGGAGGGGTAAGTTGGATTAGCTCAGGCACTGCTAACTTCTCTGTGCCTTCGATTTAGCATAAAATTTACAACGGAAAGCAACGTTGAAGTGCAGTTATTTGGGAAGATAGAAGTAGTGTCCACCATTAATCTAAAAGGCAGCAATGCACACCACATATGAATAAAATGTGGATTTCAAGAAATAAGATGGGGGAGCATTCGCTTCAAAGCACACCAGAGCCAGTTATGATAACCATTTTTAATTAATGGTGAATGAAATTGACAACATTTGTGCCGATATAGTTGGCGGTGCTGTTGTCGCTATACGTAGCGTTTTCTTTGTAAATAGAATACAATTTTGCTTTTTATAAGACGATCAGAAGAGGCGTTCCTGCCAATTTCCTAAGGCACACCAGCAAAGAAATTGACATCATTTTGATTTATGGAATAATTAGAAGGTTAGTTCTTTGAATGAAAATGCGGCCTATTCGGTTTTTCAGTACTCCATTACGCATTTTACTATCTACCTCCTTTACTTCATTCGACATATTTTCCCCATCTGCTGCTCATCTCCTTCATTTGTTTGGCAGTAGGCGCCTTGTGGTGTAAACAGAGAAATATGCAAATGCCTAAGAGGCATCCAACACAAACGCATCATTGAGGAGGCTAAATTTAAATATGAAAAATTAAGACAAGGCGACACACTTTGAATCAGATTTTCAGGCCACGCCAGTAGGGGTCCAAACAGACGCGAATTGCACAAAGTCGAATAAACACTACAGGTGGGTGAGGTGGTTGAAGCAATAAGTTGTCATGATTAGATGGAATGCACTGCTTTGCGAAACCGCATGTTTTGAAAGCGTAAGCTCATCACCGAAATAGATATGCTTGCCTCTTTTGCAGCTTCGAAGGAGCTTATGGGTCGTACACTCCAAAGTGGCAGCTCCTAAAAGATGAGCATTTAAGGCAACTGTTGCTGTCAAGTAATTATGATAATGTTACAGATGCCATCAGCAATAAAATGTTTGTCCGTCACTACAATGTTAGGTCTGGTCACACATGCTGCTGATAACCGTCCGACCCCAAATGCCCTGACTCCACCTCACCTCGTTTCCCTCCAATGTGCTTGAAAGCTTCTGTGGGTTTTACGCTCTATCCGCAGATAATCTTCCCAGCATTCAACGCTTAACAGGCATAGGCGTACTACTACAGCTACCGACCAGCACCTAGAGCAAGGCACCTGCATGCATTGGTTTCTGTTGTCTGTAGCATGTTTTGCTTTCTACACGCTAGCGAGTGGTATTTTGCCCTGACGACAACTACAACATCCAGTGTAAACGATAATAATTGCTTAAAAGGGCGAAGTAGAGAGCAAAAGGTGGCGCGATGGGATTATTGTGTTTACAAGACTGAAAGGGAAGTTTAAGTATTCTACTCCAAGTGGAAGTGGAAGCATGGAAATGTGTAAGGACATGTTAATAACCATTTACGTTGTCCTTCGAACACTGCATTTGCTTTCAACGCCATAGTGATTAGGAGTGTGGATAGCAGAACTGATGAAAGCACAGCTAAATAAACAGCGTAAGCATGTGGATTAAGCGAAACCCAGACTGCTATGCTTTCCATTCGCTGAGAACGTAGAAACCCTCCATTTTCGCACCAACTAAAAGTTTCTTAGCCTTTCGCCGCAAAACAAAGCAAGTAAACGCAAGGCTTATGGTAGGATTTCTGCAAGGCTTAAAATTATTAGGTCACGAGTCTTGCTAGCGCATTTACTATTGCTTTGCGGTGGCAGTAGAAACTTCCACGCTTCTTCACTCCTCTACAAAATTAACGGCAATTAGTTTATTACCTTCAGTTATTTTTGTTTTCAAGGCATCTCTATTTGCACATTTAGCAGTTACGCGAACAAAAATATGGTAATACTTATGTTTGACATCCCCTTTACTTGTAAAAATTGCTCTGGATGTGATTTACAACTATTTGATACGCGCATATGTGACACGAAATAATTTCATGCCAGTTGATCCAAATTTCCATAAGGTATTGCCTTGCAAATCAAAGCCGGAAGGTGTAAGTCGGGGAGTAAAGGCATGTATTTATTTATTTATTTATTCGGTGGCACTAACAGCTTGCAACAAACGCAACGCAACAAAATCAGCTAACAAGAAATATACATCCGGTTGGTTCCGTGGAACTGCGCTCAATCCTGCAGCAAGGTAAACGTTCCAAGCCAAGCCCGTAGCCAAACATATTCCGGAAGAAAACTAAAAAGTTCTTTATGTGATAAGGTTGTTCGGGAATTTGGTGCATTTCAACGGCCACCCGTGGGTGCACATGAAGCGATCAAGTTGGTAAGACACTTCTAAGGCCTCAATTTCTCCTAATCTTCATACAAACTTTTATGCTCTTGCCGTATTTGTAAAGCGTGGGAAATGTCAGAAATATATCCTTCAATTTTAAAAAAAACGTGGCTTCACCAGGAGCATCAGGTGGTTAAGTCTGCCAGAAAATTGCACGTCCGTATCGTTAACGCTCAAAACAAAGCTTAAAATGGGTTTGTTAACTGCTGAAAATGAAAAAAAGACAAAATCGCTAAGAAATCAAGCATTTTAAAGCGAAGCTGGAAAAATTTTTACTACAATGATCACCAAGGAAACATGATATTGAGTCATTAAACTTTTTCGTCACAGCTCAAATCGCACTTAAATCCAAGCCATAGAGGGTTGAGTCGTCCAAATTTGCTGTCAAGGAGGTGCAAATATGCCTAAGCGGCTATTGATGAAGCATAAGCCAGTAGACAAGCGCCATTCACCTGCCTTGACCTCAGTGATAGCTATCGTTCCCGTTTACCCGGCCTCTAAACAAACTGGAGGGAGGTAAAACGGAGCTTTTCATGAACCGTTGGATTTGAATAGTTAGGGTGGTCCTCGCCGTCATGCCCAAATCAATTACAGAGGTTTCTTAACACGTGAATTGCAGCTGATCTTTAAGTCCACAGAACCGAAAAGCAAAAATTGTGTCGATTAACCACTACCGGCAGAAGTAAATTATTCCGCGTAGATGGGCTTATGGCAAAATGAACACAACGATATGTCATTAAGAGTGGTTGAACTAGGTTTGAAGGATAGAGGTAGGATTCCAATTATGGCAAGAAATATATGTAGATATTGGGTAGTGAATTGCGTAAGGGAGCCGGAGTTATTTTGTGCCAGACGACATAGTGCGTCAATTTTTGCTATAGTCCTGACCTAGTATTTTCAAATGGGCTCAGTGGGCAACGATGGCAGAGAAATGTACAAAAACAACTACTTCAAATGGCGAGAGAGAGTGAGAGTGTGCCGAAAGAGCCGAAGCCCATCAATTTCTTATTTGCTTCGGGCTTCCTACCTAGTTATTAAAGTAGCAAGTACAAAAATTACGTTATCTCGGAATCAGTAGTGATTGCCTCGGCTCTGGAGTGTTCCTAGGATCCCCGTACGGCGGAAGCCTACACACGTCTTTACCGCTTTACTGCACGTTTCGAGATATGGAGGCAGAGGTGAGGTATATTGAGGGCAACTGCTGCATCAACTAACCACCACGTTAACAACATTCACTTCCGATTTGGCTTGTCCTAAGCTCTATGCAACTAAACAGAAGAGAACTTGCAAAGCAGATGTCAATTGGCAACAAAAAGTCGCCTCGATTATGATCTTTCCTGAAAGAAAAACTCTCAACGATCTTGCATGTAGGGGAGCAGTAGCCCCAGCAAGGTAAGTTTGTGTTGATTAAGGATTGAAGCAGGTTGGACGGAAGACGTTTTGATGCATCGAAGGCAAGTTATTGATGTTGTGACTGCAATGAAATTATGCAAAATTCAGACCTAGTCGAGGTTGACTACACTCGGCGTGCTCTGTATATTCACACGCCTGCTAAAATTGTCTCTTATCTAGAGCACTTCCAAAACCCTTGGAAAGACAAGTGAATGATGGAAAGCATGGGGCATTGAGCACGAAGTGAGTGTCGACACAAAATGCTCACGCGCAATAATGCCGTGAAGTGAGTCAAAGCGTTAAATTGATGAAATGGTGGTGGAGATTGAGGACAGAGTCAAGGAGACATAATTGTCAGTGGTCTTCATGACTCAGTGGCTAAAACACTGGTATCGTAGACCAGGAGTCGACAGTTTGATTCTCTTAGGACGCACATGCAAACACTCACACTTACCTCATAGCACAGCTCTAGCTACAGGCTTAATACGGCGGAGTTAATGGATCCGATGCTGAACCCGCGTGTATCATGTCGGATGGAAGACGGCAAGGTTAAGCGAGCCAATAGGATGAATGGAAGCCGATTTTTACTCTCCAACTTCCATCATACTGAGAGCGTCTATGCGCAGAGAACCGGAGGCAGTAAACAAATGACTAGCCAGAACTTAAAAAGGGTACGGAATCATAGGAAAGACTGCTTTGGCCGTGAACTACTTTCAAGACACATTAACCGAAGATGCCGGCTTTCGAATCCGAGGTCTCTCTCATGCAAAGCGAGCTTCTCATCACCGAGCTGCATCCCTGGCCTCATATCAATTTTAATTTAGTGCTGCATCGACTAATGCTAGGAAAGCCAAGGTTTGAGTGGGTTGAAGTCGTATGTAGAGCCTTTGTCTGTGCAGATGTGGAATAGCCAAGACCACTGGTACAGCACTGTGTTCAAAGACAAGCATCAGGTCAACTTCGAATCACAGTCCTGAATTGTCAAGCATTTGAATTAAGCACCAAACAGCCGTAAAACTTAGCAGCAAAAACCTGCACACTCTCGATAATGTAGAGATTATACAAAGTGAAACACCGCTATCAAGGGAACCTAGCATATTTCTTTTTGCTATGGGGTATTTCTGTGTAAGCGAAATCGCGTAAATCCTGATTTTTTGGGATTCGAACTGCACTAACTATTTTACCCTTAATGCAAAAATATAAGACTATGCCCGAGTTCATAGTCAGCAGCTCATGAAGCTTATTATTCTTGGCATCGATAAGATGAAAGCGATGTGCATAAGAGTTGTCTGGCCCGTTAAGAGGTTTAGCCGCAACATCAGAGCGAGAGGGGTGGATACTTTCGGTTAAGATGTGATGTGTCACCCAGCGCGGAGTTTGCCGCATGGAATGGCTAATGCACCGCTGCAACTTATAAGATTGCTCGAGCATCGGTATCAATGATAACTGAATGCTTCTCCAATATTATTGAAGACCCGCGTCAACAGTCACTGATGGGGGCTCAAATTCATAAATGTCATAGCAACAGAGCCTGAAAGAAATCGATGGCCAGAAGACATGAGTGATAAAATCCAAGTTATCTACTCTACAGGAACGACCATGCTAACTTCTACTTCCTTGTCATTAGACACCTCATGCGGTACCCACGTACATGTAGCCACGGAGTCTAGCGTCCTGTCGCCTTTGCGCACAACAGATTGAAATCGAGAAAATCGCACTGCTACACCATCACAGAGATGGCTTAACATAGGCCCATATCAGTGCATTTCCCGCTAATCTGCTCTGTTCCAACATCCCGTGATATGCTATGCCATGTTGTGCTGCACCACATCACAGTGCCAAGTGTATACACCCACATCCTCGCCTCCTCTTTCCTTCCTCGGCATCCATACCTATCTCTACCTCCGCTACCTCACTGCTTACGCGCCAACCAGTTACTTAGTAATCATTCGGGCGCGCATACATGCCTCGACTTTACGTGGCTATTTAAGCCTCAATCGGTGATTTGTCATGTTGCTTACGTCAATCTGCTAAAGGGCATAAACTAAATTAAAAGATGTAAGCATTGTGAGCGGGGTGGCGCAGTGGTAGCGCACTGGGCTTACAACCCAGAGGTCCGTGGATCAAAACCACGCCCTGCGATTTAATCGTTTGCTTATTCACTTGGTCGGGTATAGCTTCATCCCGCATCGACGCCTCGCTTAACTGGCTTGCCAGGGCGATTCGCCAAGTGTTCGCCTGCCACTTCAAATCACTTCTCTACTCTTTTTTCTGCTGACCAGGCGGCAGGATTTGCCAGCATACTGGCATGCGCTCACTTAGCATGTCCACCAACTAGGCACTAACCATGCGTTTGTATTCATACATTTTTGTGATTGCATGTAGTGGCACAGGATGCACTACTAAGTTGTTCTTCGAAGGCAAAGCAAGGCCGAATTGCGAAAGCGAAATAGAAATAAGCATAGTGTGCCATGATATCCTCATCAGTAAACCCAATGCTAAGAAAATGCTAAGTTAACATCAAAATGTGATAAGCGGCTTTCCGGACCGCATGGTTTTACACACTTCAAAGCATTGAAAATTGGGCCTAAGCACACAAGACCAATAGGGGTAGCCTTTAAAGGAATTGCAATGAATGGGGCAAGCCTTTGCGCTTTTTCTTAATAGAAGCGCAATTAACTCCACCAATGTACTGTAATCAATGTTTTACCGCGAAGACAAAGTGCATTTGACAAGGCGAATTCGCTGCTGTGGCTTGAGAGTACTACACAGATTTTATCATTTGACACCTCATAAATGTGCATCTCTCACTAAAGCGGTTAGCGTATTAAGGAAAAACTTCCGTCACACTTATTTAAAAGTGAAGGAGAGTAGGCATGCTTGATGTAAGTTTATCCAAAGTTTGTTGAGTAAAAAGGCCTTGATTAGAGCGTCATTTCAAACACGAATCCATTCTCCCAAATGCTTCACATTTGATTGCTGTATTAAAGGGGCTGAATTCAGGCAATGATGAGCAACTAGACGGATTCAGCAATGCTGGCAAGAATCCACTGCTCTTTCATGACAATAGGGCTAGTATTTAGAGGGCTCTTTTAATGCCATTTCTTAGAGTACGCAGAATACATCAATTGATATGTGCTGCAATATCTTATTCAGACTAGCGCAAATCGCTGGCGACACTAAAATTGAGCAACGAGGCAATGACTTCTGTAAGTTCAAAGGAGTTTGCGTCTAAAGAGAAAGGAAGCGCAGGTATAAGTAAAACGCCAAAGCATTTTCACACATTGATCGCAAATGCTTTACATTTCTTTAATTTAAAATGGCCCAATCATTCATCCATACCTCACAACGGAAAAAAACATACTGCTGGTGAAGATAGCATTGCTAACGCTTGCTTGTGCTTACTACGAAATCTTATGGCGTGGAGGTTAGTGTTGTTCTCGAACTGTAAGAACCGTTATTAAGGGAAGCACTGCGGTAGGCATCGATGAATCATGCAACGTAAGGAGAAATCATAGCAGGTCAAAACCTCAGGTTATTGCTAAAAATTGTGAGTAGTGCAAGTCGGAATTGCATACAAAATGTCACTACATGATGGGATAAGGTTAAAATTGATCTTGCATTAAAAGCAAGTCAGTCTATGGAGGATATAGTTACGTTTCGAAGTATGGCCTTTCTAACCATGCGAAGGGTAACTTAGCCATTCTGTACGGCATTAAGCAGCGTGCTCTTGCATACTACTTCAACATTCGACACCAATGCGCCTCTCACGGGAACGCGTTAGAGTCTACTCGTTTGTTAGGTGCGCTGATAACCAACACCGATGGGCTCACGCATGAGTCATTACAATGAGCAGTTAGCAAGCCCATCCCATGTTTGTCGCCAGAGTTTTTAGGAATGGAACGATCAGTAGCCACAAAATGAGAGGATTTTTGGCCCAAAGAAATGCTTTGGTTGGAAAGTCTTCGAGGAATCACGCATAGGCACACGCAAAGGGGAAAGAGCACTAATTAGCGCCTATGAATCTATAATATTCTCATAGCAAGCATCAGCGACTCTATTATTTATTTCGATAGAACGCGTTCGCTCTGCATGGTGTCAGATCATAGCACCCGCAGGATGGGCAGCTATGGAAGTAACTGGACGTTTCACGTTGGAATGAAGTGTAACGGAATATTTACAGTACTGCATAAATAAATTCGCATCATATTGATTGATTGTATTAGTTGCATCAAAGATGTAATATTAGCCGTCCATCGCGAAATTCAAACGCAGAACTGGCAAAGCGCTACACGCAGAAGTGCAAATGTGGCTGTGTGCCCTCCTGCCTCTTTCATCACAGACGAATGGAGCTTGTAAGCCTAAAGTACCTAAAATAAGCCAAATTCGTGGGCAAATCTCGTTCACTGTATGTCGTCAGTAAGAGGTCGCCTCACCAAAGTTGTCTCACTGGCTGCGGCAGCAGCAGCTAAATTCATCTCATAGCCAATGCATCCAACCCCATCGAGGGCACCACTCTGATCACCCCTTCTCTGGCAGATACGGATCGCACTCTTTTATCAAAGAGGCATCTGGGACTGCCGCAAAGGAGGAAGGCAATGCCCCTCACTGCATGCCATTAGTAAGATGTCGCCCTACCAGTGTCATCTCCCTGGTTGCACGATAATGGCAGCAGTGGTAGCAGCAGCGACAGCAACATCTCATTTACCCTCTCAACCTGAGTGAACTCTTCAATTCGCCGTCCATTTGAGGAATACAGATCACATACTTTTATAGGAAATAGATCACGCAACGGCTGCAAAGGTCGGAATTTGCTTTTGCATTAGATTATGGACGTTTACTACACAAAGGTCGCTCAGCTTGGATGAAATTCCTGCGCAACTGTTCAACATCTTGTTTAAATGCCTTGGCTAGGCTTGGCCGCCGCGTTGCTCATGAAGCCAAAAATGCGCTTCTACTAGTGGTTTAGGATCGGGAAGAAAATAATAAATATAGAGAGTAAGGGGGTCGACAATAAGCATGTCCGCTATTACCAAAGTGGTGCTTAGCATTTCCGGCCACCAGATGCAACACATCCCATGACAGAGAGATAGGAATCACAAATAGCAACGATGTGCATAAAAATGTCTCGAAATGCAAGCTGAAGAATAGGTGAACTGCACTGATTCGCATCTTGCGAAAACCATGGGGACACATTATCTACATAGAGCATGATGCAAGAGGTTTGGAACTAACTTGAAAGAGAAAAAGGACCAAGTGTTAGGGTATGCACGCAGTAAGGCTTCGGGTCGCCTACATTACTTAAAGGCGATGGTTGCGATCCAAAGTGGTCCCTTTTCGCATAGTCAAGAGTAAATCAAAACACTTAGGCATTCAATAGCCCGTCTCCTAATCCAAGCGTTTCCCTCGGTCTTGCCATCGAAGAACCTACGGCCTCAGCCATCACAACTTATCGGCGGCGTATGAAATGCGTTAAGAGTCCACGCTGCCGACCACAGAATTTCCATCCAAAGGAAAAAGAATGGAACTCACGAGTAAGACATTTTGCAGGTTCTCTTATTAACTGGTGAGAAAGGGGCTAAAGAGTGGTACTAAGCTGGTAGACATTCGAGAACCGGTGCCACGACCTCAACTCTGTCCTCACGGATCGAATCAATCTACCACCACAGTGCTTTAGTGAACTGGTAATTAAAACCCACAACCACCTTATTGATAATTAGTCAAACGAAGTAACGGGTTAAATAGATGTAAAGAAGCAGAAGTATGGATAAACCATTCAATTAATCAGTCAAAAAAGTCAATCAACTACTCAGCTAAATCGTCAAATCACTGCTCGATAAATTGGTTTAAGAATTGGGGAATCACACAGCTGGATTGGGGGTTAAATACAGCGATGGCAGCAGTAGCACGAGGAAAATAGGTTGTAAAGACGCCTTTTTAGTCGTTTAAACCACTACAATGGAAGAAGAGTCGAAGAAGAAAGTATGTTCTCCTGGGTGGGAAAGATATTGACATGGCGAACGGGAGGATGAAGTAAAGAGTGCAAGCTTACCGAAGGAAGTAGACGAGCCAGAGGAAGCGGATGAGTAGCTAGGATAAGAGAAGTGCAACAAGTCAGCTCTTGGCTCAAGTATTGAGGCAAGCACTGGATGGCTGGCTGGCTAACCTACTTGGTTCTAAGTGCAATGGCACAAGTATTAGATTCACTCACCAGAGTCGATTAAGTTGCACAGAGTCCTGTATTTTCCCTCTTGCGATCGCCTTACCATATTTACATCTCTTTTTCCTCCACCCTCCTCCTCTTCACCTGGCTCTACCTCCGCCTCAAATTCCACACCTACCTCCTCCGTCGCTCCCCGCGTGGTTGACAATTGACTTGCCGGCAATAGTGTCACTGTGGTGAGCGATGACGACGTGGCAGAATCAGATGCCATCTGGGAAGGTGGCAACTGCCACCACTCCGCCTGCTCATCCATATCCGATCACTGACTCGTCAAAGTCAAGTAGTCGGACAGGTCACATTCCAATTCCTCGTGCCCCATCAACTCGACCTCGTCGTCATCGCTCTGCGTCTGTTCCTGTCGGCCTCTGAGGCTGTCCTGTGTTTTATTGTCACGGGTAAGGCCTGAGCGAGAGAAGAAATATGAATGAGTGAATGTGACCAGAGGAAGATGAGTAAAGAATGAAGGCTGTAGTGGAAAGCGATGGGCTCTTACCGGTATGTTTGATGACATCGTCGAGAGATGTTGGTGTCGCCGCCAGTCGTACTAGGGAACACGGCTTGAATCTATGAGTGAGGAAGGAGGCAGGAGAGGAGACGGAGACGAGGGAGGAGGTGAGGAGTGCGGGAGGTAGTGGATGATCAGCTGCGTTGGAAGAGGAAGATCCGCTGGGTGAAGTGCTCTTCCACGTTGCCGCCAATTGTGGTCGCCACAACATCGATGCTGGCGTTAGTGGTAGTGAGGTCGGACAACTCTGATGTCCACTTGCATCTACAACAACAATTAGAAGGAAGAAGTGCTAAAACCGAGTGTGCACTGCTATTGCCGCCTACATGTAGCAGATGTTCGCTTGGAACACAAGAGTTGTGCTTTCAGTAAATTAGCAAACCATCAAGATAGATGCATTGTCATTTGCAACAGTGTCCGCAGATGCTGTTTGACTCGCGCAGGACCACGGCTTCGAACTGCAAGTCCTATAAATTGCTTGATTCAGCACCCCGTCAATAATTGCCTAATGTTTGCTACATTATAGCGACGGGTTTTCTTTTTACAACTTAGGTACTCTTCTCCGAAATCAAAGCCATTTATTTTCCACACAGTGTTGAATCTAGTTGTGAGGCCAAATTAACGGTCAATGCGCAGACGGAAATGACTCTAAAAATCGGGAATGTAGAGCAAGTATAACATTTATATCTGCCTGCCCGCCATTGAATGCGATTGCAACAAATCAGCCAACGTCAACTCAAAGCATGCAACAGCTCTAGATTTCCAACCATGCCTGTACTTTCATAAAAATAAATAAATAGAAGCATTAGTGCTTATGATAGTTTCCTTTCTCCTCTTATCCGCCTACCAGCCATTTATCCCTACACCATTTCATTCACCATTCGCCATCAGGCATCCTTCACCGCCATCTCCTCTTCGTTATTAAGGCAGGCACACATGCCAGTGCAAACAGATGCGCAGCGCGTATCAAGCATGGAGGCGACCAATGATGGCACACATTGGAATGGAAATACGGATGCCGTGCAGCAAAGGAATGTGGATGCGATGGTCCAAGTTGGGGTGGATTGCAGTGCAGTGCAGTGCAAGTAGAGAAGGGTGGAAAGAAGTGGTGGGCGATTGAGAAGAGAGAGAGAGGACCTGTACACCGAATATTTTAGCCTGCTACCCGCGCAACTACTAATCCGATCTGAAGTAGCTTAACTTTGGTGATCGGGCGAGAACCGGTGCTTTCTACACAGTATGATCGCTAGCAATGACGTTGCCTCACATTTCCTGCCTTATCCTTTCTATCATCCACCTCCATTACCTCACTCTCTCCTTTCTCTTGTTGCGCGTGCTTGCTGTTACTTTTCGCAGTTCTTGGCAACTACTCAGCGGCATTCGAATTTTCCTAATTTTCACGGCATTAATTTGCTTATTAGACACTTCAGTTTGTTCTTCTTCATTACTGAACTGAATTACGTCCTATGCAACATTAGCAGACGCGCTTTGAACAAACCAAAATCGAAGTAGTGAAGATTCTCCTAAGATTGGGACGTCGACACGCAGTCCATGCCACTGTCAGAATAGGTATCAATCTTCCCCTCTGTTGACAAAATTTTCGAAGAACGTCTCCTTGCTTGAGAATGTTTCTGCACGTTGCATTTGCTTCAAGAGGTACGTGGAGGTTTTCCGGTCTGAAGGTTACTGAAACAGGCGATAAATTGACCATTTAACATGTGGGTTAATCTTTTGTGTGAATCCTGAACAATCGTCTATGCCATTGCTCCCACTGCCTCTACGAGGTGACAGCCTTAATTTTTTTGCTTAATGACGTCTATTAATGCCATTGACCAAAAATTTTTGCACTCATAATAAACCATTCCACTTGTTTTTGAATTCTGCTTAAAAGAAAACTAGCGTGCATCTGCCCACTGCAATTTTGCCTTAGTTTAGTTGAAAAAGGTAGTATACGGCAGGTTATGGCTTTGCTGAAGTGCTTAATATTTACGATATTCCGGAACTACTATTGCCGGATTGAGATAATGAGTGCTGCTCGACAAGGCATGGCAACCTGCGCAAGAACTTGCACAAATGCCCATGATGAGGCCTAGTTCTTACCAACCCGGATAACCAAAGTCCACTCTACTCCCTGCAAACTTTGGACGGAACTAATCAGACTAAGGAGAACAGTGGTTTAACGGAAGAACAGTCACAAGGCGAAGGTCCCGTCAGCGTCTTCAAACGGTAAGATTTTGTAAGTTGCCCATGCATAATAAAATTGCGTTTTAGCGGGTACGCTTCAGACCAAATAAAATTGAAATGCCGCAAGACAGGTGACATCAAGACTAAACCACTAAATGACCACAGGGACTCTGTCTCGCAAACACGGTGAAAGGGCTGCTTATGATCGACAAAGACCTGATATCCAGACCAAATAACGGGGTCGATTTGTGGAAACTCGTGCTATGAGTGCTGCAGATATCAAAGCGCCCATTTACCCGATTCTCTTTGCTTTGATGCTCAGTGACCTTTGCATCCCCAACCGCAGTATCTACTCGCTAACCATCTTCAGGATTCTCACAACGGTGGCAACGATGACAACAATCCAAGACACTAAAGACAACCCCACACATGATCTATAGTCATGCAGTCCTGATCTGTAAAGCAGGCGGCTTCCCGAGCAGAACTAATTCATTGAAACAAAATTCTATGTATGACTTTGCAAATCCCTTGTAAAAATTTGCTTTCAAAGTTTTGCAGTTTTCACAGTTGCTTGCATGTGGGTAATCCGCCTTGAGTTAGGATCCAATCAATTATTCAATTAGACTTAGGGATATAACAGCTCATAAACCTCAGTTTAAACACATTTAGTTAAATTTGTGCACCGTCATTGTTTGTACTTGGTGCACCGCTTGTTTATGTTCTGATATCATTCTGAATTCGAGGCGAAAACTCTGCGCTCTAACTTAAGGCAATTTGGCTACCTAAGACGATAAGAGCTTTGATGTTCGTTTCGATGATTAGGATCACCAAACTACCCATTAGGGCATTCAGCATCCAATTCTTCTCGCCTATCTTCCTTACTTCACTGGTGCATTCCTTTGCGTGCTTTCTCAACACTCAACATTCATAGGTGATTTACGTGACTACGCGACCGCGAATATATGCACCACAATTCCGCCCGTTTATCACTGAAGTCTGCCCATAATTAAATGTCCTATTATCTACCTCTTCACTACCCAAAGGGGTTCATCGGTGGGAGCGCCGTTGAGTGCTTCGCTTGTGTGGTTGAGTGCGTTTGTCTTCAGCGTGTGCAAGTGCGCGTCCAGCCGCATGGCATCCTGGAACCTTATGGCCTGCAGTACTGACAAAGCACACCTCTTTAATCAACTGGCCGGCCTAGAGAAAGGAACTTTGCAATGAAAATGCAACCTAAAGGTTAAGGCAAATAACTCCATGCTTTTGCGCTCATTATTTTACATTTTTAACCCCAAGAACCCAAACCGCAGCATCCTGAACCTTACCCAACCATTTGTCATCCCAAAAAAGCCGCGGGGGAGTGCACTACTTACTAACGCCCGGTATATGCGGGGAACTATTGTTATGACTAGAAGGCCATACTAAGAAGATGAAGCGGCGACAATGGCGAACTGCAACAATGATAATGCGAGAGCCTTATTTTGATTTTCCAGGACGAAAATGTGAAATCACATGTTCTTGTTAGGGGAGCTACGAAGCTGAGATCTCTTCCATGACAGTCAACATGGCATGGAAAATATTGATTCTCTTAGAATTTTCAATGAACTAATCGAACCCTTGCAAAAATGTCTTTCTTCGCTTCCGATTGGCAGGAGTTCGCACCAGCTTTCGTCCTCCAGTCTTCGCGGATTACCCCATATGCAGGAAGGACCATAATTCAATCACCTTCAGTTATTGTAAATATCCAGGCAACCCGTGGATGCAATTTTCGGGTGTTGGTCTAATTGATGCCATCGAATTGTATGACCGTCCTACCCCATGAATGATTCAGAGGGATAAATGGCTCAATCTAATGTAGGTGGGGTCGACGCTAGGCAGATGGTGGTTGGATATCAGATGAGTGGATAGGTTATTTCTCGATCAAGACTAATGAATGACAAGAAGAGGTTGTGAAATAGGAGCAAATTAGTCACACATCTATTGTGGCTGTTCAGGCACTTAGAAAATAGTGTGAAGTTTTTGGGGGTTGGCATCCTTAACGCTCACTTCGTAGTCCTCTTCTCCCCTCTTTCAGGAACAACACCACAAATCATTCGCATCAATACAACACAAGGGGATCCGCATCTTGTTTGCTTTGTTAACTGTATGGGGAAATGGAGAATGCGCCGGACACTTTGTTCCCATTTCAGTGCCGCCTAGGTGCATCAAGTCCAATCGGACTCCATTTAGTCAGTGTGAAGGTGGAAGAGGTGTACCGCGTATTCATTTTGTTGACATTTTCAAATGGTTATCGTAGATGCCTTCGTATTGATCTTATCTAGATGTTTCTTAGTTGTCTTCCCTACCGTTGTTAGCGTCTTTCCTTTAGGACACGGATGTGTGGTAGCTGTCTAAAGTAGACATTATTTGCATTAACTCTGATAGAAATCATCACTGGTTTCAAATTGGCGACCTAGTCATCAGTTTGCGACCATTTCGTTTTTTGCTACCACTAACGCAGCATCCAAGTCTTCTCCGACAAGAATACGAACTCATAATACTTAGACAGAATGTGCAGTGTTGACGCGCATAAGGGCTGGATGACCGGTGGTATGGCTTGGATGCTCTGACGATCAGCGGAAGTACAAATCTTAAACGCAAAGCGCTCGCTAAGCTAATCGCATTAATTGAATCCAGCATGAAGGTACAAAGTGGGGGCTAAGCTTAAAGCGATCTCTTTCATTCTGTGCAAGTTCATGCTATTCAGAGCAGCGATTTAGTTCCAATAGCTTTATTTCTGCTGGTGTCATATTAATGTCTCTGTTTTGTGTTACTTATTTACTCGATAAATGACATGCGACAAGGAACACATTCCGATTCAAGCCTTTTATAACCAACGCCTCTAGCCTCCCAGTGTCATCCAAATTACGCCCCACGCGGATCCCATCATCACGCGCTGGCCTTACCATGGTATCATACACCACTGCATACCGTTTCTACATCCTGATTTAATAGTACTTTTAAGGTCTCTTCTCCTGTTGCAGTCCAAAACAGATTAACTAGAATATGTGTGGACTAACTACTACGGGGACCAACCAGCACAGCGAACTTAAGACTCGCTTACATTACTCAAGATCCGCAAGCTCAAATTAGAGGCAAACTGGTGGCCGGAAGAAAAACGTGTTGATAAAGAGCCTCAATAAATGGATGTACGCGTTTAAACAGTAAGCAAGTATGTGCATGCAATTTGTCTATTCTTTGAATCTCCACTTTCTCACTCTCCATCCCAAAGTCAGGTGTTCGTTATTCTTGAGAAAGGCTTAAGGTCTCTAACCAACACCGCTAAGCTATGCAAAGGAGATCCTCCCCACAATCACCGTCACAAGAAACAATTTCGAAAACAAGGACTCTAAGGCCATTTAATCTGCAAATGTTGACGATGCAAAAGCCGCATGTGCATTAGCAGTAGCAATCTTGGTGATGATGATGGACTGAGAACTATGTGGACACTACTAGAAACGGCGCCGCCACACAGACAATGCAAACAATTGCACCATTGAAGCGCGTATAGAAATGTCGAACGATCTAGCAGCTAATTAATTCACATCATTGTGCGTCAAGCCCTCTCTTGACGTCAGTAAAATTGACGCGTTTGAACAAATTTAGCTTCTTCCTTCAAAAAACGCCGTATATTATGGCTCTTCAACATCGCTGATGTCTCTCAACCCTGATTTGACTGATACAAACTAAAATAGATAAAACCAAGGTAAATTGAAGTGGTGGAATCGCGGAGAGAGGAAAGAAATTTTGCATGACCCTTACTTGGGTACGCATTGTACTATCTGCGTGTCACCAGAAGTAGCGCTTTGTCATATATCAGTGTCAGTACACCTTCATCGCACACGTCAAACAACCGAGTTGATCTGGAAGTTACATTTCATTGTACCAACATTCGCAACATGTTGACTCATGTGTAGACAAAAATCATAACAAATCGATTCGACACATTTCTTAGCATAAATTAACCAGATAGGCTCTTGCTAATCAGCTTACATGCCAATGCAAGCAAGGATAGTGGTCGTATTCCTCTTACTCGCCTTCCAGCTGTTTGGTAAGATTAAGTGCTTCTTATATCCACTTCCATTCACCTTTATGATATTTCCACTGCGAATCTAGAAGGCCTTTTGAATATTTACGGCGATTGTGTGCCTCATCCCCATTGAGACCTCACAAACGTATAACTTGAAGTTTTAATATGGCATGTGTGGTTTTGGCTGTGGGATTGTGCTGTTATGGAGATAAGTCACTTAGTGGTAGTCGCAAACAGAGTCATTTTAGAACCATCGCCTTTTGTAAAGACAGCGCGCCTTGGTCTCTAAATCGGGAAGAAGAGAAGCGAACACTGATTCGATGGTTTGCTTCCACAACTCAGAACAGCAAAGCCTAAATGGGGACTTGTGACTTCGCGCAAAATGCACGACCAAGTGTTTAAGCAAGCAAGAGCAATGTTTCAAAGTCTATTAAAGTCAACCTTAAATTTATTTTTTCCAAAGTTTCCCATCAAGTTTGAATGGCTCTTGATCATGACCCTCTCCTCCCACCAATCATTGCCAACAGTACATTGTCCTAATGTTTAAAGCTCATTTACTTACCACCATCTTATCTCCTCTAGAAGCAACACGGTGCTGCTATTCGAAATCAAATACGTGCCCTGCTTATTTTGAGCAATGTGACAAACGATTACAAAATTGCTGTGGAGGGTTAGTGTGTCGCAACTACAAAAGCCTCTTCCCCACTCCTGACTACATGGGTAGATGCCATTATTGAAAAGCATATGAATCATTGTGCGTCTTTATTCGTGCATTATTATCCACTCTGTCTCTCCCTCTCCATCCATCTCTCACATCCCCAGTTTCATTAATCTTTCCATTCCCACATAAGTGCTTTGCAAAAGACCAATCGTTTGACTACTAGTCTGTCTTCAACAGCCAGAAAGGTAATTAAACAAGAGGCCAAAAACTTAAACCGTTATAACACTAATAGCAGACATTTAACAGATTGATGAATAAAGGGACAATAAGGTTGGGATGTTGAGTTGCATAGGGATGAGAGGGTCGAGGAATAGACGAATGGACAAACAATCAGAACAATGAGTATTAAATGACAAATTGCTAGTAAGTCGTTTCGCTTTGGATCCTAATTGAGCACGAATGATGTGAGCGGTGACCAGGAAAGTCAGTGAGGCATACCACCCACCTACAGTTTGTGTTGCATCACCGCCCCTCTCACATACTTAACAAAGGTCGAAGCCAGCAGTGGAATGAATGCCGCGTTTTTACTTCATGACGTCGTCAAACGGCTACCGTAGACACCTCTGTGATGAGTTTGAGCGTGAAACTCAAAAGGAGATTCCTGCGCAGTCGAATATTCCAGATGGTTGCTGACGTTAACGCAAAGCTACTTTAAGTGATCAAGGTGAGATTGGTACTGACTCGAAGTAGTCATTGAAGGAGTTGAAGCCAAAGTCGTTTATGTGGCAATCACGGACATCTCGCTACCTGCTGCGATTGCAGAAGGCCTTGTCAACAATTCAGCCGCAGTTGGCATCCCCTCCTCTTCTACCCAAAACAACAAATTTATTCAAATATTCCAATATCCACCAACCGACTACACATCAGCCTGTCATAATGAGCATTTTCGACTGCCTTATTAGGTTTAATGCCTGCAGTAGATTTCGTGGCATTAAGCAATGAAAGTGAACATAGGTAATTATTGTAATAGCAACAGGCGGGCATCGTTGTCTGCCGTTTCTATGACTCTAGTTAATTTTGACGAAATGTATATAATTAGATGAAACGGATAGGAAATACTTACTTTTGCGTAAGGGTGGTAAAATTACTTCTACTTGCTGCTACGCGAATTAACGAAGGCATTTTCGTCCATATCATCTGACACTATGTATGCACTGACACCTGCTTTGATGGTTTGCCCCGACTTTAGATTCTCGGAGGTGTATGATTTTTCGGAGGAGCGAAGATAACTTACTATCAACAGTTGTCGGATTCCGATAGATTTAATAGTGCTCAATACGCTTGACGGGTTCGTGTGGCAGATTTTTAGGCCATGTGTACCGTAAAAGAGCTAATTGCGTCAAGCCGCCTATTCTGGGGAACAGTGGGGTCTGCATAAATGACAGTGCATCAATAGGTAATTATTTTGGGTGAAGGGTGAGGGTAGTGTGTTGTTATCTACAGCATTCGCTTATGCGTGTCCACATAATTAAGTACGGAGGTGAAATGTGGAAGCATTGGAGAAAAAGAAGGAATATGAGCTGCCGAATTCAAGGTAGCGGATAATGGAAATGACGCTGAAAGATTATTTTGACAGTAGCGAAAGGGTAGTGTAGTTGGTTCTTTCAGTGAGATCTAGTCAAGACTAGCTAGTACCTTAGTATTCACCATAGCGAGTAGAAAGGACTCACCTCCCTTGAAAGGTGGCGTATTTGCTTTTTCTTTGTTGTTGCAGGCTCTAACGAGATCAAGTTTAGCCTTATAACAATGCCCCGCCACTTGTTGTCGAGACTCCAAAGAATGCGATAGTGAAGAATAGAACAGGTGAGTCGAGATTTATGATGCCATTTTACACGCACTGTGTAAAAGTTTATTGCTTCAAGCTGCACATTCTGGGGAGCTGTAGGGTCTACACAAATAAAAAGCGACACTGTGTAATTCTTTGAAAGGAAGGGTGGGAGCGATGAATTGCTATTTTCCTTCTGATGTTCTGCCAATCTTCGCATTAATAAGGATGGAATTTGAATCGGCATGCATTTGAGCGAGAAAAAACACCGATCGCTAAATACCTGAAAGACGACCGGTGAATTAAAAGCATCTGATTCACTATCCATATCGATTTCTTTGGAAGAAATTGGAGAAATAAACCTGGGTGATTGGCTTAGTATCAACGAAAGGGCGCCGCTATTAAATGCTCTGACAAAATCACGCCGAATTTTAAGTGCTTCATTAAAGTATGACAAGACGAGTGGAAGGACTCACCTCTCTTAGAAGGAGGTGTGATTACTGTCTCTTTGTTGCTGAGAGCACTAATGAGATCACATTAATCCTATCACCTAAGTAAGTGTATGCACCAATTTGGGCTACAATGGCTTGCCCTGGCTCTAAACATTCGAAGGTATAGCTATGGCTTCTGAGAGGGTTAAAATACCCTGCTACTTATTTTTAGAACTCCAAAATTCGTAATAGTGGTAATTGGTAATTGGTCCCACTTCATGTGCACCGGGAGAGAATAGTTTGCTTCAAGTTGCACGTTTCGGGAAACAGCGGGATCTGCACACATGGAAAAGAAACAATATGCCATAAAATTTGAGAGGTTAGTAAGGCCTCATTTGTCCCACCGTGCTCTCATGCATCTCCATAAAATTGGAGATGTATGCGAAATGGTCAAGCATTAGGCCAAATGAAAGAATGTCGGCTGCTAAAAGCGAAAATTGTGCGGATGATTAAATATCATTGGATCCGTTCAATATTTTGCAATGAAGCCAAGGTAGGTTGCAGATGGCATATTTTCAGAGGGTAACGTCCGATACGTAAAAGTCTGTTTTCAACATTCAAAATGACTTTGGAATCTTTTTTTAATGGGAGGATTTTATTATAGTCTCATGGGGGACTGGGACTCATCCAATCTTCGCAATCCACTCTTGCTTCAAGCATACTCAATATCCATATGTAGTATACTTAAAGATTAACTGAGGTTTTGTAAGTTTGATGATAAGTGCAGGATAGACTAATTAGTAGCTTGCGCTGCGCGGTAAAAATCGCAAATGCAATCAAAATGCATTCACCTACAAAATATAAGCAGTTTGAGGCTTCAGTGACTGGGTGAGCGCACTGCTTAACCCCTGAGTAGCGGTTCCAAAGAGTAACACACGCTGTTTATAGCTTCAAGTAAATGCACTCCTGAGGAAGGTTAGTGAAATTTTTTTGGTTTATGTCTCTCCATCGATAAGATGATCACTACTAACATTAACTCCCACTTAGCGCTAATTTAAGCACTGTTAAAGGTTTCGCATTGGCAGGTGATAATGTGAGCAGCCTTTGTGTAAATGCCTGCTGAATGAAAGAAAGAGGTGATTTCAATTTATAGTCCCTGCTTTTGTTAATGGCTGCAACTTGACTTCTCCAATGCATCTATTTCTCTCGCCGTTGATATCTGATCCCCAAGATAGGGCAAAAGGTTGCTAATAGTAGGGGGTGAGCACGCACTTGAGCCGATTACGTATTGAAGGGAATAATCCAGTGTGAGAACACAACAGTATAAATTCCTTTTAATGATCTGTTTGACGATGAGTGCGATTTGTCCGCTCTCTAACTGATGTCCTAATCTGAGCAACGTGTGCTCTGCAGTCAGAGCAAAACCAAGCTATTACTATTGGGATGAAGCGCAAACACCAGTACCAAACCAATTACAAATATTTTACAAGGTTGACTATGTTAGCTACATCGGATTCCGAATAAAACCGTCAAAAGAAACTGACAGAATCGTTCGCTGGTCACTCCGCCAACTAAGTGGCACTTAATGGCGAGTTGACCATGTTCTCTAGACCTCGTGGGCGTCGCTCATTTTGTCTCCCTTGTCAAGGGAGTTCAAACGAAAAAGCGCAAGGTTTTCAATAGAATCGCTTTGTCGGTGTTTGCAGATGCGTACATTCCCATGAAGTGATTCAGCCTTCTGCATTTTATGATGGCATTTTAAATTGCATCCAAGCTTATACCGAACGAGATCTGACAAACATATCAAATTCATTTAACCTCAAACTTAGACGATCTAAAGCTTTTTAGAATAGTCGGCTGATAAAACTTGTGAAATATTTACATGATTACAGCCCCTGCTGGGGTAAAAGTTGCTTAAAGCGATTATACTTGTGTATAAGAAGGCTAAATAGGCGTTATCGGATTAACTTTTTGTAAAATCCTTAAGTGCAGTTTGTGAAAGTCTGTTGATAAACAAGTTAAATGCAGTTGTACCTGATTTACGAACATACAACACAGTTTTAATAAAAAGCTTCTGTGTTCAATTCAAAATATAAGGAGGGCAAGAAAGTGTTTTGCAATAAGATTGGCCTAGAAGTGGCAGAAAATTTAGATACTAATCAAAATCTCTACATCCAATACAGAAATACCCAATTCTCGTGAAAGTTCGTTGCTCAAGAAATTGTACCTGCAAAAAAATTACAATCGGCCAGTCTGGTATGTGCCAATATTAGTGAGCCGCAAGACAAGGAGGTTCTGGATGCTGATCGTGGCTTAACTAGTGACTGATGAGATACTAAATTTGTTTTGGGTATAGAAGTGCATTATCACATTTCGATGTTTTCTCATCCGTCAAGTAAAGAGAATTTCGAGGGTAGTATGCGACATAGTGCATAACACTCAGATTTTCATTTATGAGGCCCAGTCTTAATATTTAACGCAAATTGCATTAGCATCTCATCCCAGGCATTAGGAACTAAAAGCATTTATGGTGCAGGAGTGCAAAAGCAAGATAGCTGTTCCTCTTGCCTTAGTGATGAATGAAACCAATTGCATCAATTTCCTCTTTCTTCCGGTCCCTTCGGCAAGTCTGATACATTTTAGTGAGTATGTAAATGCTCCAAAAGGATTGAACCTAACTTATCGCGTTGTCCTACCATGCATTTGACGCTAATCAAAATATTTCTTAGATATACACACATTTGCAACATTTTGCAGCTCAAACTACAGATGATGGTGAAATACGTCATTAACGTATTGATGTTATGAGCACTTTGGGACATGGAAATTGTTGGAAGAACACTGTCATAGATACCATCCCTGTGCATGTATTCTTTATTTATTGAGCTTACTTCTTGAATTCTCTTTATATTCATTCTACATGACGCCTGCTTTGTAAAAAATATGCCGAAACGTATGATCTATCGTAGTGAGGCTGGGTATGCTTTCCTGGTCTTCGTAAGTTTGCATTGCTTTTTTGTTTTAACCCGCTGTTTTTTCATTAGCGTGATGACCCACTAAGTCGGTGCCACTCATTGTGCATTATTTTAAGTTGTACAGTAGACATGCATTCATCTGTGGACAACTGACCATTGTTCTCTTGATGGTGCGCGCATCGTATCAGTCCTTTTAAGATTTGGAAACAAGTACAAAAATAGTATTTGATGAGCACGCATTTTTTAATAAAAGAGTAAGTTTAGGTGTTGATTTGTGTGCTGATGAGGTGAATTAAATAATCTGTGTCTGTCTTTGCCCTAGCTCAGAGTATCAGGCAGGCTTTGGTTACCCTTTTGCAAACACTTGTGCAAATACATGCGTTGCAAGTCGAGAGGCATACAAGTTGAGGTTTTGAACCGTATCAAGTCGTAAAATGTGTATTCTCTAATAAATATTCAGAACATTGGTTTCTTTTGAGCTTTCTACTTAACTAATGGGATAAAGCTTCAAAGGTTTATTCTTAGGACTCCGAATGCCCTAGATGGGGTCAAATGGGCGGATTTTCGAATGTAACTCGCACCGCATTACAACTCGATTTCAAGGTGCCTTTACTTTGCACCGCGTCTTAAATTGCTTTGTATTAGTCAAGACGAAGTCCGCACATTTAAACATGAAGGGACTGATTAAACAATGTTTGCATAGGCACTAAAGGAATGGAGTCAGTTCAGCTTCATGCAACTTTTCCATTTTATTTACTGGAATGTAAGCACTTGTTCCTACTCATTTAAGTGATTAGAAATCTTGAAGCCGCTGATGTGCAATTAAGTATGCTGACCAAGGTGGTGGCTCATGACTTACTCTTGCTTGAGCTTTCGGCACTTTCAGCTGTCACATTGAAATGTTACTTTTCCTTCGGCCTTACTGTGCAATTTCGTATGATCCATCGGCTTCTTTGAATACGTCTTAGCATTATAGGAGCTTGTACAAATGTCCATTGAAACACTGTACGCTAGTCGTAACAGTAAATTCAGTGATTATCTCTTCCTATTAGGTGTCCGGGTAATAAGACTAATGTGATGAGAACAGACCTATTGATCCGGGTACTAATGGGTACGGAGGGAACTCTGCCCTACTTCAGGCAACTCTGAGAGCTCTAAGGGAGCAGCTCTGTTTTTCGCCTTTAATGCTCTAACATAACGAGAACATTTAAACAGAAAGCATGTAGCATAGCCTCCTCGTCTTATTTTCCACCGTCCTCTGTGGTTCGTCAATGAGTCGACTATGTGCATGCCATTGAAATCGGTTTTTTGTTCCCGATTTGTACATAAGCACAATCGTTTCGTGACACCGGTGGGTGCAGCATCTTGTGATGAGTGGTGACTAATTGATCATGGAGTCGTGCGTTGCTCACGAAGTAGCTTGCACGTGAAAATATTTCATCATCTGCTGATGATGGAACACGTAGTGGCTTGTGGTTGGAATCGCCAATCATTTTATCCACATTAGGTTTTTTGGTAAATAGCCATCAGCATGACTGTACAATGCAAACTTTTCTGCTTGACGGGTGGCATTTTAAAGCTGATCGTGATAAACGATCCCCTCTGTGGTGTATTGTGATCCGCACCTTATAGCCGTGAAATAAGTGGCGAGTAAATACTTTCGCTTACCAGCGTGAAGTATAAGAAAGCCATTTGCTGCCTCAGATCACGTAGTCAATGGTCTGATACGGTGTAGTTGTTTAAGTTGTCATCGTATGATTTTGATCGCGTTCCTTGACTACTTGTTTAGTTTAAAGGTTGGTATTGATGAGAGTAGCGATGGTCAGCTTTTAGCTCAGTAGGTTAGACTTCTGACTTTGGACCAGAAGATTACAAGTTTGGCTCCCGCTAGGAGCGCAGACACCTCTTCCTTGCTCTACGGCCTCCTTCCACGGTCGCTAGCTGTGTGAGACTCCAGCAAGTACAGCCGGGTGGAGGGAAGAAAATACTGGCTGACAGAATACTTCGACACTGAGAAGGAGGCTGCGGGAGCAGGAGAAGAAATAGTTGATCGGAAAGACCCACTGGCCAGAGAGAGGCTCAAACCCTCGACATCCACGTTATTAGTACAACCCTCTACCCGTCCGTCATCGCCGTTTTCCTTCTCCTACCCCCACATTCACCCACCTATCTGTCTCTCATCACTGCATTCATCATTACCACCACTCCATCCCCACATCTTACTCTTTTCACCAACTCATTCGCTTTGTACGTTCCATCATTTTTTGTTCCTATCTCCACTATCGTTGCCAGCCTCTCCCTCCATTGGATTCCATGCTACGACATGACATGACACAACACCGCATCATGTATAATTACCACGCTGTTGCCGAGTAAGTAGTATTGGTGAAGGAATAAAGGGCTCGATCAAACTCTTTGAGCAGCCTTTGTAAATAAAGGAACTCTTGTTGCAACAGATAGATGATGATGGAGGAGAAGGATGAGTGGTAGTTGGGAGAGGTGAGTGGAAGTGCAAAAATTAAGGCATTTGAGGGGCCAAGCTGTAACAGTAGTAGGCGGGATGATTAGAAGGCTAGAGTGGGTGTGATAGGAGTCAATGCGTAGAAGTGTGCTGGTGGCACCTAGGGCAAGATGAAGCAGAAAGAACGGAGCCCATGTCTTCGTAGCTAGGGGCTAGAGCACAGGCCAGTTAAACCAGGGTCGGAAGTTCAAGTCTCCTCAAGAGCACGGCCTAGTAACGGTGCCCTTCATCGACCTTGTCACCTCGATTCTACCGTCCTCTGCCTTCCTCTCTCTATTTCTCCCTCACGCAGTAAGGTACAGCATGGCAAGCATTAAAGCAGCTAGCTACCCAGGCGTCGTGCATCCACCGCATCACGACCGGTGATGGTAATTTGTATGTGGGTGAGTTGGCCAGTTCAGACCAAGTCAGATCCATTTCAAGCAGATTAGTGTGTTGTTGTTAACACTACAGAATTAACTGTACCAACAGCCTTATCGGATTGTCACCAACGCGACCGCCTTTTACTTTCGTGTCCTCGGCCCCTCATTCAATACGCACCTACGTGTAGTCACAGTTTCTAGCGTCATGCAACCTGAGAATACAACAAACTTTAGTAAAGAAGAGACGGTTCTTGAAAGTTGAATTCGGTCCGTCCGCGTGCCGCCCGGGTGAAAAGCAGATGTTCTGACTGCTACTTCATTGAAACGATACCTTTTTATGTTCTCATATCATTACATTACCGCCAGTCTTCTCTTACCCAACGTTCTGCGATGAACTATGCCATGCTGTGCTGCACCACATGCAATCTATCCCTACTGCCTCACTGCCTACACTATACTAACTAAACACGCACACACCTCAGCTTTATGTAGCCGTTGAGGCTCGCCTCCGTGGCTTGTTATGTTGCTTCCGCCAACTCGGTTAATGGCGAAAAGTAATTAGGAGATGTAAAATGGCATAGGCAGAGTAGCAAAACGGAAGCGTGCTAGACCCATATCTTATGGATCGTGGATGAAACCACGTTCTGCTAGTCGTTTGCTCATTTAGTCGTATTTAGTAGCTTGGTTGCACCTCGCATCGATGCTTCGCCTACCTAGCCCGGAAAGTCAAAATGCCAAGTGTCCATCCACTGTACGTTTTCATCTCTCTACCCTCACTTCACACTGACAAGGCGGAAAGCTCTGACAGTGTGCAGCATGCACTCACCCAACGCGCCAGCGCCAATCGCACTCAACTTTAGTCCATCAGCCATTCGTAAGCCAGGTGGACAGGCAGATGAGTGCCTAATAGAAATGTGTGAAGTGAAGAAGAGAACTTCCTACTCGGGAGTTAAAATTGCGCGTAATCACGGAATCATCATAGTTAGGTTATATAAAAAATAGGACGATAACAGAAATGCTACCAGGTAGTGCAGGGATTGTCTCAATAGTGGACTCTGGAAGCAGTACCATAACTTAATCAGGATTAGGACTAACATTGTTTTATGAGGCCGCAGTATCAATACACGCATTAATCACTTCATCGCCTTTCTGAGCAAGTTTTGTTGTACTAGCTACATCTTCTGTCTCCTAAAATCCTCTCCTCAAGTAGACAGATAAGCGTTGCCATTAGCTCAGATGATACACTTGGTATTTGGCGGAACGTGGCGCTTCTTGACCAGGATACTAACAAAAACAAGCGCCCGGCATCGTGTATAGCTGTTAAGAGTGAAAGGCAAGTGCACTTACGCTAACATCACTCCACGCCCTGCGTAATTAATGCCGTGCTGTGTTACTTCACACTGCAGTGCTACATGCACGCACCCACCTTTACTTTGTCTTTACCCCTCTTCCTCGACGCCCACATCTATCTCTGCTTCTGCTGCCTCAATGCCCGCGATTCACTCTATCACTTTGCAATTATTCAAACATACACATGCCTCGACTTAATGTGGCTATTGAAGTCCGCATTTGCCATGCACGTGTGGGCACTACAAAAGCATGCACAATCTACTCATCATGATGGACTTCATGTCCACGGAGGTGGACGCGCACCCAGGCTGCTGCGATTGAACACTTTCTTACTGCTATGCTACATGGCTTCAGTCTTAAGTGGCAGTCGAAGTCGCATCGACAGTCAACCGACACTGTAGATGAGAACAGTGGGTATGAGAAACGAGGAGACGGATAACAGAAATGGCTAGAAGTCTATGTGCACGGCGCCGTGTCCGTGCACTGGGTAGGCAGGAAGCGAGTCGTAAGAAATGGGCCATTTATATCGTCCACTTCAATGTTTGCTTGACGTGCGCGCGTCATGCATCGTGCATGTTTACCTGCTCCCAATGATGTTGTAGATGGTCGATGCATCGTTTTAAGGCTGAGTTGGATAGGAATAAAGGTAGATTAGAGGAAGGTGATTGGAAAAGTAAAGAGGACGATGGGAAAAAGAGGATGGAAGAGCGGATAAAGGAGGAAAAAAGTCAGTCAAGACTTCACGCAATGAATGCTAATAAAAAACTATAAGGAGAAAAGCATGCATGAGCCAGCCTGGATGTGATCCCATAGCCTTGCACACCCGAAGCGCGAATTATATCCCCAGATCACTAAGCCACATTCTGTAGATAGGCGCATTTTTCTTGCTTGAGCGCTTATGCACACACAATCCTCGGTGCTTATCTGGAATTATGTTATTATTCCATATCCGCTCTTTCAATCGACACCTCCGCGAAGTGGTCAACAGGCGCCCTACTTTAACCTGCTCCATTCTGCTCGACCTTTTTCTAGCGGCTGAGCATCAAGTAAGAGGGCTACTGAGATATATATATAAAGAATATGATTGGCGACTGTTAATCCCCGACGGTCTAGGATTCTAAAAAAGGGAACACCCGTGCTGAATAATCAATTAAGTATCTAAATCTGCAGGTTTGTCTCGCATCACTGGTAAAGGCTCAGTGATGTAAATTTTCGCCATCTTACTTTTGTGCGCAGACGCATTTGTGTTGCGTGTGCATTTTAGAAAACAATGTCGGCCTTTGAGCATTTAATCCTTAATAGTCACTGAGAAAAGAAACGAAGCAAGAGTGGAGCTATTGGTAAAAAATGGAAGACTTGGCGACACCTGATTGTGATTTTTATGTGCGAGAGGCAACGAGCATAAAATTGATGCACGCAGTCCAAAGAACTGATTGTCATCTGCAACATCGGGCAATTTTGTTATGGATTTTTAATGGCGCTCACATTGTAACATTAGTGATAATGGAACAGTGCATGAGGCAAGTTATAGTAAATTTCAAGACAATGGTCAAGGAAATGGGTCAGGCACGAAAGTGCTCTTAAAGTGCCTTAGTCCATGTAGGGGTAGATTTATAAAAATAAATGCGATGACGCGTCTAAAGTCGAGATTAAAGGCAAAGCGGAACAACCAACCTTCTTGCATTAGGGATAGTCGCAGAAAAGAAGAGAGGACTAAAAGGGAATCCTACTCATCGCGTATCGTGCATGAATAATTTATTCAAAGTCCGTAATTAACTGCTTAAATCAGCATCCAAATCAAAGTAAAGGTTGAAGAGACGCCGTATTAATGGAAAAGTCTAAATACTAATGCTCAAGTACCATTCATTCGCTGCCATATTTTTGCTGTGGCATTCCAACACCTAAAATAAAGTCTGTCACAAAACCATAACAAAAGTGCTGAGTATAATTCGAGTTGCGCAAAAAATCAGGCGAGACTCAGAAATGCAAATGCTTGAACAGAGGATTCAAAGCACAGAATAAAGAAAAACGCATGTGCTAGAAAGCCGAAATACGAAAAGAAACTACGAAAAGTGGGGTGCAAAATGGTCTTGCAACACCCGACCTGATTATTAGTTTCTCAGTTATTCAGATACCAGCTGAGCTGAATTACGTTGCTTCTCCATTTCTACTCTATCCTAGTCCTTTCTTCTCCCTTCCTTCTCCCTCCTTCGAATCCATGATCGGATGCAATTTCACTGTGAAATAACCCTCGAATGATGCAACGGAAAGCTTAGACGAACAGCGAAAGCCTGCTATTATTATGGCGCATTTTGTGCCCATTTCTCTCCGCCCTCTGTCCCTACACAGGCTGAATAGCACTTTAAGCTATTTTTCACTTAGCGCCTACAAGTGTAAATGAACATAACTTCTCAATTGACGCCGTCCACCCCTCCTCAAGGTCACTTTCTATATCTGACCGACTGATCAATAATTAAAGTTGAATTATCAATAAATAAATCAATACACCACACTTAATGATTAACTCGCACTTGTAGAGGTGTTGGATTGCTGCAAAGTTGTTCGCAGATCCTCTGCCCTCTTTTGTCTCTCCTGGCGGCAGCACTACCTTCGAAAAGACCATTTTTAAGGAGGCAATCCACTCATGTGTAAGAGGGTTCCACACTGAGTCACCTGCTTTTTAAAACTTGCAGCGATTGCTGTGCACACTCGGCTTAAGCACTTCTTTCTTCCAATTGCTTTTGTAGATGCAAATGGACATCAGATTCGCCCAACCTCACTACCGCCATCTTCATCGCCACCAATGCCAGCATTAATGTCGTGGCGACCACAATTGGCGGCAAAGCGGAAAATTACTCCTTACTAGACAATTGCATTGGTCCCTCTTGCTGATGTTAGTTTATTCGTAAACGGGAGAAAAGGCAGAGCAGAGTACGCGACATTGAGCGAGTCCGACTGTTTGTTGTTCCTTGCCTAAGTCACCAAACTATGCACATTTATTATTATCAAAGGAAGCATCCAGGAATGTCTGCCCCCGATTTACCGATGAACGAAGTGTTTATGGGAAACGTAATGTCACGATGATGACTTTGGAGTCGACCCACTAATTATCATGTCTCGTTTGCTTCTCCTGTATCAATGCAGTAGTCCTTCTCTTCACGTAGTAGTAATTAGCATTGGCCTTAGCTATTTTGCTTGTAAAGCACATGCCCGTATGTGCTTGCGAAAGATAACCAAAGGTTGCTTGTTGTTCAGGGCCAGGTCACACACAAGCACACACACAAATCATCATATAATTCCACTTGTTTGCTAAAAATATGCGTGATCACCTAAAGATAGTTTGCACTTGTTCCCAACTCCAATAACGATTGATGCGATGCGCGCACCACAAGGCAACAATGAGCAATCGTGCTCAGATGATTGCATATCTACTGTACACTTCAAAGTAATGCATAAAGAGTGGCATCAACTTAATGGATCATCGTGCTAATGAAAAGAAGAGTGAGTTAAAACAAGAAGCAATGGAAACTTACGAAGACCATGAAAGTATACGTAGCCTCTTCACAATAGATCATACATATCGGCATAAGTGCCTACAAAGCAGTCGGCGTATAGAATGAATGTAGACAAACTTCAGGAAGTACGCTCTGCAAATAAAGAAATTATGCACAGGGCTGGTGGGTGTCAAATTCATAGCAAAGAAACGAGATAACTTAGAATTAATCAGTTTGGAGCGTTTGCATACTCAATAAAATGCCCGTCAATAAAGTGATGAATTGATGTTTGACGATTTTCAAATCATTGGAGGCAAATAAAGCACCCAGCGAAGATACTATCTATTTTTGAAGTCAAAACAACCCTTTTGTGCAAATGCCAACAAACATGGCATTGTAAAACATAAATGATGAAACAACAGTTAACTATTCTTACACTTTTGATGTACCAGGAGCGTAGCAAAGGTGTTTCGCATTACAATTACATTAGCGCTGAGAATTCCTCGCCCTTATTTTGGCAAGACAGGTTTAACTACTGGTCACCAAAGTGAGCAACGAGTTGTTGCGCACACAGGCAACATAAAACTAGGCACTGTAGTTACACGTTTTTTGAGTACCAAATGAGGTGACGGAGACAGGAAAGTAAAAAGCAGTTCCAGCGGGGACAAGCCGACATGGTTGTTAACACTATTGGCTTCTCAGCATTAACATTAACGCACCAATGTGTTTAAAACAAATCTGGCTTGAACTAAAATGGGCTAGCATGCCCCTGTTAATATGGAACCTTAGTCGGCTTTGTGAATGATACTTTGCTTTGTGTTCTGCTGTGCTACAACTCTTAATGCGTGCTTGGGTACAGAGACGTGTCGTACCCAGTGGAAGTGCGCTATGATGCATTCAAATCGCCTTCACATGAACGTGCACAGTGAAGAAGAGAGAGAATCCCTAAAAGGAATTCTATACCAGACCAGGTGAAGGATTATTTGCGTGTAAGAGGTCAGTTTTCATTTGGAGAATGTGCGGAAGTGGATAGATAGAAAGATAGCTGGGTAAGAGCAGTATGGAAGGGCAGATCAAAAGGCACGATGTAGAATATTGGCCATGTATGGCACAACACAACACTTTTTTTGTTGTTAAATTTAAGAAAGGAGTTGCAAATCAGTGGTGACGTTGAGACGAAACAAAGTCTTTTTACATCGAAGCGAATAAGTTGGACATCTTCTACTCAGGCTTCAATTGATAGTTGAAGAGCATTTTGTCAATCAATCATTATGTCGCGTCAGTTGAGCAATACGTTTGTGTGTTTGCAAACGAACCGCGCATCCGGTCGCAAGGCTAGTTTGGAAATGCTGGTAACGGATGGGGTCTTATTTGAAGAGCAAATGAATGGGTGCATGCGCGTATGCATTGTGGTGGAAGAAATTAATGTGAAAGAATTGACAACTGAGCGAAATGCTGAAAACAAAGCTAAACTAAACCACTTTTTTAAATGCAAAAATGATTTACTGGTAGAAACTTTTGCATGTGTACGCATCATATAATATAGGTATAAACACATCCAAAGCTATATTTTCCAATAGCATATTACGCCTAGTACGAACAGATGATTAAAGAAGCACACTGTTAATTTATGTGATGCTGAGGTAATACAGACACCGCGTTATGGTCTCTTGCGATCTTTGCAAAACTATTACCAAAAGGCTCACAGTAATTTGCCGAAATTAGAAAGAATACGGTACTTGTTAGGAAGAATTCAAAGATGAATACCAGGTACTTGATAAATTGTCAACTTCTTTAACAAGTTTGGACTCATCAATCAAAATCCATCCTTTTTACAATGACAAGCCATCTCGTTCTGCACTATCAATTATGGATTTTTCACTCGAGAAAGGGTGCCTTTAAGCAAAAGGCCGCAAAATGGTTTTATGCCTAGCAAGGGTAAAGTCTGGGCAGAAACAGTACACCTTTACCCTCGCGTTTCTTTGAGCAATAAAATGCATGGATTAAATGGATGCACAAGTAAGTGGAAACTATATAATCGGGCACTTTTTAAGGGAAACCTATGGGTGATTGTCAGTAGGACAAGACTACAAGCACTAATCCTACTAAACCATGCCTTCTGTTGGTCTTTAAGTGGAGACAAGAGTTTTGGATTTTGCTGGAATGCAGCAAAGGAGCTTGTGTGCATCTCTTTGTCAGACAAATTTGATCCCACTGACTCGGGGCTCCTTCTGGGTTTGAGTCCTTATCTTTTTAAGATTTTTAGCTCTTAGCTTGTTATGGCTTCACAAACGTGAGGCTACTCCTTTGTAAAACCTTCATGTCAAGCCTCAGATGCTGTATTTAGTCACCAGAAATCGAAAACTTCGCTTTGTTAGCAGTAGCATGTCAGTTCTGTGTCGGTTGGCGGGAACTTTCTTTGACGACGCTCTGATTTTATCATGTATAGTTTTGTTTCCTTACTTGAACTGAATTGTTTAAGCACCTATTCATACCATTGACAGCAGGTTAAAGCTGGATTCACAAGAGGCGTTTCGATAAGATCCAACCGCGGTTGTAGTACATTGTTTGTTTTCACAACCGGTTCCGGTCAGGGTCACAGAGGTGGCCGTATTGCCCTAGCTGCGCAGGTTGGTCTCCGGGCCATGCCAGCAGCTTATTTCCCTCTGTTCATTGAATTTATATATTCTACTCTACCATTCTACCTTCTCTTGTCTGAGGGATCCTCGCGACGCTGCATCGGTAGTAAAGCAGGATGTTAAACGGTTCCGAACTGTTCTAATGAAATGGGCTGTGTGATGCTATGAGGAAAGCATCCATCACTAAACGCAAACTCAAAGTCCCTCCGCTTCTATTGCAGCATTTATATAATGCCTTTTTTTAAAAAGGCCGCGATCCAATTTTCCACGAAGAGTTGTTGAAGTGGAAGACCATGAAAGCGCTGGGTGAGCGGCTAGGTGGATGCATTTGGCTTTTGCTGCTGTCGTGTTTTCGAGCGCTTAGAGGGTTGACATTCGTAAGGTAAAGTCTTACTGATTATAAATAGTAAGAGGGGCCACCTAACCTACTTACCTCTTTGCAGTTCGCGGGAATCGCCACCGTCATTCGCCTCAAAATCGAAGCATACAGCACTAAAGCAATCATCCACACCTTGCCAAGGCAATTTGCAGCAAATATATTCTGAGGCGTAATGTCGATACTAGTAAATTGGAGTCCAATCGATGTTGCATGGCGAAATCGGTAGGTAAAATAACAAATTGTTAGCAAGGTGGGCGCTATGAGTGAACTCTCACTAGAGCTAAAATGGAAACAAAAGAGTGTGCTTTAATATTACCGCGCGTTTGATAAAAAGAGCACTGATGTATGCATATACGGTGTAATCACAAAGGGCACAAAGATACGTCAGGTCTGCAGCAGCACAACCACCAAAGCTCTCTAACAAACGTAGAAAAAAGTTACGCGCCGGAATCAGCAATAAGTGTAAAGAGCGTCATCTCAATGATTGCAAGTGAGGCAGCCTGCACACTTATTACTGGCTTGGGTAGTGAATGGCACAGGGCCTTCTCATGCCCAATTCGACTTACTGATTGAATATCGTACGCGATCGCAGAATCGGCAGCGGCTGAAGTTAAACCCACCCAGCAACCCACCTATTAGGCCTCATCGAGGGCTGCGATTCGACCCTTCTTCCCTGGTGGATACAAGTTGCATGCCTTAATGACAGAGCCATCAGGCATTATCACGCTGTTTGTGATACTAACGTTACGCTTCTGTCAGTAATGTGCACATACATAAAGGCTTTTTCACCTCATTTGGAAGATGAAACCACTCATGAAGGAAAGACCGGGGAGTCAAAGTCAGGAAGCTCACAAACCGGCAGAGTTACGAAGTGACACTGCTATTAAAGTGATTTCGTCAATTCTTAGCCAATGGATACACTATATTTTATGATAGAGAAATGCAGATATCACAAAAAATATAAAGAAATACGCACAAGTTAACATGTAAAATGAAAGTGGACACGGTTAAAATGCAACAACCGGAAACTTCAAGGCAGCACCTGTGCTTTTATTTCAGAAGACCAAGCTTTAAATGGACCAAACAAGCTACATCCAGCCAGAAGATGTGGGGAATAAAGTTCCTCCCCAGTTATTTTGCATGCTCGACAAACCTCCCTTGGTAGAGAGGCCACATCAAACAATAAATGAACAAAAGGGACCTGCATCGCAGTAAATCCCTAAAAAGAATGGCGAAGGCGACGCCTAGTGCAAAATGGGGCAAGCTCGTTTGACAGCAGTTGCATCGGACTCCATGATATCCGCTAGCAATACATAGGCACAAGTTTTAACGTTGTCTTAATGTCACAATTGTACCATATGCTTTGGTAACGCTTAAAGCAACTCAAACATCGACAAAATCAGCATGGACTTTAGTGACAACTGGTACCACGAATTAACTTGTACCGTCTGCCAATACCACAGCTTTGCAACAGAATTCGTTGGCGCTTAGTGCAATGGAACTCACTACGGCATGCGTCAATGGTACAGATTCACCACAAGGTTCTGTGGCGCTTATTGCAGAGCAACAATCGGAATAGTCAAGCAATGATGCTGTTAAACAAAGACTTCAGTAATACTCAATGCATTGCGACCACCGATCAAGTCTGCCGACCTTTTAGTAACAACACAGGTGTCGGCGACAACCAACGCAACCTGCTGCGCCACCTACCAATGCCACACCTTCACCACAGGCTCAAGTAATGCCTACACCGATATACTTCCCTACAACACACAGCTCTATGACTGGCACTAGTGTACAAGACAATGGAAGCGTCTCATTCAAAAATAGAAAACAAAGGGGTCTATGCAGAATGGGACAAATATGTCGGCTGTTTGAACGCATGACCTTGTTACACCAGTCGTTTAGCACATGGGAAGAACTTACTTCATGATGGGAAGCAGGCACTGGATTCCCTACTCGTTCACTACTCAGCTGCACATGCAGCAAGTAGTTGAGAATTTAATTCCTTGCTGATGTGCTTGATAATTTTATCAGACGGCTTGGTTGAGGCTCATCAATGTAAAGCTAGTAAAGTGTAAAAAGCAAGGAAGACTGCCGAGTTAATTTGCCGTGAGTTGCTCGACCCCAGCCATTCTGTTAAAGAACGAAAACGTGGTATTGACCTCGTTCTGAGTGCCAGCTCTTTGCTTTTCTTATTCGCATTTATTCCTCATTTATTTTTCATACTTCGCACACCGGTCGCATCCTTGTGCACTTTGATGACTTGAGTTTTGCTTCCCTATGTTTCCTCTCTTAGACAGCTTCAATTAAACAAAGTCGGTAGTACTGGCGCAGTCGCCTACAGAATCCCTTTATTAACTGTAATAGAAACTGAATCAAATAGATCTTGTAGACTATTTATGTCTTCCGTTTATTACAAATTGATAAGCTAATGGAATAAGAATAATCAAGTCCCTATGCGTAGTCAGACATACAACAAAGCACAGCAACACACAGCAAAAGCGCAGCCTGACTAGACTGACAGAACTCGTGCCATTTTCAAATCCGATTAGCCGTCAAGTTGACCACACTAACCACATGAATGCCGAGGTAGTGCAGCACCACATCTATAAAATGGGCAACCCCACCTTGTTTCTAACGTAGAAAACAGAATCCTAGTAATAATTTCATGCGATACGACTGAATCTTATTTCGCACTATTTTGATTATAAATTAGGGTAGGGAGTAAGAAGTGTCACCAAAAAGTGCAAGCAGGACTGTCCCTTGACAAGAGGAGGCAAATGGTTGTATCCATAATGGAGTAGCTGAGGACTTTGCTAATAAATTGCTTAAAAGCAGATTGTGAAGCAGAAGAAGAAAGGTGTGGGTAAGGGAAGGAATTGAAGACGTTGCCTCTGCTAAAGCAGATGCAAGCATGGAATCACTTTCGTGTGCATGGAGTATGCTACACAGTAACATGTAAGAGCTTCTCCATTGTCCCTCGTCAGTGGCACATACGAGAACCAGAACGCATAGCCTCGTGGTAAGAATGAGTATAGCATTAGTAATGTGCACAGGCTCACGAGAAGGCCTGCACAAGCACTAGAGCGATTGAAGTGGTTAGGATTGGTGCAGTAAATTCGTGAAGGCAAATTTGAGAGTCCTTGCGATTACGGCCGTTGAAGTGGAAGCAATTGAAGTGGTCATTGTAGGATTCGAGAATAGTTCCGTTGTCGTAGCGACTGAAAAATTGGCTGCGATTTTGAGAGTCGTTGCGGGAATCCCGGTAGCAATTGGCACCCATTCCTCTCCTATCTAAAACAGCAAATTGTCTCTCACGTCTCTTAGCCCCCACATGCGAACTGAATCCTAATCGTGAATATGGAGCCTTGTAGTACAGTGAATGGGGCATGACTTTTGCAGATGAGCCGGTACATATCTGCACTAAATGAAGATTTACTTTGCTCACACATTAGTTCCGTTAAATCATTTCTCATGCATGCAGGTGAGTCCATGTGGGCGTACGGTACTGTCGATCCATTCTCCTCATTCCAAGATTTCGTTTATTTCTAATTGCAAAAAACTTGTGTCCCACTAGCAGTGCGACAAAGCAACTGATCTAGCACGGCCTGGTATCAAGTATCATTTTACTCGAGACCTTGATGTGATGTCAGCGTGAAGTTCTTCTAACGCACTTTGCGTTCTTAACTACCCACGCTTTTTAGCTCTTTCGCTTGCTCATGTTTACTCTAATTTGGGAGGTGAGTAGCATCGACAAAACGATGAATGAGGTTGGGAAGAACAAATCAAAAACCGCAAGCTCAACTAAGTACACATTTAGCAAACAAGGTGTTGCCAGACTTCTTTTAGAGTTTTGCGGTTTTGTGACCAAAAGTAGAGCAAATGAAGTGCATACGCTACGGAAAAGGGAATAAGTGACAGCGTTAAACGAAAGATTATCTATCTCGATCCCGTGCTCTGCTGGACAGCTGTTGAGAGAGGAGGTGACGCTAACCAGGAAATAGCAGAAAAAATGCGTAAGCTCAAACTCACGATACCTCTTCTGCTTCTTTACTTGCTGGATAAAGCCCAAATCGATTGATGAGTCAGTTCTGAAACAGAGAGGTACTCTAAATTATCGAAAGCTAGTGTCCCTCCCCTGTGTGATGTAGGTGTGATTTGCTGCCAAATGTATAACGACCCATGTGCACTTGGATCGAGTTGGCCTGCTACAGTCATTAATACAGCGTCTTAGGTCATCTGCTTTGCTGAATTAAGACATTTTAGACTGAAAAGTTTGTTTAAGATTCGCACAATTGAAGTGAATCAAAATAACATGGTAAAGAGTGCATTTCCGTGTTGAATTTTTACTGTGACCAACAGCCTTTGGAAATAATGCATTTGCGGCAAAACTGTGAAATCCCGTTTACATGGACAACACGATAATTTTCTTAATGGAGATCCTGCCTAAATGCAACAATAAGGCGCAGCTCACCACCGCTAATACAAACTTTCAACACTTAGCGCTAATTTGGACACCATTAAAATTTCGTACTGGCAAGTGAATATGCGAGCAGATTTTGCATAAATGCTTGTCGAATGGAAGCAAAAGATGACTTTAGCTTACAGTTCCCTGCCTTTGTTGACAGATGAATTTCGGTTGCTCTAGTGCGTCTTTTTCCTTCACCGTTGACCTTCTGTCCCCCTAAGAATGGGACAATAGTTTGCTATTAGTAGGGAGTAAGCGCGCAAATGATTCCATTACGCTTTGAAGGGAATAACCCAATGTAAGAATGCAACAAAGTAAACTCATTCTAATGAGCTGTTCAACGTATTATGTTGTCTTGAACTGTAGCATGGTCTCCTTGAATTGCGCAATATTCGTACGTTCCACTCATGACGGACGAAGAAAAGAACGTGTAAGGAACATGCTGAAGAATCCATTCCTTGCTGTGTTAGTGGAAGTAAATAAGGAATAGAGCTTAGCGATTTTGGTCGGATGGCTTTAGGATTGATTTTCCAACCCCAGCAACGTGTGCGCCGCATTCAGAACAAAGAAAGTCATTACTATTGGGATGAAGCGCAAGCACCAACACCAAACGAATTACAAATATTGAACATATTTAACTACACTAGCAACATCGCCACTTGAATAAAACCGTCAAAAGAAGAAAGCAGAATTGCTTATTGGGCAATCTGTTAGCTAACTGACATTTAATGTGGAGTTAGCCATGCACTTTAGACCGCGAGGGCGTCTGCTCATTTTGTCTCCTTAGCCATAGGCATAGTTTTTAATAGAATCACTTCGTCAGTGTTCGCAAATTCATGGACTCCTATAAAGTGATTCAGCTTTCTTCATTCCATGACCTGACAAATACATCAAATTCATTTTACCTCAAATTCGGTAAGCCTGAGGTTTTGTAGAATAGAATGCTTATGTGATTTCACCTCCCCTTTTGAGTAAAACTTGCTCAAATCGATTCAACTTGTGTATAAAAAGGCCAAACTGGTGTCATCGAATTGCGATTTTTTGAATTCTATAAATATATTTTGCAAAAGGCTGTTAATAAACAAGTTACATGCCCTTGTATCTGATTTACGAACATGCACAGTGGTTGCAAAAGAAAGCTTCCTTATTCAATTCAAGATGTAAGGAGGGAAAGAAAGTGTTTCATAATCGAATGAGCCTAGAGGTGGCATAACCAAATCTCATAAAATTTCGTTGCTCAAGAGACAGCCCTTGCGCAAAAATATAATCGTCCAGTTTGGAAGGTGCTAATATTAGTGAACCGTAAGGCAGGGAGGTTCTGGATACAGATGCTGGCTGAACCAGCGACACAGATCAAAAAATCAAACTGTGATGCCAATTTTAATTTGGGTGTAGAAGTACACCACCACTATAAAATGTTTTCTTATACGTCAGGTAAAGAGAATTTCAAGGGCAGCACGCAACACAGTGTGTAACATTCAGTGTTTTTTATTTATGCAGCTCAATCTTAAGATGCAACTGCAAATTGTATTAAATTATCACCTGAAGCACTAAGGAACAAAATCGTCTTAGGATATTGGACTGCAAAAGCGAGAGAGCCGTTTCTCTTACTTAAGTGATGACAGAAACCTATTGTACCATCTTCTCATTCCCTCCAATCTCTTCAGTAAGTCTGAAGCAGAGCAGGGTCAAGGGAAACAGGCGGCTGGGGTTGATTCCGCTCTAGTAAACTCTATGCTCTTCTTTGGCACCAGATTAGGATTTCGTTTCCGTCTCTCGCATAAATGGCACACTAAAAGGGAAACACGTTTCATACTATAACTCGTAAATATCGTTGACCTCATTTTCCCCTAGCTTAAAATGTTTATGCTGCTAAAGCATGCTGCTATGATCTAGTCGTGTGTCTTAGACCAACTGTGCATTCGTGTAAATAAGTTAATATGAATGCAAACCTTTACTATCTCCCTTCAAATGTGCATTTGTCACGCATGATTTGACTTAGCCGAATTAAAGCTGTACATGTGGTCTGCATGGAGGGCAGTAGACCTTAATGAGACGCACATGAGAATCAAGTTCGCTCAAACATACCCATTGAAATAATAATTCGTCGCCTTCATCACCCGTCTACTGTGCGGCGCCTTGATACTTCCTGCCCGCCTTATCTATCCCTCATTGACTGCACACCCGCTCACCTTAACAGCGCGCATATCGACAATGCCCTCAGTAGTGCGCTGTGCGCACTCCCATGAGTCACTCACTTTACCAACCTTGCTCGCCCTCTCCTGTTCACAGCTTCACTAGCGGCTCCTCCCCCTCTTGGGTAACTGAACGGCCTATGTTTTGAAGCAATGAGAGCACGTGCGGCTCATTGACGGTGTTTATAATAACACACCCACTCAGTGCTGTATGATGTAGTCTGGTGCGCTGTGTTGTGACGTGGTGCGAAGGAAGGCCTCGGTACTAGCAAGCGTGGTAGCGCGTTGAAATAAGGTTGTGTACGGTAGGCGTGACATTAGGTGGGGATATTGCCGCTGCCTAAGATCAAACCTGGTAGGTTTACTTTTAAGTCAAACACTGGACTACGTGCGATTTTGACTTATGTGTTGTTCATTTTTTCGTCGATATGTAAAATTCTGTGTTGCAAATGCCGCCGCAACATAGAAGCGTAGGCTGACTTTTATTATTATTAAAATTGGGATTCATCAAAATTAAGGCCATTCCTATTACTGAGTCTAATTTTGCTGCCTTAAGGATAATATTCTTACCAACTTTACGATGATCTGTCATCACAGTTCGAGTACTTTTGCATGGAATTCAAATTTTTCGGTACGTAATGTTGCCTCGATATTTGGCAAGCGAGCGTTCCTGACACTGCCAGCATTCCCTACTTCCGGCTGATAGTCATTTCATCAGGCGGATACGGAACATGTTTGTTTATTAGCATTGATGCGTGCTTGATGTAAAAATAGCCGTTTAAAAGAATAAGTAACTAACCGTGGCAAAGTGTCATTAGTGAGAACGCAATTCTTGTGCGCACTGAGAGGCAATTTTGGAGCAAAGTTAATCAACATAGGGTATAGGCACGCACAAATGCTACTGTTGCCGTCTGATGGTGAAAAAGCAAAATTGTCTTGCGTGCGCATAGGCGAATACTTGTGCATCCTCTCAAAGCAAATGGTATCTAAATGCAAATTGTGCCTGACAAGGAGGCAGGGTGTACGATATATTTCCAGCTCGACAACAATACTTTTACTTGCTGTTGACTCTGCGGCAGGTTTTTTGCGTTGAACACGGAAATGGCTTTGGGGGCATCTACAGCTCCCTATAACACCGCTCCGATGAATAAACTCAAATTAGCCTCGGGTCAATGGCTTTGAGTTCGAGGCAGGAGCCGAAATATTTCAACTTTTCACTGGCTCTAGTATTCATGTTTTAATAAGTGATAATCACGCCCCTATCGATATCTTTACCGCAAAGAGTTATTTTAGCAAATTTTGTGCTCCTGATCGCAATTTCTTGCATGCGATACCTACCTTCCAAAATGGTGAGATGTGTCATTACCCGTCAAGTTGGGTTTTTCAGACGATATAATTAATTGCGGTCCTCAATCAAGGCATGACAAACAGTCAGCACTACGACCCCTTTTCACTAAGATCCTGCAGCAGGGTGGCTGGCTTCATGGTGATTTTCAAATTGAAAGCTGCAGAGGTCAACGAGTTTGTCAGAAAATGCAAGTCGGATTCTAACCAGCTAGTTGTGAGATTCCGCATCTTATAGCCTTTATTAACAACCGAATAGGAGTGTTATCAACACGCACTAACCACATTATACCATCGTAAATACAAATGAGGTTAATGCAAGTCATCAATTCGGAAGCAATATCTTATGAAAGATGACATCTTCCTTCAAAAATTTGAGCATTTACCACATCCAAGCATTTTGCAAAAGTCTATAAAAGAAAATGGCAATTAACTCCCGTAATCGCAAATGGGAATAGTACTAGGTGCACACATTGCGCAAGATTTCAATTACGTAAATAAAACCTCACCTATTAACTAGGCAGGAATGCATGACCCCTTATCTAGCAGTATTTTGCGATAAATGGACAAGGATTTTACAGATTCTATTATTAATTGTAAGAAAACCTTTGATAAAATATCTACAAGGTGTAAATGCACTTCTTAGTGTGCTGACGGTAGTTTTTTAAGGTTTCAAGCTATAAAGGCTCCTTTAGTATTTCCTACTTTATTAAAAGCTACAGCAAAATCAAAAAACCTTGAAGGCATAAGTATCATGACAATGGAATCTAAGTCGTATTTAGCAGACAAAAATCAAGCAAGTCTTTTTCAGGTCTTAAAATTAACAATGCTGACACGATTATTCACTAAGCAAAGTAGATTTTTCATCTCTACACTATTGTCTACTAATACTAAATTAGGCTGTTGAATAAAATATCTTATTTGCGTCTGAGAATCAAGACTGGTACAGATAGTTCGCGGGCATTTGTTAAAGGCCGACTTCGTTGCAATGGGTACAATTTGGCATTGACGCAAAAAACTTTATGATTCCAATCTGGCTCTTTGTGCTAGAGAATATCAAGCCAAGTCTGCTATAACTTGGGGAACACAAGTCTTTGATCACTAAGCGTTAGTCGAAAACATTGAGCAGCAATTACACTTAGCAGCGAAAACCAGCACACACTCGATAAAGTAATTGCTATGCAAACGAAACATTTTGTAGAGGTAATTGGGCGGCCATTTATGCTGCATGGTGTAACCGTCATCGTCGCTTAAAAACGATGAGAATTACAGCATGAATTTCGGATATAATCGACTAGAAAATCCTCATGCTTAATTATCATTCTGCACATCCACCAAAAGCCTGCCATGCTGCTAACGTAAAAGTCATACACAATTCACCCTTAAACAGCGTCTTTAGCATCGAAGAATGAATAGATCAACCACTGGTCTCTCCTGGACACGCAAGTACCTTTATTGAAGAAACGCCATCCGGATGAGGTGCACAGTTCTCTCTTAGCAATAAAGCGAAAGCCGCTTACCATCAATTATACCCCAAGAGGAAAAATTTTGTGTTCCGCAACCATGGATAGCGATTAATGGCAGCATGTATTACAATCTTTACCAAAACTTGCCTTCGTAAAATGTCATACCACCAAAACTCGTAACTTCATTGGCGTATGCCAAGCCTTTTTATGCGTCCCATTAAATTCATCGAGTTAAGTGCTGCTAATAAAAAATGAGAGGTATCTAACGTTCCTTTAAAAATGCATTTTTAGGCTGAGGCGTTGACGAAACCACAGTCACCACGCATATGTGGCAATTGGGATGGCTATGACAACCTAAAGAATCCCTATGCAAAGGAAACCAATGCTGATTGAACCTGTAAGAACTTAAAGTTCTATTGCAGAGATAAGTTGAGTCAAGTATACGACAGCAATCAATTCTCAATTTCCTTAAGGTTCCTTCGGATTATGTTGATTTCGCATGGGTCTCAGTTTCTTTTGGAAAAATCTCTGATGCTAAAGAGTTAGGAACAGATAGGGGCTTGATTGAATTTCTCGCGAGAAAGGTTAGGAAAATAAAATGACATCGATTTTCACGGTCAAAAATATTAGGGCAATTGCAAAATTCTTTTCATAAATTTAGGATTTGAGTTGATGCGAACGGTGCTCAAGCTAATTTGCCTTGTAGGGTTAAGATGTCGATTTGGCGACTGAGTGAAGGATAATATATTTAGCTCACTTGGCAAATGTGTTATGATTCGATGACGTGAACTGCTCTACAAAAAATTGAAAGCCAGGTGACTGAGTGCATCTGATGACTAAGAACAGCATCGCTACAGTCCTTAACATTGAAGGTCGACTTTAATGCACTTAAGTGGAAGCCTTTAATGCTTGCCATTGAGTGAAGATACCGTTGAGGATGCGATGACAGAATCCCGCATCATGCACACAATCCGTGCGTAAAGAACTTGAGCTAGTACATTTTAAGAAGATAAGTAAGATTCGGCCCCGCTTTACCACCATCTCACTGCTACTCCTCGAATATCCCTGTTAGGCATGCGCAATGCTAGCACGAGATATTATGCAATGGTTTCTACCTCTTACGTATTTCTGTGCAAGCTACGACGAAGATACTGCTCTCCTTCATGCGCACCAATGCCCTTTACTACTTAAACAGCGTTCTGTCTGCAAGCTAATAGATTGATAGGTGACCCTCGGTTGTTGTCGATTGCATAATAAGTCCTACATTAATCAGCCAAAGAATTCGCACAGCGTTTCTCCTTCCATCGCCTATTAGTCGCTATCGCTAGAATTTAGCAATGCCTTCCATCACAAACTATAGGTATTAATGATCAAGTCTCACCAGCTTTAGACGTCTCATCCGTCTTGATTCATCCTTTTTTGTTTATTAATTTTAAGCAGATATCACGCTTAACAAAAATTGGTGTTTAATTGCAGTTTGCATCACGGTTGACTGAGCTCTACTCAAATGCATAAGGTTATTTCATAGATTCTGTCAATTTATCAGTTTGCATAGTCGTAACTTTGGGATAAAGCATCAATCTAGATGGCCTTTGGCCCAGGCCCATGAGTGAGAACAAAGCAGGGCTAATCAACTCATTTTCTGTTCTCTAATATAATCCTAACGTCGGCTGGAAATTCCGGGCTTTGCATAGAAGTATTTTCAGATGCAAAATGCATTGGCATCAGTATTTGAAGAAAGGAAGACGTACTTTTATGAATAGGAAACACTTTGAAGTAGGGAAACACGTGGGAAATGCTGCCTGGCAAATGGATGGCTAGAAGGCTAGGCTAGGCGCTAATTTTGTCACTTATCGGTTATTTTATTAACCAACACAGAAGTAGGAATATAAAGTGGTCAGCAATTAAGGCAGGTCTGATGGTTTTTGTACTGCATTCGGGAGCAAGAGTAAAAACCGAAGGCGATCATATTTTATAAGAACTGAAAATTAAGGCGAATGAATGGCTCTACTACTTTGTCAATCAGAAAATAAAATGAGAGTAAAACTTTGGTTAGTTTTGATCCATATTAGTCTACTTTGTTGTTGCCTAGCCAGCACACTTCTCAAATGTTTACGGAATAAATGCTATCATTGCATACCGAATGCATTTGTGTGATGCAGAGTTTAAAAAGATCTCCATTTGCCTGGTAACAAGGCCTTGCATAAAGTGTTCAGAATGATGCTTTGGTAAAATACAAGCTCCACACTCCACCTTGCTAGGACGCAGCGTGTTTGTTTTCACAACTGAACATCTATACCAGATGGTTATATTACCGTGCATCTGTGAGAATGCGCACTCGCTCCTGAAAGACTCGCTCTTTGCCGTCCATATCAATTCAAGAGTTTTGGTTCTTTCAAGGGGTCCCTTGTGCAAGCCTGACTAAAACGACCGCATAAATAAAAATGCACAAACTAACAAAACAGTCCCAATTTATCGCCTGTCACGCTATACAACGGTAAGAAATGCAGCACGTGAGTAGAGGGGCTGATTCCATCGCTCCCAACAACACCTAATCTCTACGCTTCCGCATTAGTGAGAAACCAGCTTTCGTCTCTCCGTGAATACAGTTGGTAAGAATGAAATCCACACTTTTGCATGCATCCAAACCTTTTTACTGATTAGTTCAAAACCAAACCCAGGTCATATCTGATACACAAAATCAAGATTTGCCACTTACCCTATTGGGAAGCCCAAAAGGGCTGATGATACTGCTGTTGTGATACCGAACCTTGGATGAATGAATGTCCCCGTCAGAGATGCGCACACATACGCATCAACACAGGTAGAGGCAGAGCTCTATGGAGAAGGTAAGCAGGATTGAGTCGCCGCTTGAGTCCATGTGCCCACGTGCACCAATTGTTGATGCGCCGTGGAGCACCGCAATCCTTTACCTTCCAAATACTCCGAACCCATTGTACCTGGAATGTACCTTCTTCAAGCGCAAAGCACAGACCAACAGAGGCACACTCAACCCCCATGCAAACACGAGGCACCACCGCTAATCCATCCAAGTAGTACACCACAGTCGCATTACACGCCTACTTCGTCGATAAGCATTCAGTCAGAGAGAGAAATTTCAAGTCGTCTCAACCTCCCACCCTAAATTTCCCCACCCCGTCCCCTCTCACACCTTCCTCTTCCTCCTACTTCTTTTCAAACCATTCTTTTCCTTTGATTTCAACAGCAAAGCAAATAGGGAAACGATGCTCAAAACAGAGGCTAACACTAGATCAGTGGATGCGTGTATGTATTCACGTCCTCTTCCTCTTCCCTCTTCACCCAGTAGTGGGATCGCTGGTCAGAAAATAAGTACACAGTGTACACAAAGACTGCGGACACATCATTACCACAATCACGTGAGAGAAGTGCAAAAAAGGCCACCCATTGTCTAGACTTCTCGTAAGGCGGTGAGCGACAACGTCAAGTTCTCAATTAAAGAGGCCGAAGTGGGACGGAGGGAGAAGCAGGGGACGACCAACGTGGACACATCATCTGGGCCTATCATACCGACTTGGGCACCGTTTTTTCTACTAAAAACAAGACATTCATGCCGCCCACATTACCACCTCACTGACCACTTACTCAGCGAAGACAGCACCCAAATTATATCGATATGAGGACGACCGCACATACAAAGCCCCCGGACACGACCACTTGAAGCAACAGTCAAGGCAGTTTGGTGATAAGTTGACGTAATACCCTTTGCCCCTAATTCAACAGAAACCGAAACAATCACTGGAAATGGTGGTAGTAGTAGTGGCACTGTTCAAAAATCAACGGACTTCTGCAGCCCGCAACCCCAGTAGACGAAGCCACCCCAGCGGACAATGACGATGGCCGGCGAAGTGGCACAGTGATGTAAAACCTCGCTTATGACTTATTTACACCAACAAGCAGACCACAAAAAGCACTAGGAGAGGAGAAACCCCACTTGAGGCATAACTGGTTCCCTGCCATCAAACCACTATCACCCAGCGCAAATACTAAATACCGCATCCCACAACAATATCAGTCACATCACATCAAAGCAAATTAGTGGAGAAAAGGTGCAGTACATTGAAAACAACTATGCATGCATAAATAAGCACAGCCGCAATTTATCCACCTCCTCCTCCTCCTCCTTGTTCACAAACGTGCGCACAATCCTCGTCCGCATCGGCGAATGAGTCCTCCTCCTCCCAGCTTCATAGTACACTAAAATACAGCTAGCGCCATCACATGGTAGAAAACAAATCAGGCAGTAAGAACAAAGCATGTAAAGGAAAAATTCACCTAGGCATCCACAAAGTTAAAGAAAACCAAGACGTATTTATAAAACGACCTCATTGAAAGTGAGGTTGAATTTTACATTACGCAGTAAAGTGTTCATAATGCAATCAATTTTGTAGTACTTGCTCACTTCCTATATGCATATAGAGCCTCACTGGCAAGAACCACGCCAGTCATGAAAACGGTGATAAAACAATGCTGAGAGTCAATGTACTGGAAGCAAATCTAGTGGCTATTAAAACGACGAAAGAAACACGAATAGAGCAGTACATTAAGTGAATAACCACACCAAACTAAAACGATGCATTAAATTAAAACGTGTTAAGAAGGATACCTGGATTAAAGACCCATCATTCGGCGTGGTAGGCTCTGTGCGATTAAGAATGGTAAAACAGCATAGTGAACACAACGGACGGGAGGAGTACCTCATCAGCGAACTATTCATCGGACATTATCCATCGTTCTCTGACAAGCCCCTCCATTCTCGGCACCCACTCGTCGCAGGTGTTTAAACAGATAAGTTTTTTTCTTAGACAAAATCCATCCTTAACGAGATGCTTTTCTTAGTGCACTGTGCCAGAATCTCATTGAACACATGGGCAGTTGATCATTCTCTGGGTAAATAGCATCATCATGCCACGCCCTATCAATTGAATTGTCATGTCGCATTGGCATGGCAACTCTCTAGACATGTGGACTTAAAATAAGGAAAATTTAACCCGTCTTTCAGAAGCACTTACGTTCGCTCGCTAAAAGACGCTCCACAGTTTCCTCTTTCTTGGCTACTTAAACACTTACCAGTAGCAGAACTACTAAGTGGACGTGTGGGATAATCCACTGCAAAGCACATCCGGAGTGGTTGAGAGGGTTGAGATAAATGCATGAATCCAAAACTGACAAAATCCTGTCAAGCCGCGGATTTTGTGTAGGCTTCTGTAAATATAGACGCACAATAGCTGACTTCGCAACACTCCGCCTTCACATTTAATGCCGCATCACAAAATCCGTGCAACTGGTGCTTATTAAGACCTTCAAGACCAACGAGAACAAGCCAAATCAGAAAGGTTTTGGCACTTACAAAACGTAGTTGCTAAGATGATAGGTTGCACTGAAATGGAACAAGTGCAATTAACAGAAAAGGAGAGGCGCCAAAGAATGCTAGCAGAATGGACAGTCAATGTTATTTGGTGAAAATGAAGCAGCGCGTGAGTGCGGGTCCTTTTGAGATCCAGATAAACATGCCTTCTGTACAGAAGTCTCTATTAATGGCACGCCGGGAACTTACATTATCACTCGTGGCTTCCTTCGGCCCTCAACCCTTGTCTCCATCGCCTTGCCTTGACCTTAGATGGTTTAGCTCGGACATGGAAGATACGTCCGTGCCCTACACCAGGAAGTTGAAGTGGGGATAGTGGAGGCTAAAATTAAAGAGCTTTGGAAGTCCAAACCTCCTTCTACGTCGAACAATTCAGTATATGCTTCTCAGTTACTTTTGGAAGAATGCCATTCGAAAACAGCGAGATTAGACGATATTGCAGTCAGATTACCTGACACAATTAATGCGCGTTGAGCGAAGTACAAGAAATGACAACATTGGCAGGTCAGCAACTTTTAAATAGTTTTGGTTCACCAGGGCATTCATCGTGTAGTAGATGTTGCATTTCAATGCGGCAAATTATTTTGCCATGTACGTCTGCACCTTCTTCACGATTTTCTTTCAAATCAGACTCCTTGAACACAGCTGTTAATAATAAAGCTTACCGCCCTATTGACGTGTTCAAGATCTATGGAAAAGGTAGCAAAAGACAGTGCTTCCAGGAATGGAAAAGAGACGCCGAGCTTCGAGCGAAGAACGAGTGCTTCCATTACAATTGCGATGGGTTGGAACCAAAGAAGGCAAATCATAAGAGGCAGGCAGCAGACTCTAGATTAGCAATTTCCATGTTTTTCCCTGCAATATGGATAATTACCAGACAGGTGTCAGAGGACAAACACCAGCATATGGCTCTTCATAATACACCACCACTAGCCATTAATGATCCAACCCCAGAGAATAAGATCACACACACTAATAAGAGCAGCGACTAGAGCCACGAAATATTGTCCACCGAGAAGTGAGTAACAGCGCATCGGAAAAGCTGGATTCTCAAAACGCTTGGCGAAGCTCAAGTTACCTCGATTTCAGATGAGTTAATGGAAGTGGCGTCAGACATTTGGCATTTACACTTATCTATGGCCCGATGCCACGGGCCTACCTCGTAATCTCAATCTCCAGTGCGTGTAGATTATCAAGTTAGGCAGAACTCACGCCTCCACTCAGTGGTGCATATTCTGTGCAAGCCAATCATTTGAAGCCGCTATGCAATAGATCCATGAATGTGGGCGAACATTGTGAGGTCTATTCAATGACTTTGGTCTCAAGTAATTCTTTAAGCTAAGACTGCGCACTCACTGTCAGCTGCTGGGGATCGATTTCCAGTCAGTGCTGAAGCAGTGTGTGTGTGATCACTTTGCACTCCTCCGTTCCACTTCTTCTCCACCGACATTGTCTTCACCTATTAGTAAGCTGGCGTCTTGAATGCACTTGAGATTGTCAGTGTGAATAATCCGTAGCTCAACTACGACCACTTGAATAAGATTTTCCAGTTGGAAGAAGACTTGCCCACATTCCATAATGCATGAGAATGTGCAACAACTGCAAGCTGCTATTGGAGGAAGTTGTCATGCTTCCTTGTCCTACCACAAGCATTAATGCAAGAACTGTAGCTGAAACCTCGAATCAACTTTCTATTGAAACTTAAACCTCCCTTCTAGCCACATGGAGTCAACTTAGGTCTGTTAGATGGGAAATTTTTGACGAAAGTCACCCCAGGGTCTGTAACACGGTCCCGCAATGGACATTTGAAGATCCTAGATAAACAAGAGTTGTGCGAATTCCCATGAATGTTTATTATGCAAACGCTTTTGGACACGAGCAAAGAATTTTTAAATAAAACAAAAAAAGAAATCTTATCTGCGCATCGGATCCAATATTATCGCCTCATTTTCAAGAGGCATGACTTCTACATTTGCCTGAATGGCAAACCGTGACAAATTCATTGAGCTCGGTTAGCGTCACCTTCAAATACAAGATGCACTTCTGCCATTTTAACCGCCAACATTCCTCCTTTTCCTCCCTCCAACTTCCCGTTTACGTTCTGCTTATAGTGATGCCAATGAGTGGCACCACTGTGCAACCGCCGGCGTTAAAACTTTATCACCAAACACTGCTGCTCTGAATCGGCTGACTATTCGCACTTGGTGAAGGGAACATTGGAAGGACTAGAACATGCAGGAGGTGGCATATCAAGCCGCCCACTCTAATTCCGCCATCCGAGTGTCACCACGTAACACTTGAATTCAATGTCTCACGAATTCGGTTAATTTAGAGTTTGTAGAAGCAGGGCTTTAAGAAAATGACTTGATTAACATACTCGCCTCACGAGAACTTGTGCATGACTAGACCAATTTAATAGCTACCATTGTTGCATGATAAAAATCTGTTTATTTTATCAGCGCAGATTCAACAACAACAAGGCCATTTGACGTAAACTTTGAGGTGGTTAGAGATTTTTGAACATCCCGACGCAGGATATGGATTTATTTATGAAGATTAGTAAAAAACGTAAGAATTTCTTTACAAGATGGATTAATATTCGATAGCATTCCAGCTCAGTAAACTCTGTTTCACTTTAAAGCTTACAAATCAATTTTGCATGCATCATTGTCTTAGGTTCAGGAGCTCAATCTTGCAAGTCTAGTGATCACAGATACCCACTGTCACCGTTCTAGATTTGTTGCTGTTGGCTTCGATGCTTGGCTCGATGATTTTTGAACCACACCTGAATTCTCGATTCAGCGATGTCCAGTCGTTCCACCAGCTGCTCACGCGTACTCAAGTCGGGGTATTTGTTCACCGCGAATAGCTCCTCCAACGCGTGCAACTGTTCTGGTGTGTAAACTGTCCACTGGCGCCTGGATGAACCTTGACCTAATGAAAAGTAGAATGACATAGGATAGGGTGCACTGCAATGATGACGAGTGAAATCGCCTATTGAATAGGACACCACATTCCGTACGGCCCTGCTACTGATGTCGTCCAAGTACAAACTGGACACATGTGCAGACGCGTAATCAACATTCCAAGTACTAAAATGCATATTGCTGTCACCGAATATATACAGCGACATGCCAGTTTTGCAATGACGTGTTGCAATAAGGGTCCACACGTCGGCTAAAATATGAAAGCTGAATAACCATGGTGTCGGGCATATAAGCAGAATTGCGACATTTCTGTTCAACCTACTCTTTGATGACACAATTGAAGCAGAATATAATACCACACATTCTTTCACAAATTCACCTGGATTAATCCGTTTAATCTCATTGTGGAATACTACCTCGAGCATGAACTGAGTCGTGCATATTTTGGACAAATTTCTTGATTTTCATTGAAAATTATGCATCGCATGCGTTATCATGATGTTTATAGGAAAAATTAACTGTCAAAAATGCACTTGTGGGTCTATTAGCACCAGTGGCAGCACCTCCATCCAGCAGAGATGAAACATGAAGTGAACGGTACCGAGGAAGCATGAAATCTGCCAGATTCAAGGTCTATGGCTGCAATATGAGAGCTGAGCCACTGTAGGCGCTTAGTACTTAACGCAAAAGCAAATCTATTAATTCAGTAGATCATTTAGTTTTATTGGTATTGAATCCTCTTTGATTTGTTTGAAGATGGTTTGTGCAGACCTACACTTAAAGCTAGTGGTGGCTCTTCTCAAAGGCTACGATTATTCGGGTGGACAAATTAGACGGGGCTAAGCAATAGACGAGCAGAGAGGTAGTGAGAAATATTAATTCAGTCATTCTCCATTGATGTGAGTGCTATTCCGCTACACAATCTCCCCTTGGCTCGTCAGCCCCCATCAGAATTTGTCCCAAAGATGTATCTGACTTTATTCAATTTGTTCTCACCTAATATTTCATAAAAACGACTCATCCGGTTATCATAGCCCTCAAATTCACTCAAATTTTATCAACTACGAAATCCCCAAAAAACGGACTTTTATGCTATTTTCGTTATTTCTTCTACAACAGAGCACTCGTATATGCGCCCTCACCCTAAATATATATTCCTAAATGTTGCCACCACCTCCTACACGATTTAAAAACTCTCCCCGTTAGTAGCGAAAAACTTGCAGGTTAATTTTGACGACTGACCACACATAAAGGTCTTGTTGTTAGGGCTACCTTGTTAACGCAGAGGACAAAAACATGTCTTTGGTCCCCTGCCCCCTAACCTTCTAAGCGTGAAGTATGGGAGACTAATGCAATAGTCACTTGTCTCCTCAACCTCTCTCCTACCTCACCCACCCTGACACACCTGTGACGTATGATGATCGCAGGGACTCATGCTCTGAACGACCTTAGCTCAGATGACCCAGGGGAGGGCTTTGACAAAGAAACCATGACGATCGTTTTCTAATTCATTAACCAGGAGGGAAGAAACCCATGTTTGTGCCAGTGGGAAGGCGCACTTGCATACAACTCTAAAAAGCTAATTGCCGTGTTGTTACAATTAGGCCAGAGATCCCTAAGGATTGCTACATCACATGCAAATGTGAGAGACGTCTCGCGCACTCGAATAAATTGACATTTTGACTGTTTTAAATCACTTCTTACCTATGCTATGCCCTCCATGGGTCACGCTCCTTACATTCTCCGCCTCAGGTTCTATTACCCCCTGTGTTGGAGACTGCTGCATTTGCTGCGCAATCATGTCCGCAACCGGTACGAAAGGAACTGCTTGGGGAAGTTGATTGCAGTAATACTGTTGTTGCTGGTGTTTTGGGACAACTGCTGCATGCGACGAAGGTAGTCTTGACGGATGTGAAAGATTTAAATTGGGGTCCTGCATCACTGTATTTGAATAGCCAGGGTGCATTTGCAGCATTGATCCACTGAAAGTGTGGGAAGTCCCATGGACTGTGCTCAATGTCGAGTTAGGCAAAGGAAGAGGAACATTGAAAGGGAGTGATGGTCGCGGTATCCGATAAGGCATGCGTGAGGAAGCTGCTGACAACTCATGATTTTCCCTATCGTCCGCGTGGTAGGTTCCGTTGTTTTGTTGGTACGGATTCTGTCAAAAATATTTGACTAATTTACGCCAGTTTAAAAGTAAACACTAATCCATTCATTCAACATAGACCAACGCATTGAAGGGCTGAGTAGTGCTATTTGGTTGTAAGGACGGAGAAATTGATTCACACTCACATTCCTGGGACCGAACTTTCTAGTGGCAAGCGTGATGACTGGCATGAAGTAGGGGAGTTGGGACTGTGAACTCTGATATACTTATTACTAGTAACGCAAACATCATTCAACCAGTAGGGTTCCCATTGCAACAATGAAGTCTGTCGCAAAAGAGACGACGGCAAATTTGAACAAAAATTAGCGGGGAGCCAAGATTGCTAACTAGCGTCTTCTCAAGAGTTGTGGATGTCATCAGAGATGGTGATTATGACTGCTTAAGAGGTGGGTGCAAAATTAAGTGTCAATTTAGAAATGGCGAGAACTTACCGGGAAAGTGCTGAACGAGGGTACCACGGCCGAATTGTAGAGTGGTGCGGAGGGAGTAGGGTCTGTCCATAGTTGGTGGGTTTGAGTTGATATCTGTGCTGGGAAGAGAATGAAAGAATAGCCTAAGTCTCTCCTTGCAAGCGTGGATTTGTCAAGTCAAATAGTTGCAGAAGAATTAATGAATTTGCGGTCGAAAATGCGAAATTTGGGTAGAATTGCTGGTAAATCGGAAGGAGAGTGAGCAGTAATTACTGAGAGGAGATGGACCAAACGTTGGTAAGGAAATTAGAGTCTCATTATTGTTTGTTGTTAGCTGAAATCTGTCTTTCTTGGTGTGCTAGACACTAGGATAGAACCAAATGAATATGGCGAACAACCTGCGTCGTTTGCATTGGCGTAGCGACTGGTGGATATAAAAGGTGGCTGAGTGGATGCGAGGTAGGTCATTGAAGTCGTCAAAGGAGGCTACAGGGAAGTAAAGGAAACAAATCACAAGTGGATCCATCGCGACTAACTTTGCATAGTATAAAAATAACACACAAATGGCGATTATTCTAAAGAGAAACAAAATAAAAATGGATTAGTGTGAATGCGATTATTGTGATTACATCGGCTACGTTTAGTGAGCGAGCATTGTGCCAAAATGGACTGTCCACCCTGAGGTGATGCTTGGAACATCTCCAGTGCCTATTCCAGGCAGCGAAGAGCGGACGTGCTCCGGCCACATTAACTACCTTCACCAATTAGGTTATAGCGTCGCATTCGATGTAAAAGAAAAGTGATACTCTAAACAAACCGGCTGACGGTAAACTACAGCTGATGGCAATGCCGCCGCTGTACGCAAACAAAGGCAGTAAACGAGTTACACCTGAACCTGCATGGAAGTCAGTCGCCTAATAGCACCGATCCTGAGTCACATGCTAATTCGCTTTTGCTAAACTAGAGTTTGGAGCAGTAATATTATAAAAGATTCAATGAAAACATATGAGATCATGCATTACCTGGAGTAACTGCATGGGAGGTAGAAATGATGGCTGCACGAAGGAGACAGATGGCGTTGGAGCTGTTTGTGTCAGCGTCTAAATCAGATGCAATTAAGTAGAATTACAACACAGTCAGTGTCAGCATTGCTCAGCTACACCAGGCGTGGAAGTGATGTACCTATGCAAACCTATAGATTCTAGATGCAGACTTATGTGAACCTTTCAACGAACTCTCAAAATTCCACAAAATCACTTCTGAGTCGTTATCTTTGCACAGACATGCAGTAGCGCTTTGCTTTCAACCATGCCTCAGTCGTCAGACAGCTTGACTTCTAAAACTTTAATTTAGCAGAATGTCCAAAACATTCCGTTCTTTAAGTGCAGTGTTTTGCAATAAAGAAGCCAGATCATTATGAATTTTAATAAAATAATAGAATGGCATCAGAATGAAACGAACGGGCAAAGCACCACATAAAATGAAGTAAAGAGGTGTGTGGGTGTGTGTATGCATTAATGATAGCGCTTGCCATTCAACAGGGGCATAGGATTTCTTTATGCGCACAAGCAAGGGAGAGGAAATTAAAGTGTAAACATGTATTGAATTCTTTTAAGCTTGAGAAATTGGGTAGCTGGGTTTGAAACACCGCAAACAGCACAGAGCAAAACCAAACTCACCTCTGCAGAAGCAAACCCTACAGTTCTGGAGTTTGACACGCGGTTGGTGCTATAATCCGAAGTTGCTTGAAGACCTGAGTGTTGATGGGGCTGATAGTAATAATTTGTGTCGATGGGATAAAAATTCTGTCTTCCGTTCTCCTCTTGACCCTGACATCCTGGTTCCACATTTGCTGACTCATTCTCCGATTCACCACTGCTCTCTGTGGAAATGATTGCAAAATTGACGGCACTTTGTTACAAAGGCGTGTGCGTGTAGTAGATTCGTTAAAAACAAATACCGGACTTTGCGCTGATTTAAACAGCAGCATTTCTAGCCCATAGATCGAAAAGGATAGTACAAATCAGCTAACAGGTGAAAGATCGGATTAGCAAGCCTATATCGAATAATCTTTTAATTCTCATGGCCCACAATGTGTTTTAATGGATAATGTAATGGAATTTAAGCCTCTGTAGTCTTAGGGATCCGAACACCGATAGCACGTCTAGCTGGATTTTGAAAATGAGCGTGTCCGTTCATCGCCGATCACTGATTGGTTGACGCGAGCGCCATCCAATCACTGGGTGGCGGCTGAGTAGCGTTGCCAGCCAATCAGTGAGGTGAAATAATTTGGGCCATAGGGGCTAAAATTTAGGTGAAACGAAACGGCTACATACCAAAAAAATAGCGTTTAAACTCGAGGCAAAAGTACAAACACGTTTGATTTCGATAGAGCAACAATAGGTTTTATTATGAACCGCAACGCAGATACACCGAAATCACACAAACACTGAATGAAATACCGCGTCGTAGCAACTCTGACAATAAATACGCGCTAATGACCTCAGTGAAGACCATTCCTTTCTCACAATGACGCATGACTGCACACCGCTACACGAGGCCAGTTATCGCACCTAACAGATACAACGAATTGTTGGTGCAATGCAGTGCAAGGTCTCCATTTGTGTAACAGCACGTTCCAACGTCTCAAGTGGAAGCATCGTCTCCTCGCAAAATTGCTGTTATTGTCTCTAAATATAGCACATAATATACTCTCATGATTAGTTTCGCAGCAGTTCATAGTTGTACGATATGGGACTTCGTTTATGCGTTAGGCTGTTGACATTTAGGCATCCTCACTCATGAATGTGCAACCGCCAATAATAATGACACCATTTACTTAGCGCCGATAATTATGTCCCCCTCCCCCCTCATTAAAATTATCCAGCTTAAGGTGTAGGTCATACATGTCTTGAGAGTCAAGTTTGGTGTAGCTGGTTCTGGAGCATCAAATGCTTCTCTCTCTATTCGGGGAATTGCTTTTGAGAAAGGCGCGGAGTAAAATTACATAACTTACTGCTTGGGTGCAGTTGGAAGCTATTTTTTGATAAAGTTAATGAACCACTTGATGGTGGTTTATTAAGCTTTGCCTTTCAATTAATCCTTAAACAAAAAATAAGATGCTAAACCCATTTTTAAGACTTTAGACCATGAGTGACCTGTCAATATTGCGACAATAATGATATTGCTCGTTTGCATCAAAATAAGCTGCTCATGTCGTGAGCTAATTTATCTAGAGCGCACATTATTGCATGCAACGGCAGGTGCCGATAAGTCTCTGCACTACTTACACTTCACACTGATGCAGTGTCTTAGAAGTTGTTTCGCACTAATTTGCTGTTTGCTTAAGTTTACTGAGAGAAACAAATATATTCATGGTTGCCTCACCACTCTCAATTCACGTTTTCAAGGAGATTATATGCAGATGATTGCGAATACTAAGTTAGTGTTCACGAAAAGTCGATGCTAGTCAGTTAGAAATCGTCTGCAAGGTTCAACTCCGGCTTGATTTTCGCTTGAGGCAGGCTGAAGCTGGTCAGGACTTTCGGTATGAAGTCTCGAGTTCCTTATGAGATTCAAAGTCGTTATAAGACTTCATGCAGTATGAAAGGGTAATGCCTCCTAATCTCCATTTCTCTTAATCCCCTTATATTCCCTATATAAATATCAACCTTTCTTGCCACCAAATTGCCAAGTGATCACAAATCATGTCAATAAAAATGAATGGAACTCTCCAAAAAAGATGGAAGTGGTTGAGAACGCTGTTCAGTCGCTCAAAAGTAATCAGTACTCACATCAAAATTGTGGTCTCATGAGAATAGAATGCATGAATTCAAAGTCTATGCTAGTCAATGCATTATTTTTTAACGCATTCCCATTTAAACTGCTCAAACTTCAAGTGAATGCATGAAGCTCAAACCCAGTTAAGCGTTACTCTTAGATTAAATAAAATTACTTCCAATCTTCTATCGTACTTGAGCACTCTCACCTGACCTTATAAATGCATATTAGACCTTATTGCGCAGGTATATTGAACCCTATCTCAGGACTAAAGCCCAAATCTAGATCAAAATGATCGAATATTCAAAAATCGCTACCAAATAATCATCAAGTTGCATTTCTAAACGTCAACTGGCAATAGCATGCCACAAATGAGTCGAGCATCATTTTATAAAAACCTTAGAGCCTAACTCGGGGAGAAGGACGTTGTCAACACTAGACACACTACCATCGAGAACTTATAATTAAGCAAGATTGAATGGTTAGGTGTGAGTGCGTGCATATGGGTGACTGTAGTCAATAATGGTGATAGGATTCGAAGATGAGGCGGAGCTGAGAATGAGAAGTAGGGGTCGGGAAATAGCATGAAATTGGGAGCTCAGCTTGCCTGCCCAACGGTTAATGACATGCCAATCAACGACGGCACCAATACGCAACAGCAAAAGCGCTCATTAGCAATGAAACACAAACCTTCTACTCCTCGACTCCCTACCCTTCGAGGTTCAGTCAGCAGCCCAACTTCAGACTTTGTAGAGCTCCTGTCAATCAAAAAGTCTTGTAGAGAATGAGGATGCCTACAAAAGAAATGAACAAATGCGTGCAACGAGAACTACGCTCAATATCTGGTACCTGAAGAGCTTTGATGGAAATAAGCTGGAAGGGGATGCGTATCTATACCTGTTTTCTGTTAGAGTACGTTTCAAAACTTGCGCTTTGTTACGTGATGACCTAATAAAGAACATTCTTTATCGTGGGTTTTGCTTCTGTGCCAAGGCGTTGGCGTCTTTTTGACATCCTAGGTAGTTACAGACAGTTTGATTGTTTTTCACAGAAAAAGCCTTTACCTATATGAATTCATGGCATTAGTTCGAGCTGTTGATTTCCCATGTTTAGGCAATCCACAAGCTGAGTATTTAAAATCGAAGCAAGCTGAGGTTCGGCAATGCTTTGAACGACTCGTCAAAGAAAGCTTCATCACTGTATCTACTGCCGTGGCTTTAGGTGGCTAGACTGGACGCCTAACCAGACATTGCCTTCTTTCCGTCTTCACAATACCGAAATCACTAGCATGTTTTCAAATGTCTGCAAACTTAAAAGCGTTGTTTTCACTCGGAATAATCAGTACGTTGAACACACTAATATTCTGCCAGCTTAAAAGCTTAAGAAGCCAAAAGAAGTGCATTTCGCATTTTCTTGCCGATGATTGTTTTAAAATATTATCAAAAAATTCCCTCTTCAAGCTGAAACATAAGAAGTGAATAATTTTGATAACTTAGAGTCACTCAAAACCACCATTCCAAACAGGAACCAAATAGTCTATGTATCATTTCGCTTCCATGCTGCATACTTCTCATGCTGGTAATAATTGATGGTTTGAGTACATTGACGCACCAGATGTTTTCATCCTTTGGAAATGTCGAAATTACCCTTTGACTACTTAACGTCCGTTCAAGATAATCGTAATCGGTGAAGGGATAAAATAAGTCCACTCGACTTTCCGATTTTCTCACCGGAGCAGTATGACCAGCACAAAGGTAATTAAACTCGCGATTCGACTTATCTATTCAGTAAGTGGGCACTAGCAATACTTGTTTGAGGAGGTTATTCATTAAGAATAAGAGAAAGATGGCGGCCTCAGCGGAGTGACCTAACGTGCTTGTATGGCAATCGGCATGCAGCTTCCATACGTATCTTTTATGTTGCCACCTAACGAAACACAGATTTCCTCGTAGGCTAAGTTGTTTCACACTGGGACAACAGATCTGCCCACATCTGTGTTCAGTAACTCAGCCACAATTGCGTATGAGTTCTCGCCATTTAAAATGCATTCTAGTAACCCTTGTTAAACTCGGACGAATACCAACCTTATGAGACTTCAAATGATTAGACAGACAAAGATTCGCATTTCAGTAGTCTCCAAAATTAATTTTTTTCTTGCGACACATTCATGTGTGTGCCACGCGTTCGAATCGCGTTGGAACCCGTGCCGAAGTCATGCAACAAATATCAAAGTGCCACTGGGACGCCTGACTTTGAATAAAATTCCTCCTGTAAGTTCTGCGAATTGATGCCCTTGGTATTCGTTCAGTTATCATGCCAGAGTCTGGTAAGCACGGGACAGGGTGATTAAATCACGCATGTTTGATCCAATCACCAGGTCACGAACATGGTATGTTAATAGTTCACACGCTGGTCTCCAAGTCCTGAGTTGTCATGGCAAAATTCCAAAATGTCACGTACCACATGTCCCAAGCTATAATGGAACACAACTACGTGATGGGAAAATGTGACAATCGAGCTTTATCTGCTGTTTGGTTATTCGATCACGGTGATGTTAATTGTCCCCAAAGCCGTCAATTGTTTACCACTGATCTACTAGTCAATCTGCAAGGCACAAAAAGGCCTTCCATCGAAGACTTGCAGTCTAATATTACAATGCTGGCAAAAAGAAATAGGAAAGGCAGAAACACGTATTAAAACGAATAGCGGTGTACATTTATCGTATATATAGTGCATTGGCTATCGGAGCAAGAGGAGCCTATTAGACTTGAAATGTAGGCGCTGAGGGTAAAAGAACAGCTTTGGTATGTTATTCACCTTTTCAGCAGAATGCAGTCATTCAGTTGCACTTTAAAGAACACCCAAACGAAGGTCGCGTCTCATAAATAATGGAAGTATGCCTCAAGACAATATTGTTTCCTAAGTACGAGAGTAAGCAGAGATGGAGGAAGACATACTCGAATGCACAGTATGGATGCAATTTGTTAAAAGGCATTAAGCGTTGCATGTAGCATTGCAAATTACACCTCTTAATATCTTCGGTTACCTTTACCTCATAAATGTAGGCGGCGCAAAGTGAAGATCGACTCACGCTCTCTTCAACTGCAGTTACACTGTGTGGAGTGCGAAATGAAGGGATTGACACTTCGTTTATTCGCCTTATTTAATCAAAAGCAAGGGGCGCTTCTTTCATAAGCCTGGATTGCAAAATTCACACACCAGTTTCCATCACTACGCAAAGGTGGTAGAGTGATTAGACACAGAAACTTGATGCGTTCAAACTTGCCATTTTCATATTCTTTGTGATGCAAAGCACTTTCGAGTTTGTGTAAGTGTGCGGGTATCGTTCCCTATAAAAGCGTCTAAAAGTCCTACTAAGTGAGCGTGTTAGCGACTGAGACGGCAGAGCTAATCATGGTTGCCAAAACACTATAAAATCGGTGCCATCGTTGACGGGAATCGTAACGCCCACGAACTTTATTAATTAAAATCAAATACTAAAGTTAACTGCAAATTATTTGACTTTGATTTCATTCTTAGAATCAGACAGATTCATAGAGAGCAAAAGCATTAGCTAATTTTGCCTTAATGCGTTCATGAAATGTGAGTAATTGGCTGTTGCTATGGTATCTGACAACCATTTTATGTATTGGGACTTCAGGGGTGGACAACACGCCTAGCACAGTACTGAATTTGAACTTCTGGACAAGCTCTATGTCACGCAGTTGATTGGACGAGGAGTTCGGCTCAGTTTAACTTAGAATGCTTTACTCTTCGTATTAGCCCTGCAAAGTAAACCAGTTAACCACCTTAGAATTGAGCTCTCCGAATTTCTCAGCTTACATACCAAGCCTCCTCTCATAAACGAATCGAGGTGGCAAATCTTGTCCAAACGGACTTTGCAAAAGAGGATCTCGGTGCCACTGCTCTCCAAAAGTAGACCGCAGTAAAGAGGAAAATGCAGTTTCATGATGTGCAGCAGAAGATAAACTGTATAAACATTAAGCAAAGAACGTTCAAGAGACGTTCAAGACAATCAAGGACCTCAACCCTACGCCTATGAAATGGCATATGAATGTGACGCTCTCGCACTCAGAGCAGTCCGCAGCCTATACCAAGATCGTACACTTCCAAAACCACCCAGAGCTATGAAAGGCGTTTTTTGACTCATGAAAATGAGTCATGATTATTTGTGGAGGCTTTAAGCAGCATGACAACTGAACATTGCTGTAGATTAAAGGTGTCCTTCACTGCAGTTGGCTCTGTAACTAAACAATAACCTCTAATGAAGAATAAGTACGATTTTGTTTTTTAAGGGTTGCTATCGTGTAGTTGCATAAACTCCCTACCTAAATGCACCTCTCAGGTGGTATTTTGTCCAGATCGACTTACTGGTGACAAGGTTGCAAACGACAATACTGTGGGTTAACGATTCCAATCAGTTAGGAGGGATTTCACAATCGCCCTGGCACCTGATAACCGCATAGTCTTTGCTCCTGCTCTGCATGAAGTTAAAATAGAATCTTCAAGATTTCAGCAGTCAAACCGGAGGAGTGTTCATTGGGAGTAGAATGGACTGCATTTTTAAAAAATCAAAGCGGGACTTGAGTTATTTGAGTAACCTAAGTCCACCTCCTCACCAGTAGCCTTTTTACCGTTTTCCTAAGTTCATAAGGCCTACATCACTACTGTATCATTTGTGTGCACTATCGGCGATAATTTAGTATCTCTTTTTATACATTCTGACTAATGAAATTAATGAAATCCATAAGAATATATCTATTACATTTTCTCTAATGCTCATTCTTTCCTTTTTTGGAAGGTAATACAGAAAGAGGATGCTTTTAGCAGAGAGAAGTCATAATTGTTTGTCATCAGGCCTATTTCATGGGAGCGAGACAGATCACCTAAAACCGTCTATGCAAGTCAGCATGTTTTATTTTTTTCCACCTCATTCACACATGTACCTCCTACAAAAGGCAAGTTCGACCACCGAAGTAGTCAAAACGTGTTATTTTGCTAAAAATGCTCATTAGGCTTACAACAACCCGTTTTGCTACCACATTTCTGTTTAATAGTAACCTGATTTAGCCCTTAGACGGTACCTGGCAGCAGAAAGTGGGCCAAGTGAGACCGGAAAACACACTACTTTCCTTTCCTCCGACATACGGAGCAGACCAGTTTATGCGTCACCGCCATGATGCTACCATAGAATGCCTACATGAGAGAGGTAAGCCTGGGATGCTAATAGATTGCATTTGGTCATAATTTGTTTTATCCAAATATTTCCAGCCCTACTTTAAGCATTTGAGTAGCACGTTTGAGGCTAGCATCTGCCGGATACCATGCCTTTGAAGACGATATAATTCAGCACTATAGTAAATTTAATAAACTTCTAGCGGAAGGGCACAGTTAACGCCAGGACTATTCTTCATTTCCATTTTCTAGTTCTTCTCCTCTCCTTAAACACAGCTTCTGTTGGAATTAAGTTAGACAGTCCACCAAAGGACGTGGTGTCGGTTAGTCCCTATAGTGAAGTAAATTATCTTCATAGTTGCTGTTGCTAAAAATGAGGCAAATATCATTCCTTTTGCTATCCTAAGATTAATAAAATAATCTGTAACATTAGCTAAATTAATGCCTAGTCAGCACTATTCCAAAAGACACAGCTTTTATGCACCGAACAAGATGTGCACCATTCGTCAACCAGGTTGTCATTCCTCCAATGTTCTGGCTGGCTTCAAGTGTAGGTCCGAGCAAACCATCAGCTTACAGATCAAAGCGGGTTTAAAACTAGTAGGATTGTTCCATTAGGCAAAATAAAATGTCTTCTGAATTACTCGACTTGTTTTTACACTAAATGTCAAATGCCAACAATCGTTCAGCTCTTACATTGTAGCCTCAGTACCGTTGAACCGATATTTCATTTCTGGTGAATAAAGGTTTTACTATGAGTAATATAGGACCCCAAGATGTGATCTCCTAAAATCAATTTCGTCCATTTATATATCCCGTGAGCACAACGACAACCCATGCAGTGCATAATGTTTACTATAAATCGAAAAAATTGGCCGAAATATGCACGACTCTGTTCATGCTCGAGGTCATATTCCACAATGAGATTGAACGGATTAATCCAGGTGAATTTGTGAAAGAATGTGTGATATTATAGTTTGCTATAATTTTGTCATCAAAGAGTAAGTTACACAGAAATGTCGCAATTCTGCTTATATGCCCGACACCATGGTTATTCAGCTTTCATATTTTAGCCGACGTGTGGACCCTTATTGCAACACGTCATTGCAAAACTGGCATGTCGCTGTATATATTCGGTGACAGCAATATGCATTTTAGTACTTGGAATGTTGATTACGCGTCTGCACATGTGTCCAGTTTGTACTTGGACGACATCAGTAGCAGGGACGTACGGAATGTGGTGTATTTTTTAGTAGGCAGTCTCACTCATCATCATTGCAGTCTATCCTATCCTATGTCATCCTACTTTACATTAGGTCAAGGTTCATCCAGGCGCCAGTGGACAGTTTGCACACCAGAACAGTTGCACGCGTTGGAGGAGCTATTCGCGGTGAACAAATACCCCGACTTGAGTACGCGTGAGCAGCTGGTGGCACGACTGGACATCGCTGAATCGAGAATTCAGGTGTGGTTCAAAAATCGTCGAGTTAAGCTTCGAAGCCAACAGCTGGGAAGCTAGAGCGGTAACGGAGGCAATGAACGGTACTGTTTTCCTCGCGTGCATACCTGTTATCACTGGACATGCGAGATTGGGCTCCTGAATCGAAGACGATGAAGCATGTAAGAATGAGTTGTAGGCTTTAAAGTGAAACAGAGTTTACTCAGCTGCATCCTGTCGAATATTAATCTATCTTGTAAGTAAGTGTTTACTTTTTTACAAACCTTTATGGATTGATTTGCACCACAGGTTAGGACAAGTGCAAATTAGGCATGTCGGACCCTTGCGTGGTGAATTTGCATTTATTTATGTCCCCAATTGCTACAAACTCATGATTAGAATGTAGTGAAATGAAGAGAAGGACTTTTAGCATTGATGGTCTAAGAAATTACTTGCAACTTGTAAAAATAAACAAAGTACATAATTCCAAGCTAATGTACCTGAACCACTGATGTGCTAATTAAGCTCATTATTGTCGCATTCCGAATTCGCTACACGAGGGTAGAACGCGCGGTGAAGCTGCTTTCACACCTACTCCATTGCTGTTGCGCATCGCAAGTGACGGCATTTTATTTCTAAATAGCGAAAATCATTAGAGGCGACGAATTCCGCACATTGTTGGTGCGTGATTAACTGTTGTCCTAAATAAGGAGGTTACCAATAGCTCAGTCGCACACGCATATACTATATTATGACGTTCAGATAAGTCCACTTCATCTTAGTCTATTTTGGTAATGCAATCAACCATAAGATTGTTAATTGCTGCGAAAAGAAATCCAGACTAATATCTGCTTTTCCTCATAGATTATGGTATGCGGCACTCCGTGCGACATAGCAACCACCCAATCTGCCGTAATGGATGCACCATTGTACCACATTGTGGTAAGGCATAATTGGCTCACTCCCCTCCTGATTACTTCACGCAATTTAACGGCAGCAATCCTTTTTGGCGATTGTAGCCAAAATGGGCAGAATAATTGATAAATCATGCGCGTAAATTAAGCTTTGATGCATTGATTGTCATGTCCGTTGTAGACAAATTTGCTGCTGTCCTAGAAAGCTAGTCCCCATTTGTTACGGAGCGGAAGTATCACGCCGTATTCATTGTCTCCGCTGCTATAGGTCATCGCACCTGTGCGTTGAGAAACAAACCATGTGCAGCAGTACAGATGGGAGGGAGAAGTAAAAGGCGACAACAAGAAACAGGTGCGTTAGTGGACATTGTGTTTATTCTTCACCATTTACCCACAGTGTCTCAGTAAAACCCGGTATTTTTGAGCGTGAGATGCACACATTTAAGTGTGGGTATTCAACCTTTAATAAAGCATTACTGCTTTTTATTTTAGACGCCAAGCTCCTATTTTTCGGTCTTGCTTCATCACAATGCCACGATGGCAATTTTATAACTTGTTATGTGGCCAGCTTCGTTTAATTTCGCTATTGACAGATGGAGCCTACATCAAACTTGTGGTAAGTTGGCGAATAAGATGCATAGACAGACAGGCAGACAGACAAGCAGCTAGGTAGCTAGGCAGCGCAAATAAAGACTCGTAAAAACAAATACCAAGAGGTGCAATAAGTAAAAGCGAAATTCGAAGTTGCGGGCGAAAAATCCTACAAAACTGATTTTAGTGGAAGCGAAATCCGCAATTCCCAGGATATCGACAAATTAAAATAATAGTTAGAAAAAGAGATTCGACGACTCGAGCAAAAAAATTATACGAAATTTCATTGAGTGAAAGCGAAATCGTCACCGTCGTGTAGGTGAACGGAACGAAATAGTAATGAGTGAGAGCGAAAGAGGCACTCCAGCGTGGATGGCTATTTAGAAATCGCTTACGGTGTGAGTAAAATTTCCACTCTCCTGAGAGTAGTGAAGAACCCATTTTTGGAGATATGCGTGCAGTTTTAGCCCGTCTTTTCCCCAAGTTCGAATGCGCTAACTCCGACTTTTGCCCTTCCATCTTCACTGCCATAACCACGTATACAAAGTTTTAACCCGTTATCTTTTAAACATTCGACTATTTAGAAAAATTGTGAATGTTTCTTTATCAAAATGCATAATATTCATGCTTCATAGGTAGCGTGGGACGATGAATGAAGAGATCCAAACTGAATGAAAATCAAAGATGATGAGGTGGACACTTTGAACCCAACAAATGGATGGGCTAATTTCTGGTTGAGGTAAATAAATTCCAGGCTGAAACATATGGAGTAAGTAAGGTCAAAACGCAAAGTAGAACGTGGGTAATTTAACTACACACTGATTGTGGCCATCTAAGAACTTGACTTGTGAATGGTGTGCAACTCTGAAGTGGGTTTATGCGATTGATGCGGTATCCTCGACGTCCCTTAATGGATATCCACCCTTATGCTGGAAAAATAACGCCTATAAGCGATTTGCACCAGTCATCGGCTTCGCGTGCAGGTAAAAAGAGAGCTGACCTTAACGTCCTTGTTTTCTGTCGGCAATTCCAACGAACCTGGACTTCTGCTTTGTTCAACAACCGTATTGGGAGAAGGAGGAATGCGTTGCTGTGAGAACACTGACTTACAGAGTGAGTTGTGTACTAAGGGATGGAGGTTAACATCGTTAACTTGGGATAAGATTATAAGTCTAGTCCTTCGTGCCACTTTTTCCCACTTTAGCTCTGCTTATCTGTATCGAACCCCCATTATAAAGGTGGGGAGAAGTACCGCGTGTTCACTTCCCTTGCGCCTTTAAACGAGCATCGTAGACACCCCCGTAATAAACTTAGCCAGATATTTCATGACTGTTTATGCTCCGGACGCCAATGCATATTCCTTCAGGACACGGGCATGGGCTAGTTGGCCTAAGGTAGACATCATTCACAACACTTCTGTCAGGTGTTGCCACTAATTCCTACATCTGCAGGGCAATATCCCTTTGCAGTAGATTTGGTTTTTGCTTCTACTGATTCGGCTGTAAGTCTATCCTGAAGAGAACACTAAATCACGCTGCTTGAATACAATGTGCATTGTTGAAGTGCGTAAGGGTTGGGTGACAACTGGAATAGATTGAATGCCAGGTAGACCTGTATAAGTAAAGAGCTAGATATTTACTGACGTGCCGAGCCAGTCCCGTTAATTCATTCCAATATGGAGGGGCAAAGAGATAGTAGCGCCTAAAACAATCTGTTCCATTAGGTGCATAGTTATACTGTTCAGGGTGGCAACTTAACCCCACCAGATTTATTTCTCCTCCTGTCATGAAAAAGCTCTTGTGTGGTACTGCTTACCGACACACCTATTACGATTGAAATAGGAGTGCCTACAAATGCAAATCGTACATGACTAATGAGTCAAAGTATGTCCTGCGAGGATTCCATCGTTATGCGCTGTTCTCATTACGGAGTGATTAATCACCACGCGCCGTTACCACCTCATGTTTAATTGTTACATCCAAGGTCCATTTTCCCTCTTGTAGTTCAATATAACATAAGTGGAAGGTGTGTGGGCTAACCACTATGCAAATCGACACACAACGGCCTTGAGGTTTGCTTACATTCCTCAAAGCCTTTAAACTAAAATCAAAGGCAGACCGGATATTGGCTTATCTCTCAAGAACTTTGATGCATGTTTGCACACAGTCGGATGGTGAGCAAGTAGTCGATTGCGGCTCATTTATCTCTTAAAGCTTCACTTCCTCACCCTCATTCCAAAGTCAAGCGTGCGCTATCCTTGTGTTAGGACCAATAGCGCCACCCAACTATGCCTAGCCCTTCAGGGAGTATCATTCCAAAAAAATCAGTTTTACAATTTGATAAGTATGGATTGTGCAGTGATTGGGTTCCCCCGCAGTTGACGATGCAAAAGCCATGTGTGCATTCACAGAAACCGGTGTTGCTATAGCGTTTGTAGTAAAAGCAAAACTTAATGATAATTGGCTGAGAACTGTGCCATCACGACTAGAAAAAGGGCACTGATATACGCACACAGGATCGAAATATTCCATCACTCAAGCGTATGCATAAATATATCAAGCGACCTGGCATTATTATTACATTATTGTGCTTGAAGCACTCTGTTGACGTCTGTGAAGTTGAAGCGTGTGTGCAATTGAATCTTCGTCTCTCAACACACGCCGCTTGTTGTAGGTCTTCAATAGCAATGATGTTCCTCATCCCTGATTGGACTCATACAAACCAGACTGGACTAAACTAAGCTAAATGAAGGTGGTAGAATCGTTAAGGGGAAGGTAAAACACCTCGTGACTACCATTGAGGTAAACATTGTACCATCTACGTGCCACCAGAAGTACTGCTTTGACATAAATCGATGTGTCAATGCACATTCCTATACACAACAAACAATCAAGGTGACTTAGATGATACATTTTACTGTACCGACACTCGCAACTCGTAGACCCGCGTGTAAACGAGAAGAATGACAAGTCAATCCCACACATTCCCTGCTATAAATTAACCAGATAGGCTCTCACTAATCGATTCACATTGCAATGCAAGCGAGGTTCGTGATCGTATTCCTCCTGCTTACCTTCCAACTGTTTGGTAAGGTAAAATACTTTTCACCTACCCACTTTTACTCACCCCTGTGATGCCTCCGGAGTAAATTCGGGAAGACTTTGCGATTGTACCGCCTCCCCATAGGAGCCTCACAAACGCATAAATCAAGGAATTAACATAGCTTTTGTGCTCGTGGCTATGGAAAGACAGTGCTGTTTGGATGTTTATTTTCCGCTACCCAAAACAGCAAAGGTCAATTGCTAAAGTGTGGCTTTAAACAAACTGTGAGATTGAGTGTGTGACAGGCGTTTGCAGGGTTCCAAAGACTCTCAGGGTTTAACTTCAGTTGGATGCCCCCAAATTTTCCTTGTCCAGTTTGAATGGCTCTTGAATATGGCATACTCCTTTCGCTAATCATTGCTAACAGTTCACTGCCCTAATGCCAACTGCACAATCACTTATCACCACTTTGTCTCTTCTAGACTTAACAAGATGCTGTAGATCGGAACCGAAGAGATGCCTTGGCTACAATCAGAAATGTGACAGGAAAAGGAAAGATTGTTGTGAACCAACCGAGTGCTTCTCCGTTAACATTAGAGATCCCTATTCTCCCATAGGTCACTGCAGAGATCGAAATTGGCACAAGTCAGTTCGGTATATTAATTAATTTGAATGACTCTTCTCTCTCCATTCTCCACTTTCCCCCTCCCACTCCCCTTCCATCCACCTCGCGCCTTTCCTCAACATTTCGTCATTTAACTCAGGAAAGGGACTCCAGTCCCCTCTCCACATTAGTGCATTGTGAAAGAGGATACAAAACTTTTTAACTCCGGTGTCTTCAACAGTCAGAAAGGTGGTTGGACGCGAAGCCGAAAAATTAAACTGTTATAACAATAATATCAGACTTTCGGCAGATTGGTGAATGAAATGGACATCAAGGTTGGGTTGTTGAGCCACGGGGGATGAGAGGTCCTATGATTGGACGAATATAGGAATAAGAGAATCCAAATTGAACGTCACAGCTGTGAACAGTGACCAGGAAAGTCAGTAGGGCGTACCACCCACCTGAAGTTTGTATCGCGTCAATACCTCTTCTACTTGCTTGACAAAAGTCAAGACAAGCAGTGGAATAAGCATCAAATTCACTGGTTAGCAATAACGATTCATCTAAAATATTCGATTACTCAGGAGTCGCCTTTTGATTTGACCACCCCACTTCATATTCGGAAGAAGGAAAGGCAGGAGAATGCGAATTAGAGGAAATGGATGATCAGATCTGGAGTGTTCTTTAAGCGATTGGCATGTCTAGGAGTAAAGAGGTTTAACTATTTAATAATGATCTATATACAGCGAATAAAAATGTAAGATAAGGATAAATGAGGCATGATGAAGAAGAGAAAATAGATATGAGTATGAGGTAAGGGAAAAACTAATGCAATAGTCTAAGTCCTGTTCTTTCCCTCTGCTTTACTCTTACCTTCTATTCTCCGTAAAACACTGAATTTTGTTCATAATTCACGCACTCGATCCAAAAGGACACTGACGAGGTGGACACTGCATCTTTACGATGTCGAATTAGATATGACCAGATATGATCAGAGCATGAGACACCGAAACATCCACATTTCTCTACACCATATTGGGGACTTAACCTATTCCGGAACAGCTGCTCTAAGTAATAGTAGGCTGATCACCAAAGTCGGTATCGTAATTGTTGCTTCCAATTTGCAGGCGTTCATGAGTCACACGCGGAAAAGATGGTCTCGTCGGTCATAACTATCACCAAGACCAAGGAAGAATCAAAAATACAGGTTTGGCCGCCTCTCCTAAACTACGCGATTCATGCATCATCGGTGAGATAGTTCAAGCATCAACACGGACGCCTTCCTTCCTTTCTTGTTTTCCTACCCTATTCTCTTCTATATCCTTACCTCCTTCCCTTTGTACTACTCACACCTAACTCACCCAGTAGCCTGATCATACAACTTTCCACATAATAATTTCTGCATCAGCCACTTACTATTTCCTTTTCTTCCTTCATTGTCACTCACTCTAATCCATTCCTCCCACATCCTGCTTCCAAAGCTGCCCCTCTCTGAAGGTGTCATGAATTGACACATTTGGTGTGCGCGTACCTTTGGTGATAAGCACAGCAAATGTGTCAAAACCTTTCACTTTTGAGAGCAGAATTTAATAGCTTCCCACATAGATTGACAGGGTGATAGTAGGAAATGCACTCAATCAGTAGTGTTCACTCTTCGAAGGGGAGACGAATGCAAAAGGGGATTGTTTGCAGATTCAGAACTTTTACCAAGTCCTATCAGAGTGGGTGCTAGAGGGCTGATGCTTGCTGAATAAATGCAGCTTACTTTTAGGCGCTAATGAATGTTCCTTTATATATGTGCCTCTCTGTGTGTAAATCCACGAGGCCATTCTTGCTAAAATACTTTTTGGTACTAGAAGTCTGCTCATTTTGTGGATTTCCTTTGCCGCACTCTTTGAGACTTTGCTGCTGCTTTTGCTGTTGCTTGTCCTATTCGTGATTTCTTATCCCCACTACCCACCTTCAGTAGTAACCCCTACGTAGGAGATCTTTAAGCCATCGCCAAATAGGTGGGTGGTCTACGCTGATGACTCATCCGCTTTGGGCAGTTAGCCGATCAACGGACCATTAAAATCGATAAAGCTGCCTGCTGTGTAATTATTGCTGACTGGTTATCTGCTCAGTCGGTTGGTCCATTCACTGATTTACCCGACCCACGACAAGTTGGGCTGCAAACAATCTCACGGACGGGTGAGTGGAAAATTATTTTAGCATTTGCTCAAGACTATGTTGCGTAGGGTCGTCAATTGCTTTAAAAATGTGTCAATAGTGCATTGTTGAGGTGTAATATTATTATATCTTAATTAAAGAGTGTTTTTAACTTGTCAGTGACGTTTGGTTGTGAAACATTCTTACCACCATATTGCGTGAGAGGCAAGCTATTTTAATAACCAGTGTTGTTTTTGACAGGTCCTCCTCTTATGCGACCGTATTATGCTCGCCGAGTAAATAGTTGTTAAGTTTTAGGACAATCGGCTAATGTATTAAATGAGTGTAACTGGGAGGGACATTATTGAACCTTATGATATAATTTACGCGAGGCAAATCTATTAATCGTTTAGCTATGCTCGTCAAAGATATCGTAATTAAAAGGCAGCACACTGACAATTTAGAGTTCTAGTATTTCAAAACATTTTACTAGAAGGACGGAACGCGGCAATGATTATTCGATTAAAAATTTAGCGGTCCATATCCAATTTTTTCCGAAAGCGGTTTTAAAGTAGCATGGTAGTGGATCTGCCAGTCCAACGCAAGCCGGCCCAAGTTAAAATAGCCACCTTTTTGGCGATATCATCAATAGTGTTTTAATCCCTACCGGCGCGCCTTGCCAGAGCGTTCCTGCAAATCTAGCAGAGCACATAGGCAAAAGGATCGCATGAAAGTAGGACTGATTTGTACATATTGTCTTCTCAATCAGTCATAATTTAAACATCATTCAGCCATCCATCAGCCTCACTTATCCTCATTCGTCTACCTGTTCCTCTTTTTCTGCGTTCAGCTAAAGGTGAGCACCTTGTGGTGGAAATGGGAAGTGTTTAAAAGCCCAAAAGGTGACCAGCTCAAATGACAGTATCGGAAAAAAATATCGATAGGACAAAAAAATATTCAAAGTACATTAGTATCGTCTCGTGTTCATGCAGGATGATGCAAGAAAATAGCTTTGGGTGAGACAGCACCAAAGCAAGTAATATCTGCTCCTGCAAAACCTTAAAAGGGAATAATGCCTAAAGTCTACGCCAGTCGAAATCGAGAGCAACCACTCCGCACGTGCAACTAATTGATTTAAACGTGTCAGATTCAAAGAAGTCACTCACACAGCCAAAATCCAGACGTGCTCTGCTGCGAGCCGTTCCGTCTGCTCTTACTAATCTTTGTCATGGTATCGTTCCCGCTGTTTAGTTCTTCGCCATTGCCCCCATTCCAATTAATTTCCTTCTTGACTAGAATCTTCTTTTCATCTCGCACTTCTGCCGCCTCCAACTCCATCTGCTCGTCAGTCCCAACCTCCCACCTCGCCGTTTTTAAGACGCCAAAGGACCGCATCGGAAGGAAACCGTATAAGTTAGGGTAATTTGTACTACCCTTCTTTTCCTTCCCTCTTATTTCATTTGCATGCGTCAATTCAATGGCATTACATATGGCATCCTTTGTATATCACTTGGAAAGGGAATACTATGCTTAGGGTCTCCGAATCGCCGTATAGAAGAAATTAGTGCTCTTTCCACTGAGTTTAATCTCTCATATTTAACTCAGTCAAATGGCCATATAAGAGGATAAGAGTTTAAATTTCATAAAAAGATTAGAGGAAGGAAGAAAATGAAAAACACTGCACACAGCACCATGCAGGGTTATCCTACGGTATTCACTTCCAATTCACAATTTCCTCCTCCCGACTCTCCTTTTTTCCCTCGGTTTTTTATTCCTACGCCTGTATGCCAACTATCCCTGTATCTCTATGAGCATGCTTCTTTACTTCCATAGAAGAAATGCATGCACCGCTGGTGTCGCTGATAATCGGACGCAAGAAACCGTCCCAGGGTAGGCTTGCGAATACGCACCAGAAGCGTCTGTTTGTTAGCTCCATAGAAATATTCAGTGGCATGTCGCCAACTCCTTCAATTAACTTCATGCCTTACATTGAGCTCACTGTGCTGCACTAGCTTTTAATAGCTCTTACATGAGCTTGTAACTACTAAATACATGCGTCAGCAGCAGACCTACTGGAGTGCAACGGTTTGCCCCATATCCATGTGTCATTGTGGAAGCGCTGTGACACAGTGCTCAAGACCATGCCTAACTGGATCAGAGCAGAACTCATAAAAATATCACAGACCTGATTAGCCACCTAGTCTAGACTGTGGTAGGGTTGTTAAAAATGGGAAAGATGCAGGTTGACAGGACTATCTGATCAACCGTGCATGCCTCATCTTCAGCGGCGTCTTAAGGCGTTACCGTTAAAGTCAATCCAACACTCTTATCCGGCCTGCTTAATCTACTCGGCACAACTTCATGGCATGTAAAAAGAGTCCTTTTCTTTCTTTCTCTCAGACATTAAGGATCGAAGTGCATGCTCACAAAAAGTCTAATGGCGTCCACGAATAGAAGGATGGTTGCCCATTTGGCTGATACTTCTTTCCCATGCCCCACTCCGCCGGCAGTTGCTATGTGGTTCCCAAAAATATAGCAATCCCAAATAGGAAAATATTTTAACAGTTGGCATCCAAATGCTACCGCTGCGCACAAATAGACCAAATATTTCGATTTCACCCATAGCTATGTTGAACATGAAGAAGGGGTCCTAATTTTTAGCAAAGGTAAATTAAGTGGGAGGAAGACAATCGTACTGCATTAGTCGTGGCTTAAACTATTGTTGGAGCACTGTTTTGTGACTTCTGCAAATAGTACATTTGATTCTCTTTCTGCGACTGCTTTCCTTATTCCTTTGTTTTAGATTGAAGTGACACCTCGATATAAGAAAAGGAAGGTGCCAAAATACCAAATCTACATCCACCAGAGCGGAATGTATCAGGTGGACAAGAGCCTCTAGTTCCACATCTATCTCTTCTGTCGTCCCATAAGCAGTTGACAGTTGGTTCGCTGGCATCTGTGTTAGTACGGTGAGCGATGACGACGATGACATCTGGAAGGGTGATGACTACAACCACTCTGCCTGCTCATCCATATTCGACCACTAACTCATCATATTCAAGTAGTCGGACAGGTTACATTCCGATTCCCCATGCCCGTCAACTCGATCTCATCTTCATCGCTCTGTGTCTGCTCCTTTTGGCCTCTGGGCTGCCCTTCGTCTTATTGTCGCGGGTGAGGCCTGAACGAGGGTAGAAATACGAATGAATGAATGTGAGCAGAGAAAGCTGGGAAAAGAATAAGAGCTGCAATTGAAAGGAAAAGGTACTTACCAGTATATTTGGTGACGTCTCCGAGAGGTGGCGATGTCGTCGTCAGTCGTACTAGGGAATTCGGGCCGGAGGTATGAGTGGTGACGGAGGCAGGAGAGGAGACGAAGACGAGGGAGGAGGTAAGGAATGCGGAGGACAGTGGATGATTAACTTCGATGAAAGAGCAAGATCCGGTGGGTGAAGTGCTTTTCCACGTTGCCGCCAATTGTGATCGCCACGATATCAACGCTGGCCTTGGTGAGGATGATGGCGGTAGTGAGTTTGGGCGACTTTGATGTCCACTTGCACCTATAACAGCAGTTGGAAGAAGTGCACTGGAGGAAGTGCATACCGACATGTTTGATAAAATCGTGGAGAGATGATGAATTTGTCATCAGTGGAGGCAGACGGAGCCAAGAGAGGAGCAAGTACAAGGAGGGAGTTAGAGGTAGTGCTGGTGTAAGTTGTGATGGAGGTGGTGGTAGTGCGCTTGGGGGACGTCTATTTGCACCTGCACCGACAACTGGAGGAAAGGAGTGCTCAAATCGAGTGTGTGCTGCCACTGCTGCACGTGAACGAGTCGCCTCCTGCAAAATAGTTTTGGCGACGGCAGTGCTACTCGTGGAAGGGCATGAGGGAACAGAGAATCACCAACTCTACAACAATTCAACATTTTTGAAGCGCGGGCGAATCGCAGCACATTTCATTGATTGTTTTATTGATTAGTCAAGCTGAAGTATTGATACGTGATCCAATAATCGAAGATGTCCTTAAGTAAGAATGGGTAGCGCCAATTACGAAGCGGCATTATGTTATACTTGTGGGTGCGAAAGGAAAATTAGCTTAAAATGCCAGTTAGCCCATGTGGATGGACATAGGGTGGAAGGAGATATGCATAAAATATGCCACAATAATAGCAGAGGCTTTGCGGTCCATGTAAGCTTCTCGCCGTGTAACTTAGGGATTATTTTAATGAAGCTGAATTCATTTAAGGGCTTGAAGGGAAGAAGGAAAAGGGAGGAAGAGGGAGTGGGATAGGGTAGAATGAAATGGAACAGCATAGCAGAGCCCACGTGGTGTGCAAATAAGCGAGGATGGAATGGTCTGGCTGAACGGTATGGGATACCATTCGTGACTCACTTTCCCATCTTGTCGCATTTCTGCGTTTAAGCACATGCGAAGTTTCGCATTCTGCGTCAACAATCCTCTGATCAGTTATATACACTTCTGAAAGTACCTGTCTAGTTCTTTTTAGTCGATTCAAATTTATTTAGCATAAAAATAAATCTTAGGGATTTCGAAATCATTTTTTGCAGTCCTGTATTACTCCCAGTATGGAATGAAGTGTTAATTTACCAATGATTTTTCAATCAGCAGCTGGTCTTTAAATTCTCTGTTCTCATTGACAAATGAGGTTGTACAATTAAAAGTTTGCTACTTTTAGGCCATTTTTCCTGCAGCTGAAGATATAAACGCTGTCTCGCCTTATCAGCGCTGGTTTCATGCAGAACAAAACTCCGAACTTTGTAGAATTACCAAAATGCAACATGAGCGTTGAGGTCAATTACCTTTCCATTTTGATGGGAGTTCGGTGACTGGTGCGGTTGGCTCGTAAGTGTTTTCTCATACCACTGAGTACCTTGTGATGCCTGACCCTGAATTTAATCTATAGGATGGCCAAGAAAGAAGTTGGGGGTCAAGCAGGGCCATGAATTGCCAGAGTGATTCGTTTGGCTCGAGCTTTTAGAAAAGGAACTACTTTAGGTGTCCACCATTTCATCAAGTGGGAGTTGGCTCTCCCTCGGGCCCATCCATAGTCCAAAGCCCCAATCTATGCAAAATACACAATCCATCCAAACACAATCTCTCATATTGTCTTAATTTAGCTCCAGGACATCTCCTAATCAGGTTCAACCATAACAGCAACGTTTATTTGCATAAAATGTTGCACTCATTCTGCTTTGAACACAGTAACATCCCGAATTCCACTTAGATACAATGATAGGACAATATGTTTAGGACGGCGTTATTGTGTTTGCTTTAACACCCTATGAAGCAATTTAATAATAGCGTAGGGTCCTAAATTTCCGGGAAAAGGGTTGCTATTATTAAAATGACTTTTAAACAATAAAGATGAGAGGCTTTCCTTTCGTCAAAGTGTTTATTGATGCAGATCTGTCAGAGGTTGTGCCACTAGTGTTTCTTTCTGGCATCCTGTGTTTGAATTTATTTTGTTGATCTTTTCTCATTTCGTTACAATTAATAATAAGGAGCATTTGTCGACGATTCCTAGCACTTGATAGTTCTTGGTATTTGGTGTCTTTTATTTTACTCAAAATCAAGGAGAAAATGGATCAAGGGGAACATATTTGAGGAGACAGTATGGGAGCGCGCCGTTACTCGAAACGGACAATCTTTCCTTCCCCTTCCTCCTTCATATCCCTCTCCTTAAGGCAAACGCTGCAAATTAGGCACATCGCCTTTTAACACCTCTTTGGTCATTCTTCTCGTTGACAACTTTTGCACTCAGAGTGAAGTATTTTTTGCATTCGCCTTGCATTATGCTTTGATTACACCCATAGAATGTCAATTTATGGCATTTGAAGGATAGCAGAACTATAAAAGGGGCTATACGTTACGGGCAGTTGCAAAAGCACAAAAATGTTGGCAGCGTTGCATAAATGATTAAGTCTCAAATCAATTAAGTAGAATGGTTGCAGCATAGACCCTAAGATGCACTTATCACCAACTACAACGTCGCAGAGGTAGAATGTAAGCACAGTGCAGTTTTGACGCAGAAGTACTTCTCTAACTCGACTACTTTAATCGCTGCTGTCATGCTGTGCACCGAAAAAATATTCTTTTCTTGATCGACACTTCATCATCGGTGTCGCACAGATGTCTCGCCTTCCTCCTCTTCCCATCTCACTGATCCCAGCATCAGTCAGGTCCACGCAGCACACCATTCAATTGCTTTCATCAAGAGCTTTACTTTGACCACCTATCCCTGGCAGATACGGATGACACTTCTTCATAAATAAGGCAGCATGCGACTATATGCAGCCGTTCGCGGCTTCCACGCGAAAATCGCCCTAACCAGTTTGTTATGCCCTAGGGTCCTAACAAAACGCGCGCAACACATGATTAAAATTAACGCTGTAACCCAAACCAAAGTTCTCAACCATTTAATCAAACATTTGTAATTAACCGCTCGTGGCATCGAAATTACATTGAGGGGCCATTGATAAGGTTGGCCTCATAAAGTCGCAGTCGAATTTGCAATGCTCCTTCCCCCTTCCTTCTCACTTTAGGCAGGAAATTCTGTGGCTGGCGCCGTGGACTCGTAGTACTTTTCATATGCCACTGACAAGCTGCGATGGTTGACACCGGGACTTGAAACAAGAGACAGGCGATGAAATGCCTAAGTGGCTTGATCCTTTTGGATCGCCACCGTCCCGCCACCTTCTTTAGGTAATGCAAGTAACCGTAAACCTGACTACATGCATATTCTTCACTGAGTCCCCCTTCTCCTTCAGGTTAGTCTCGAAATTCTCAAGCTCAAGCACAGGAACATACTTTCGTGCACAAGATATTGCACTTATGCTGCTTTCTTGCATCTCTTGGCCCCTCTCCTCAATTTTAATCCACACCTCAGAAAACTGTGCACAGAGTAAAGCTTGCATCCGGTTGAATCGCCTCTTTATCATCGCAGTTACCGTTAGTCGCGTTTGTGACAATGAATCACTTTAAGCAAATATTTCGTCAACCCTCTGCCCTGTGCTTCAGCACAACCACCATCCTCATGGACATGAACACTCACTAGTCGCCACCATCAACGCATATTACGCAATCGGCTCAGAGGCTACGCTATCGAATGACACTCTAAACCACCGCAAAAGCCCATGAGCTCGCCACAAGCATCAGCCACTATTAATTGAAATTAAGTCATATGCACGGCAAGGTAACACAGCAGGGAAGAAAGCACCCAGTTGTCAGTGTTCAAACAACATCCTCAGTCGAGTGCCACAGAAGGTTGAACAGCGGTGGTGGAGCTAATGCAGACAGGGTTGGTCCCACTACTCGTGACCGGTGAGGAGAAATAGATGCGCTAGCTGCACCTATATCTGTTAGGCCTTCACCAAAAGATTATTTCATCGCAAACAAATTCGTCCTCCAGCACACCCTCAATCCTTTCAAGTTTAGACTTGTAATAGCAGTGTGGTGCACGCTTCAGGCGGATGGAGTGAGCGATGCGTTGATAGCGTAACATAAGCCACTTCTAGTCACAACTTAGATAGTCCGCCCCTCAGTCACCACGGCAATTCCTCTAACGTAAGTAAAAGAAGCGAATGCTAAATGTGTAGTCCATGGAGCTTACTGTCCACCGTCTTTTGATAAAAAAGTAGGTGGGATGTAAGGTTCGTTCGCGCGTCCATGACTTCCCCTTCACAGCTGCTGTGGGTGTAAACCAGGTGTTTCATTACCCACGTCAAAAATGACCCAGAATTATCATCCTCACATTGGTCTACAGTCTCAAGCGCGTCAACGACAATAAAATTCCTCGCTACCACTAAGGAATATAGAAGCTGCCTCAGAGTGATGAACCTGTTGTTGCGCAATTCGTCGACTCACATTCAGAGAACACACCACCTTATACCATTCCTTCGCGCAATACTGATCGGATACACTCACCATGAAGAGAATAAGGCAAGAAGGTGGCAGTTCTAGCATCTTTAAGGATCAGGTGGTCCATTTGAAGATGCATAAAGTATAACAAGCTCGTACAAATGAGAAGAACGAGACGAGTTAGCGCAAAATCTTGTGTCACCATTGCTGTGAAGCGGTAAAGGAAAGAGATAGGGAGGTAGTGAGTTTGAGAGATAGAACAGGAGACTGTCAAGTAGGTCGATAAGCAGAAAACTCGATGACCAGGCAGGCAACTCTACAAAGAGAAAAGCAACAAGTCCCATCTCTGCTCGCCTATTCACTCGAATTCTACTAACCAAATAACCCATGTACGACAATGCACATTTTCCTTTTGACACTACAACCAGTCAATTAATCATCAGCCTCCCGGGCAGAAAACAACACAATTACGACTAATTGCTACTACGACTAAAGAAAGGAGAAGGACCACGCAGAAGCCACCACATCATTGTAGCAATGAGGATGCAAACGCCGAGATTATTAGTGCTTTGCCTCTAGTAAGTCAACACAACACTGCATCTTTACTAGCTGCTAGTTATGAGCGAATCAGAGACTATCATTTCAAGGAGCCTCTTGTGATGACAATAAATGCGCAAAGGTTGATGGTTATGATAAAAGCATTAAACAAAGTTCGATTTAAACAATGCAGTGCTACTTGCATAATCTGTTCTCGCCTTCATAAGCGCAATAAGAACTGCCGAATGACCTGACAAAATATCTGACGAATTTATTAAATCTGATTTGGTCTAAAACGGCACACAGGTTTCAGAATAAAAAAACCTTCAGCTTTGGAAGACACCAAGAAGGAAGTAGAAGAGCCGCAAACTTTTTCACCGATGTGTGGTGCATCAACTAATGATATGAATTAGAGTTAAAACTGCTTAATTAGGGGTAGGAATTACATTACACTGCAGATATTTGCACGAGATACGATGTGATCAATACACCATACTGTTTAACGTCCAGCATGCCTCCTCGGCTAGCAGCAGCACATTCCAGCAAGTAAATTCAGGACTAGAATGTGTGTTGCTGCTTTGCCCCTTATCGTTGTCTTCCAAATTCGAAAAAAACCTTCTTAGTTTAAAATCTGCGTGTCAATATACATTCGATCTAATTCTATGAGGTCACAAGACACTGTTTCTGTTCATTTGGTGGTTTTTATTTAGCTTATGAAGGTTAGAATATTTAGAATATATAGGCTACTACATTGCTTAAATACAAATTCGATTTGAAATTTTATCACTGCCGTCGAACACAGTGCAGTTTCATCTTCTTAAGATGCCTCTTGTAATGATTGCTTCTGAGTTGCCCACAACTGCGACAATGAGGTGGAAAGTGTGACTGTGGTGGCACCAGCTACTGGTTTATCAATGGACCGCTGACGCCGCGCCGCTGCATTAATGGTTGCTAACGCTCGGTACAACACTGGACGTTTGGCATTGGTGGTGTTGGTGGTGCAGATGAGGTTATATAATGTCACCTCAACTACTCGATTATTGCAACGTACTGCCACCGTACGTTGCAGGTACATTACAGGCCTGCTCTATATCAACACAAAGGCATTGGCAATATCTCAATCATTAAGCACCGCCCTACGCTGTGGTCGAAGCAAGCACGTCGAAATTTGTTGGAAGGCGAATAAAATGCTGTGGAGTCGCATTGGATCGTACATAACGCCATGCTGGTGTGGAAACCGAGGGCGAAATTGCATCTGTACTTGCAGCTGCATTCGTCACTGCTTTGCACACTATCTTCACTCACGATCTTCTAATGCTCACAGTGCTTGCTATTGACAAGAAACGAGTAAAACGAGGTAATTACTTAAAATTATAGATGTTTTGGGGATTGAATTTATAACATGGACTGGTAAAGAGCAACGGCTGCAAGCAAATACGATGCTTGCCACAGTTAAGGTACGTTGCGTTGAATAAAGCCGTGTCCCCTTGTCGGCTAGCATCTTTATATATAATTTAACCTCTTCGTCGTCAGCTAGCCACGATTATTTTTTATGCTACCTTCTAACAATTCCTCTTCCTTGGCCTGTGCTGCCATCTCTTAGTAGGTCCTTTATTAATCATGCCAGCTCCAACTACAGGTCGACTTTTGAAGGATGAACCGCGACTCGAGGGTGATCTGAGTAGGAGGCAAAATCCCAATGCAAGTTAGACCACGATCTTAAGACTTTTTTATCACCGGGCAACATGACAAAATACTGAACGGCTACAGATACCGTCGGTTAAGGTGAAACTTCTGGATGGCGTGCTGCTGACATCTAGCGCTATGCATGGCTGTGACGGAAGTGAATGGAATTAAATGATGATCTTGGCCTCGATGAACCGACGAAGCAATGATAGACCAGCCACTTTTGGTTGGCTTCTGTTAACAAAGGACCACAGATCAATCGGTTAGTATTATTTGGGTCGCAGTGGAATCTACGCAGGTGAAAGTGAATCAGGGTATCACTGTGTATGGGTAAGTGATGAAATCTCACGTGTTTCAATGTGCTCTTACGAGTCTCAAGATCAATAGGGATTTCCGAAGCGGTGAAGCATTGGGCAGAATGGACGCTAATTAGCTCCAAAATACAATAAAATGACCACCATATTAGGCACATCATACTCACACTCTATGCCAATTTCATGACAGGGAGTCGCAAGATTGAACCTACGCAATTGATTGAGCTGTAACAAAAGGGTTTGGATGTTTCGATAAAAGCTAGACAATTTGAAGCAATGGTCAATAATCCAATGAAAAAATAGAATTAATTGCCGCATTTAAAGCGTGGTTTATTTGCTTTCTACACTTTAGAGTCCAGAATCCCTTGGCTGGGGTGATAGCTAAGCTAAACCCTAGATTTCATTACTGGAAGCGGAGACACATGCACACTTGACGCGGCATCCCAGTTTTACGCTCTCTTCGGTAAAATTGTCCGCAGTCGGCCAAACGCTGCTCATATTGTAGCAGACAGAGGGCACAGCCATCGATGTACGTTGAGAGTGCGAATACATGGAGTAAGGAACCCGTCGAATTGTAAGCGAACACAATTATGCATACGTCTCTTTGTACTGCATTACATGTTGTCGTTTAAATCTATCTAGTTTGATTATGTATGCCTCTTCAACACTACATGTCGCCTTTTATATCTGCGGCAGGTGCTGCCGATTGGGTGGAATTCACACTTAGGTGACTTACGGCTGACTGTACCACCGTTAAAGCCGCTCTTACCTATTTCTTGTGTGGCACCTTTATGCACAGATCTTAAGTAAGTAAGTAAGTCTAGGGCAAGGTCCGAGGATTAAAGCATTTTTTCACGTTGGCACCAATCGGAAAGGTCCTGACATCGATGCGGGCGTTGGCGGTGATGCTACTGCCACCGCTGTCCTTAGTTTAAAACCCACTGATTGGTCTCCCAATTTTCGAAGTAATCCACGGAACAATGGTTTGACTATTTAACTGACTGAATGACTCTTCGATTTTTATTTGACTGACTAATTAAGTGATTTATTCCCCTTCCCCTAATTCCTTACTCTTATAATTGGCTCTGTTGTTTGGCTGATCACCAATATAGTGGTTGCTAAAGGCTGTATGTTCATGTTTAGATAGTGCATCTGAAAATTCTAGGCAATGTGAAATCGCCTGTTTGATAAACATTTAAAAGCACTAGCAAGAAGTGAAATTAGCTGAGACTTCATTAAAAGATATCAATAGTTGGTGCAAAACAAATGTTTCCTGTTTGGGTTAGAGCTGAATAACACTTAAAAGAGAGACCTCAGCAACATCTGTTTGGCCTTCACCAATAAGTTTATCTGTCGAAGGCAAATCCGTCCGCCAATACACCCTTATTTATTCCACGAATGGTCTTGGCATGGCAGCGTGGTACACTATCTAGTCGAGTGGAGTGAGTAGTTCGTTGATAGCATGACAGTGACCATTTCTGTTTACAACTCAGTCTGTCTGTCTGTTGCCACGGCACCTGCTCCAGCGTTAGTAAAGGAAGCAAATGCCAGTCGGCAGTCTTTAGACATTATTGTCCACCGTCTTTCGATAAAATGGTAGGTAAGGTGTAACATCAATTTGCGCGTCCACGCTGTGGTTGCAAGCCAAGTGTTTCACTATCCGCATCAAAATAACCCAAACTCGTCGCACTCGCATTAGGCTACAAATTCAAGTGCGTCAGCAACAATGTAATCCATCACCACTCTTATGGACCACAGAAGTTGCCTCAAAATGGTGCACTCATCCCCGCGCAATTCACCGACCCGCCCTCAGATGGCACAATCTGTTACCTCATGCCACGTCTTTGGATGCTATGCAACGGGTATAGTAAGAACTTTGTCCACAAGATATCTGCGCCCCCACGTAAACATTCCTACACAATTTCCTCCCCGACTGATTCATCTCAAACAGAGAGGTACTCTAAATGTGCTGCTGCCCATTCGAAGATCCAGATTAATCAATTGCTACATTTGTCCACAACTGAAATCCTACCACACAGACTCAGAATGAGACGGCTTCTGCCTTCCAACCGCCAGCACCATGCCTACCGACCGCTATTTATTTGCCCATTTGTTAAGTCGATGAAGATGCCTTTTAATAAAATCCCCATTTCTTCATTTATTGTCTGGTTGATAGTCTGAACAGAATCGAGATAACCTTGCACTTAGGCGCCCTTTGCGGCGAAGGTGGAATCAAAATGAAACAATGCTGAACGAAATTACTTGCCACGACGAGAGTAAGATATGAAGCTGTCAGTTTTAGCATCACCAAAAATAAGATTATTCTTTTAAAATCTGTAGAAATCTCGACTAGCTCACACACACTGGACAGGACTGAGCAAACGATCCAACACAATAGCTTATTCCACCGTCGCTGTGAAGGAAAGGCGTAGTGAGTTTGACAGATAAAGCAAGAGGCCATCAGGTAGGTCGGTGACTGCCTATCTATTCATACCCCTACTAGCCGAATGGCCACGCGAATCGGTAACTAAAATGCAAAAATGAAAGGACCTTAATGCTTGCTATGCACAAAAATGCAAGCCGAGCCAAACCCACATCTCATCTAGATTCCTACGTCCCGTCAATCAGTTTTTGGCTAGTGGTGAAAGTGCAATACAATTAAGACCACTACTACCACATCACTGCAGCAGCAGGTACAACATACCGGTCGATTATTGTACCTCCTCCAGGGTAGTCAGCGTAACACTGCATCCTCACTGAAAGTTGCAGTCGTGGGCGATTCAATTGCACAACATTCATTGCAATGCTAAGCAACCTTTGTGATTTGGCTGTGTTTGGCGGAAAGATCATCCTTTTTAATTCAAGACTTAAGTTCCGTGGAAGTCTGAAGCCAGTCCTCCTCGTACTTGCCCGCAGACTGAGCTAGAATGATAACTGGCATTACGGTGAGTGAGCTTAATAGTCGCCTGGACCTAAATATACCTCCTCAATAATAAATTTACATTTTTATATATAATGGAATAATACTGCGCTTTATTTGCATTGTCTTAAGTAGTGATCATCAAGAGGCACCGGTTGGGGACCTTACTAAATGTTGGATTGTTCATGTACATATTCTACCAAAATATTACATTCGCATCTGTGATTGGTGTAGCTTTTGTCAGTTTCATCTATTTTTGTCTTTCATCTGCAGTAGACGCAAGAGATTTTCGAGGCTTTTGTGTATAACTGGTGACTTGAACACCAAACTCTTTTTTGACGTATTTGTTAATTTGGCTACTTAATACGCAGCCTTAGCTGGACGTGCAAACGCATAGCATAATCGCACTCAGTGAGTGGTTTTGGATGACTACCTAACTCTATTGCTGGATCCGCTTTGGTTTTCGTGATAAGTGGGGGCCTTTGCATGCTCGTGGTCTGAAACACCTAAATTACCGCCGAACAAGGTACACATTTAATAATAATAATAATAATAAAATACATCCTCCAGTTAATGCACCTTCGCAGCGCGGTTGTTACGCTACATTCTCATCAACTGTAGCCCTTGATGTCTAGCTCGGGGCAGAGAGTCAAGTTGTGGCTCTCTGATCGCTCTATCTGTCCTAGTTTTGCAGGATACTGCCACGTTGCACTATCATTCCTCTTACCAAATAATCTTCAATTATATTAAGGACAATTTTTACAAGTGTAGGGAATTTTATACTAAATTCCGACTTTCCGTTTGGTATTACTGCCGACAAGGACGTAGAAATGAAGGTGTATCATAAGCAATACGTATCCATTGACTCCCTTTATGGACAATAATTTGCAGATTAGTGCCACACAGTTTGGTAGGGAATTGAATATAGTAGAATTTTTTATGTAGGGAATTCTAATTTCGAAAGACTAGTCCCTAGAGTATGTCCACTGGCCAAAGACTGCGTCGATCCACCACAATGCTGAGGAATGCTGGATAAGTCTACGTCTTGCTTAGTCGATTTTCAATTTCCCTTCCCTACCAGATTTACGCCCGACATCAGCATCCTTGTCAAGTATCCTTAAGTTGTCCACGTCTTACTGAATGCTCAAAGAATTGCGCTCGCAAATGTTGCAGTGCTGTCTTGCAGCAACAAAGTGGTACTTCAAAATGCAACACCTTTTTGGCTACCTCGTTTTATACCAAGTTAAGCAAGGGATGATGTCGCGTATTTAAAGTTACAAACAGCAAGAGCCCTCATCCTTGTTGGTTTGTTTTACACACTTTAAGTTGAGAGAGATAAAAGACATTGCTTGTAAAGGAGGTTAAGGATGTGCTACTACGCGTCATAGGAAAAAAATGCACTATAATTGATCAGATGCTGGCTTTGAGACTGCCGTTTCGTTTCCCGTAGTCTCACCACGTGGCAATGTTAGCTTGGACTTTAAAGTTGCGCAAGAAATAGTGCGTTAACTTTGGCAATTGTCTCTCAACAATTTGGCATATAGCGTCTCTAATTTACTCAAAAAATCGCAAATTCCCTCATTTGTGCAGTAAAAAGATTTATTAAAAGCAAACAAGAAGCAGGACGGTTAAGAATCAACTTTTGCCTTCTATTCTTTCTTTCGCTCTTGCTCTAGCATACCTTCCCAGCACCCTCCCAAACGGCAAACTTCCCTTGCTGTTGCAGCGTAGCTGACCATTAAGGCAAATGGCCTTATGACCCCTGATATGCACTGATGCAGCTTGTTTAAAATCGGTGGCATACCTTCAGGTCTTTTATTTCCTCGTAGCGTTGCGCAGCATTGCGTAATCTTTGAGTCAAAGCCATTTGTTTTTGCCAAAACATGATCGCGAAATCCACTCTTTGAGTTTAGTTTAGCCAAGTCATTCGCTAAGCTTATGCTCACTTATGTGAGCTTTGTGTTGCCAAAGTGACCTCGGTCATCTTTGATGGAGTGGACCGGATTTCGTTTTTACTTGGTTCTTGTCAATGCATTCAATACTGGTCCCTGCGATCTGCAATTAATAAAAGTAATGAAGCATTTGCAATAGAATGTAACGCGAAGGAGTCGACGTCTGATTGACTGATCAGCGGAGACAACTGTAAACACGAAAAGCGCCAACTTTGTCAAAAGCGAGACAAAGATGCTAATGGAGAGCTTTGAGTCTGGCAACTAGTATCATCATGGCAATAAAGCTTACACTCTCGCACAGCTCAACTACAGTTGAGGTCCACAGTCGTACATTTAATGATCAGAGTGTAGGATAAAACCAATTCAAAGATTGGTGCGAGCATTTGTGGAGGCTGTAAATGGAAGCAATGAAGCACCATACGTTTGTTTAAATGTCAAGACCACCAACTTAAGTGGGAAGCAGAAGGATTCTTTTTTATGCTTGGCATAAATTTTTACATCTTGGTCAGGGGCCATCATCGAGAGTGGCTGTATTACTGCTAAGCAGTATGCAACCAGATGTCTTATGCGCACTGTCTTCACTGTCGGACTGTCTTCAAGGAATAGTCGAGTGGGGCTAAATTAGTGAGGGTAGAAAGGTAGAAAGGACGTGTTATCTTATTTATACCTACCCATTAGTGCTGCCATCAGAGGTAACACTTCTCTAATTGCTACTTAGATACATCAAGATGCGAGGCCAACCATGGCCATATAACTTTAAACCTTCAAGGTTTTTGTCAAATAACCGGGTGAGTTTGGCACCCTCTAACTATGTGAGCTAAACCATACCTCCAAAAAAATAAGCCTCGTTCTTCACGAGAGCACCTCATTTACCCAAAAGTAATCCGAACACTGAAGCACGAGCTTACTCCTTCGGTATAAAAGTCTTCTACGCAACCAACTGGTGTGATCGATGCAGCGGATTATATGTTTGGATCTGCCTCTAATTACGAGAATGCAGGGCACGTCAGGCAAATCACATCTATCAACAATCCGAGTGTGAGGTGTAAATCCAGAAATAGATGGTCATAATCAATCAAGAGTCCAAAACATGCATCCTTTCTGTTGCATACATTCTTGACAAAGTGTAATACTAGACAGAAGCAATAAGTACATGCGCCGTATCACTTGAAGCTACAGGTCATGGCGCATTATTACATTCCCATACTGTATGGATCAATAGAGAGATGTTTCTCGTTGACGGTGAAGAATTATAAAGTTGCGGTTAAAACATACTAACACCCTTTTTCAGAATGCCCGGCGCATAATAAACTTCCCCTTTACAAACAAGTTTCTACCGATTGTTAAAAAAAAGGAATAATTTTTGTGATTCATTCATTAAAGCACATCATGAAGATGCAAGTATTTTGAACGTGGTCATTGCTCTTTGCTCAAAGCTTTGGATCTGAACACGATTTTTGCTCCTCTGCGCTTTAATCACATGTAATATTGAAAGCAGATTCGGAAGGCCTCTTTGCCTGCTCATTGATATCATCGTTAAAATGTAGTTCTACAGATGTACAAGGTGCTCTGCGTTATTTAGAAGCGTCATTTTGGGCCTCGTACATTTAGTTCGCCAGCATCACGGTAGGCTTTATTTTGTTTAGATGCGTTTCTATGCGTATAAAAAGCACGTAAGCAAGGGATGAATTTGTGCATGACTATTTGGGTTTATGCACATAGATTTTCCAGCAGGTTATTAATCGATGAAATGCGCTAAGTGGAACAGGTCATGCTTTAGTCCTAATGCTATTGAAACGCGTAACAGGCGGTCTAATCCGGTGGATCTCAAAACAATTTTAGCTGCTTATTTTGCGTATGCTTGGCGCGTTTCAGCAATCTTGAAACCGCATTGTCCGATTTGTTAGTGGCCTCGCCGATCCCATTGAAAGCTTTCGTGGCACCAAAAAGGTAAGAGAAACCGCGAAGCCTCTCCATTTATCTTTTCTCATGCCCTTCTGTATGTCAAGTCACCTTTGTTGATCATTAAATTAGCCTAGAGGCACAATAAATGCTTTCTGTGCCTCGTTCCATTTTCAAACTTCACTTTGAATCCTAGTCATTTCATTGGAGCACACATTTGCGAGTGAGCGCCTGCTAACTCTTGAGTATAGTTCTCTGCGAGTGCAATCCCTCCTAAATTTGTGCATTATTTTGCGTTGCTTTAGCTCAAAGAATGGCGAATTCAGAAATACGCTTTTAGTGCATTGAATGCGTTGCGGAACATCCGACGTTAGAAGCAACGTTAGATCATATGCGTTCATCATTTCTGTAAGTATTTCTTCGTCGTCTAGGCTTAACTTGCAATGAGAGCTCATTCTATTGCTTTGGCGTCTTCTGATTTGCAGTCATTTGGCTCGAAGAGTTTGGCGAAATGCAAGCATGCGCTCTTTTGTGAGCATAACTTGTAAGTTTTAGTAATGGTTACGCTAAGCCTTTACCTTTTTACTGGGAACCCATCCTTCGGTAAGTCAAGAGCATTCAATGTGCAGAGCTTGTAAGCGTAAATCGCAAAGTTTTTGCATGAACGACCAAATTTGGTAGAGTTCACATTGGAGATAAAATCGCTGGTTGAAATTGAAAAAATTGCTTAGAAATGAATCCAAATTTGCTCGTCAAATTCTTTTTTAATGAAGCAGTCCTTGGGGTCGACACCTTAGAGTGACTACCCTGCAAAGAGCCCTATGCACTTACTTACTAATCCACGGGATGCATTTATTGGTGGTTTTTTGAATGTTGCGATTCCATGCCTCTATAATAAAGTGCGCAATGAGCATCTGCTAGCATACACTATTGGGCATTTCAGACACTTCTATCCTCCACAACTTCTCAAAGGATATAAGTGTATTAGAAGTAGTGAGCTAATTTTATTAATCAAACTTTTGTTACACTGAGCATGGTTTACAAATAAATGCATAAAAAGCCCAGTACTTAAACACTTCACATCTCATATGCATAACTTAAACTAATGTAAGCAGCGTTCCAATAAAATAGCAATTTTACCGCTGTGAAGCAGAGGGTCAGCACAATCAAAATTATGCCGTCTTATGCGTAAAGTTGTGTCGTTGTATTAAGATGAAATATTGGGTTAAAGCGATGTAAAGTAATAACAGAAGCATAATATTTTCACACGACTAAACATTGCAGCTATGTTTTTTGCATGATCATAAGCGCCCTGGTGCTACCTTAAAGACGAAGGAAGGCAATAATAGGGCGGAACATCTGTAGTGCATGCGGTATGACTTAGGATTGACGGCGCAGCCAAAATACAGCTCACCTGCCACTGCGTCAAGACGAAGGCCGGAAATGGTTCCTTCCTTAATGCCGAGAACTAAGAATGGGCTCGCTCCCATCTCGATATTCCCCCTTGACCCTCCTCCCGATCAACTTAGATGTCAGCCATCACGTAATATCGGCTGTTTGGGAGAAACACTCGCGAACTAGCTACCCAAAAGCCTACATTTTATGTATACGAACACATAGCTAACCTCAACTCCAGAAACCATTCTTAGCGATTTGACAATATCAGGCGCTCGTTACCCCTGAAAACCGTATTAGGAAGCCGAGAGAGTGCTCTGGTTATCATTTGTCGCCATCACTAGTCGCAGGAATACTGGCTCAATAGCATCGAACCTCTGCAGTGTGCACGCCCTAATTTGGTGGTGAATATGAATAATCCAGACTCACTGTCATCGCTTCTAAAAGTGTCTATTCAATTGAGATTACCAGTGCTAGCCCATGACAAGATGGAACGGGTCCTTCTAATAGTTAGCCATTTTCGTCTCATGTAAATTGGCCATAAGCCTCCTGCTATCACAGAGTCTAAGGGTACTTGCAAATAATTCAGTCCCGTTGAGGTAAGAGAATGTAATATTTAAAGGGTTGTTCAGTTCCTTCGCATTTTTAAGATTCCAAAATTAGTGGTGGCAAAGACCTTTGGAACAATGTCTAAAATTACACTTTTGAGATCCTCGTGAGACCATGAATTTCTAACCTATCGAGTTGAATCAAATCTGAACAAATCGTATCAAGCAAAGTGTTCACCTTGGACGACAACTCGTTGCAATATCTCATGCTGCTTACATCCTTTCGCACAATTTGGCCCTCGGAAGTACCTTTCTCTAGCCCACGTGGAAGAAGGGGGGTAAGGGAAGTACTAAGCTCCTCCACTTCTACCTATTATTTACTTTTTTATTTATCTAAGCGTCGACTTTCACCTAATCTAATTGGAGTCACTCGCGCTTCGAATAATTGCATATTAATTGAGCAGGCAGAATCTGTGACAATGGCGATTGGTTATGGATGAGGAGGTAGTGAGCTGCGCATTGGCCTGTCTTCTCTGTGAGTGTATGCCCGCCAAATGGCAAAGTTCACAGCAAGTCGCGAAAAATCGCTTGCAAACTTCTCCACTTTACAGGACCTTCAGCGATTACTTTACTTAGCCGTGCGTTAACTACCGTGAGTGCCGTTGCCTTTGCATTTGCAGTTAATTAACGCAGTGAACACATAAGATCAATTCATGCAAGCAGAAAAAGAGGTAAACGGTAGAACAGTGATCAGACTTAAAAGATAGTGACTACAAATAAATTTATCTCGGTTTCTCTTTGTCAAACAAGCATTGGTGCATAAAATCGTCATCACTGGTCCCAACCATTCGCCTAGGCGATATTCGGCTAAATCAGCAATACTGTTGTTTATTATAGACATTGTTGGACTGATCGTTGTCAATACGGTTCAATGTGGTAAGAGTAACTCTCGCAAGAAAGTTTAGCATCGCGTTGGTAACATTTTCTTGAGTTATTTTATTAAATGCACATAAATAGTTATCAACCTTGATGCAAAGCATTTCTAATGCGTCAACCAGACACTGACTAATATTTGTGGCTGATGAAGACGGTAGCTTTAAGAATGATCTGTGAGGTGGTGATCTCATCAGCTTGATTAGCTTTCCTTTGGAATCGATCACTTTTATGTTTAAGAAGACGTTTCCCAAGAAACTTTGCCGGAGCCGATGGGCCAGAAGACATCTGCCGTGGGAGCAATCCTAAAAGTATGGGACAGCATAAGCAAGGCTACCAGGTCCACTCTCAACACCAAAACTTTCTTAATCCGAAAAGGCTAGTGATTGATTAAAGTTTGCCATTTATTTTACAGGAAAACAATTTCTCTACAACCACCTTAGCTAAGATTTCCGTACCGATCTTCCGCTGGACTGGAGGTGCCCATGCCAACTTTGGTATCATCTTCAGCCACTTCTATCTTAAGGTTTCGCTTCCAAGCAAGGTGTGAGTGACGATGCAGCAGGGGCCCCGAATGGAGGCTATAAATTGCGGCATCTCCATTTTCAGGAGAATCGATTCCTTCAACCCCATCACAAGACTATCTTGGACTATGCAATCGTTACCAGGGAAGGATACACCACTGACCTTTTAAAGTATCCCATTTGATCACAGAAGGTACTTGCAAATATCCTGCTGCTAAAATTTTTTTCTAAGGGCATAAATAAACACAGATAACTACTACTGGAACACAGGTCAATCGATTGGCGCCTTTCGTCTACCTTACACTCGCAGCACTAATTGAACCTTTCTGAAAATACAAGGGTTAGATGAGCTGGAGCAGTCTTCACCACTAAACACAACCAAATAATGGGGGTTTCCCAACTTTTTGAAGTCAGTTTGTGGTTTAACAAAAAAATTTCGTGTAAGTTAAATATCTCTTTTGCTAAAATATCTTATGCTAAGAGAATGGATTTATGGCAAAATTAAAGGGCCCAAAATGGTGGATGAGGTAAGCACTGGGGCATCATCGTAGTTCGTAGATTGACCACAGCCTACGAGACGAACGCGCCGAGGAAACCTGAATTAATTATACGGAGTCAGGGATATTGCTAAAATTTGCTGTGGTCTCAGTCTAGTATTTGTTGGGCAGACTTGGTAGTTGCGCTTGATTCACTCTCGCATGTATTGCAGTGATGGCGCTAAAATATACTTCAGCTAATAAAATAGGCGACAGAAGGGAAGTAGGTGCAAAAAAAAGAGATTTTGAATAGACCATCTTTTGTTCGATGGGTGGATTTATCTTAAATTGTCTGCTAGTCTGTATGGTAAAATGGAGGGTAGAAGGAGGTGGGTGCGGAAAGTGTTGCAATAAAAGGAGAGGCTCCTCTGCTCGTCTGTTCTTTGCACGATTCCATTATATGTTACTTGAAAGGCACTGAATAACTCGTGATTTAGAAGGGCAGAGGGGAGTAGGCGTGAGAGGAAAGTGGGATAGACAGTATTAAAATGGATTACAAAAAGACAGCACAGTGCAGAAGAGAGGAGAACATTATAAGCTACAATCACACTGCATCGGTGTTGAGTGTTGTGGCCCTTTGTTTATTTACCAGCCTTCTTACGTCCACTTCGTGTTGGAAGAGAAGCTAATACGTATGGTGAAGACGATAAATAATGAAGGCCATTGTGAAAGCACATATGCCATCTGGGAAGCGTATGACCGAGCTTATGTGGACTCGAGGAACATCGACTAACGCGTTGGAGCATATGCATCAGGCCTGTGAGCCATGGACGTTGCACCGTATTGAGCACGCTTGGTCGTCTCTGTATCCCTCTTTCGTGGTGAGACATGTAACACCCAAAAGGAATTTTCGCCAACAGTATTAAAAGCTAAATGTATATTAAGTGACTTTTACGGCTATTTTTAACCAAATTGCCTAGCATTTTACTGGCGTAAAAAGCTTTAAGAAATGACTAATTTTTAATAGCTTAATTAAGCTTTTTTCAAAGCCGGCTTTCACGTAGTCTGCCACTTTTTTTAATTTCTCTAATGAAACATGGCAAACTTGCAGTGTCTTTCCATTGTCCATATTCGTTGAAAAACGCAGATATCAGAAGAACCAAACAAGGAGCTTCGCCTCCAGAAACAGCTAGAAGTTCGCTTCCATCTCGGTCATTATTTTTACATAGGCTTTTCCTTTTTGTATAGAATCGTACAATACCATTGAATGGGTTGAAATCAGTACTTGGATGGATGGCACTAGAGAGCCACAGAGAAGTTTTGCCACTTGCATGACAATTCTCAGGTCCTTATAAAGCAAACAACTTCGTATGGATTTAACAATGCCTTGAATTAGATTTCCGGGGTCAAGGAGTGTTATTCTGGACTAACTAGAGAAAGCTGCAATAGAAACCAGGCGGTTTAAATGGATTATAATTTGTGACAAGCGTGCACAAAGTGATGTGTAAGGAGGCTGGATGATTCCATTTGTTTGGTGACCTATTTAACGCGTGTTTAAGCACAGATCCCTCGACACTAAGCTGGAACTACTCACTGATTTGTTCAAAGCCGTACTGCTCGTTCATCTTAAACACAAGCAATGCAGCATAAAACGTTTGAAAATATGACCGCTGCGATGGTGCGTTCGATAACCATCATGGCCACTTGAGGACGACAGTGCAAACTACACCATGCACGTCCCGTGCCACTGCTTCCAAATTCTTTCTTATTAATACGAGTAGCAATTGATTAGCGAATGTAAAGCATGCCGCATGGTGCTGTGTTAAGTCCACTCCAAAAAGGGAAGTGAGCAAGCAAGTTGCCCCAATTTTGGTATGCATAACCAAATTTTTGTTTACACACCCCCTGAGGTGAAAACGTTACATTGCACTAGTAAAGCAAACACTTTTAGTGCAGAGCTCTTCTTCTCTTGCCATGAATTAGAGTCGAACATCTGACTTCCATGGAGCCCGGTATTGTGTCTCATCTGGGAAACCCAAACAAACGATGCAGCTCCTCTTGCTTGTCATAATACAAAAGCCTCAATACTTTTTAAATCCTTTCCCCATATTTAGCAATCCTATCAGAGGAGTCGTTTACTTTGTGGAGTAAGTAAGATACTGCGATGTCCATGACGATCGCATTAGACATGTGAGTGGATGCAAACACACGTCACAGCAAATCGCTAAAAATCAAAGCAGTTGAATGTAACATGCAGGAGTGCTTCATTGCAAACGCATTGATAGAATTCAAACTAGCCAATCAATGCGCTGGAGCCGCGTTGTGGAGGAGATTTTGCGCGCACTACCATGCCACAGCCTTTACTGTGAATGGCATAGCCGAGTCTGGTGCATTGAGTCGAGTCGGCTTGATCCTCTGCATCCACTACTTCACCTTCCTTTCTTCCTTGCTTCCTCTCTAATTACTAGTGCTTTTACTTTCCTCTTTTTAGTGCGCCATGGCAACTACTATTTCTGTTGTCCCATTCATAAACAAACATTTCGCCGATAATTTCTAGACCTTTAGGAGAGGCTGCGGAATCAGGCTATGAAAAAGCAATAATTTTTATTTGCAACTAAAGTCTTGACAATGTAGCTGTCAAACTAATAGATTAGACTAGTTGTCACCAAGTATACCTATTTTAACCCAAAATGACTGCACTGGTTACATTTAAAACAGTACGATTTCAAAATAGAGGTGCTGCATTATGCATTGCGAATTCTGCTTCCTTATTTATTTACGAAAACGTAAAGCTTCCACACGCTGAATAATAATAAGCAGAAAGACTTGCCAACCGTTTGGGATCACAGCAGCAAAATTCATTCTTATCGCGGACTTTGTCTCATTACAATCACTTGTCAGAATTTAAAAGCATTTAATCATTAGAAAGGTTCGTAATAAAACACGAAACCTGTAAGCGCTGCTTGTGGTCTGAGCTTGCAATTTTAGGGAATAGCAGTCTGTCTGTGAGAGGGGGTGATCTCGTACTGGCACCCTTGTGAAGTGACGACTTTATCCATGAAGTGCTCATTTCTATCTATTGTAGTAAACGACTCTTAATGAAGAAAAAGGTATAAAAGATACTGACACGCTCATAAAAACGTCATCGCACAGAGGAGAGACACTCGCTGTCTATCTTTTAAAACTCCCTCTCTGTTTTAGCTCTACAAAATAAAAGCCAGTGAAATGGAACCAGCTTGTGGTTATACTAGGTCGACTATTAGCAGTCAACTTATATCCATGCATGCAGCATCGTTCTACGCAGTTTAAGGACCATTTATTCTCTGCTGCTTTTAACCCACACAATGCATTTTTTCGGGTCTACGTCTTTTGTATTGGTAATTTGGCGTATTTATCTCCAAATATAAAAGAATGCAGTTAATCAAATAAAAACCAATGCACTTCGTCGAGTCTACGTAAATTGGATTTGTAAGCAGCAGGTGCGGTGGACAATCTGCATAGGAAAGAACATTGTACACGACCCTTCGCGTTACCGCTTTCCTGAAGGCAAAATATTATTTGAATGCGCTGTTATGCTGCATTTGCAAGCCTTCTTTTCTCCTACAACGCATACAGAGGAGTATCATGTAATTTTGCACTCGTATTAGGGATAATGTGTTGAAGGGGCTTAAAGCCGTAATACATCGAAGAGCTTGGATAACTGTGAACGCAATCGGCATCAACATGCTAAAGAAGTGCATGTCAATATGTTGGCAGAACCTGCTACCTAGTCGGTGGAAATAAGATTAGAGAGCTGAATCGAAGTGGCAGATGAACGCTTGGTGAATTGCCTCGTCAGGCCATGTAAACGAGGCGTCTATGCGAGATAAAGCCATACTCAACCGTGTGAATAGGTAAACAACTGACTAGCAGAGCGTGGTTTCGATCCACGGACCTCTGGGTTATGGGCCCAGCACGCTTCCACTGCGCCACTCTGCTCACGCCGTCTGATTATTAGTTTAATTTATCCCCCAGCAAGTTGACACAAGCAGCTTAACAAGTCACTGACGTGAGCTTCAGTAGTCACATAAAGTCGAGGTGTGTGTGGGTGCTTGAACGATTACTAAGTGACTGGTCGACGCGTAAGCAGTGAGGTAGCAGGAGTAGAGATAGGTGTGAATGCTGAGGAATGGGAGAGAAGATGGAGATGGATGTGGGTGTGAGCACGTGGCACTGTGATGTGGTTCAGCACAACACGGCAGAGCATACCGCAAGGCGCTGGAACAGAGCAGATTGGTGGGAAATGAAGTGATGTGGAACTATGCTAAGCTGTCTCTGTGATGATGCAGCAGTGAGAAATTTCTTAATTTCGTCTAAGTGATGCGGGTTTAACTCATGGCCACCAAATGCTCAAAAATCTGTTGCACGCACAGGCAGCAGGGCGCTAGACCCTGTAACTGCATGCACGTAGATATCACATGAGGTGTCTAATAACAGGGAAGGAAAATTTGGCATGTTCGTTAACACTTTTGACTCCCCGACGATGGCATTAACACACCAATCTTATCTAAATGGGGCCGGCTTTGTCCGAAATGGGCTAGCATACCTGTTATAAACAAAGGACTTAGTCAGCTTGGTACATGATATCTTGCGTTTTATTCTGCTTTCTCCTAATAATGTTGCTTGCTCATAAACATATGGGTGTCGCATTCAGTGGACAGGCGCTGTGCTGCATTCAGACTGCGTTTACATGTGTGTGTGTGCATCGGCATATTCATACCAAAAGCGGTAAAGTCAATCGGCTGCTTATCTCACTGCCTAAAACGAGCGAGAGAATCATTAGTGAGGGCAAAGAGCGCAGCATATCAAGTGAAGGGCCCTGAGTATGTAAGGGTTGGTTCTTATCTGGGAAATATACAGAGACAGATAACAACAATAAAATGGATGGAACGAAAGGCACGATATAAATGACGAAATATGCGTGGCGCTCAACACGACACGGATTATCGTTCAAGTGAAGGAAAGAGGTAGAAAACAGTTATGACATGGAGACGGAACGAATCACCCCTTACACTTTAGCAACTAAGTTCGCTGCCTTTCACTTGGGCTGCTGCTCAAATATCACGCCCATCGCCTAAAAATGAGCTTATGCGTTCACTTTATGAAGGGCTGACGAGTACGAGGAGAATGCATTGCTCATTTGGTGGCAAGGTTGGTGTCAAAATAATGGTTAGGTGTGGGGTCTTTTTTAAAGAGCGAATAAACAGAGCGTGTTTGCGTTATGGCGGAAAGAATTAATGTGAAATAAATAACAAAAGGCCTTTGCAAGGACTTCTTTATTATCCTTCTCTTTCCTCATACTAGCTTTGTTATGGGAAAGTTGAATGCTCTTAGACATTCTTATTATATTGGGCGAAAGAGGCAGTAGATAGCGCATTAACAAAAGTTGGGAGGCAGGAGTGCCTACGTCAGGAGAATCAAACCACTCCTTTAGAACCAAATGCAAATTGTTCCTTCGCCTCCCGCCTACAAAGCGCATCCTAAGAGAATGGGTACCACATATCCCTTCGCCTATTCACGACCGTACCCGTTTTCACCCTCGTCTTCCATTGTAGGTGTTTACTGTAACGTAGGCTCTCTTTGTTCAATTACCTTAGGATGTGATCCCATTACCGCGGGTGGTATAGCCAGAATGCAGAAATAAGTGTAAGAACTTTGTACTAGAGGGAAGTGCAAGTTTCAACCCTGTGATGCGTGAATTTGTTAGCCGCTCATCTTTTGGCCAGAAGAGGCTGACTGCCATAAATGGAATATTTGGTCTTCTGCGTTTGTGTTTCCGAAGTGAAGGCACATGTGCTGCTTCACAGTTCTCAGTTGATCATTATCGTTGCATTTTAACGGTGTTTGTTAACTTTTGCTCGTCATTTGACTAACGAAATCGTAATCTTCTTTCCATATCAGCATCTCTCCATCATAAGACATTTTATATCCAGTGGTCAAAAAATGACGAATCTGCTTTGGTAGCAGCATCACTGCATACCTAAGCCACGTTGTGGGCTTCCTGATTGCTGATGCTTTGGTCTTTGTTTTATGAGTAGTTTCATCTTCTCATTGGGATGAAAATGCATCAATGTATACGCACACAACTGTGAAGTTTAACGTTGGGTTCACGGGTAGAGTGATGATGTCAGATGCTTAATGACTCTGTCATTAAGGCTTACAATTCATATCCACCAGAAAGGGGCGTTCGAATTGGAGCCCTCGATGAGGCCAGGTAGGCAGGTTGGTAGGTGCGTTTGCTTTAGCTGCCGCTGATGCTGCNCCGCCTACAAAGCACATTCTAGGAGAATGGATACTACATATCCCCTCGTCTATTCACGGCCGTACCCGTTGTCACCATCGTCTTCCATTGCAGGTGCTTACTGTAACGTAGGCTCTCTTTGTTCAATTACTTTAGGATGTGACCCCATTACCGCGGGTGGTATAGCAAGAATGCAGAAATAAGTGTGAGAACTTTGTACCAGGGAGAAGTGCAAGATTTAAACCTGTGATGCGTGAATTTGCTAGCCGCTCATCTTTTGGCTAGACGAGGCTGGCTGCCATAAATGGAATATTTGGACTTCTGCGCTTGTGTTTCCGAAGTGAAGGCACATGTGCTGCTTCACAGTTCTCAGTTGATCATTATCGTTGCATTTTAACGGTTTTTGTTAACTTTTACTCGTCATTTGACTAACGAAATCGTTGTCTTCTTGCGATATCAGCATCTCTCCATCATAAGACATTTTGTATCCAATGGTCAAAAAAATGACGAATCTGCTTTGGTAGCAGCATCACTGCATACCTAAGCCACGTTGTAAGCTTCCTGATTGCTGATGCTTTGGTCTTTGTTTTATAAGTAGTTTCATCTTCTCATTGGGATGAAAATGCATCCATGTATACGCACACAACTGAGAAGTTTAACGTTGGGTTCACGGGTAGAGTGATGATGTCAGATGCTTAATGACTCTGTCATTAAGGCTTGCAGTTCATATCCACTAGAAACGGGCGTTCGAATTGGAGCCCTCGATGAGGCCAGGTAGGCAGGTTGGTAGGTGCGTTTGGCTTTAGCTGCCGCTGATGCTGCGACCGCCCACGATAGTCGATGGATAAGACCATTTAGGCATGACAAAGCCCTGCGCCTTTCATTACCCGAGCCAGCAGCAGGTGTTTAAGCTGCCTCATCCGCAATCTTGAATTTAAGTACGAGATTTGTTGTTTCCGCTGTTGCAGACCTAGCATATATATATATATATGTATATACGTATCAGGGCTCTTTTAATCGAATTGATAGTGATAGTAAAACGCAATCATTTTTCTATTCTCCCTTTGGCTTCCGTTGATTTAAACAAAAAGACCAGCCCTGCTACCAAGTTAATTACTTTGCCTTCCAAGTTCGTTAGGCAACGTCTACTGAGCTCTAAATTACTGCAAACAGTATCCCACCTCAGAACTTATTTGTTATAAGTTGTCTTGGCAACGCACAATTGATTGCTCTGGCACAGCATGTTATGTAGATTTCATCCCTCTAATTACTCAAAAATACGGCAGCAGCAAAAGCCAAATTCACCCATCTAGGCACGCGATAGACCATTCATGGGCTTCCGCTTTTAACAAATCCTCCTGGGAAAATGAGTTGCGTCTCTTTGGAGAAAAGCATCATGCGACTTCTGCTGTAGAGAAGGAGCGACTTCGATTTTACGCTAAGCGATGGACGCTTTTCGCAACATCGCATAACCTATTTAATTATAATAGCTCGCGAACAGTATAATATCATGCTAACTACCGCGGTTGAAGTTTATCGGAATTTTACAGCAATAACCTGCTGTCAGTGGTATGAATAGGCTTTTGAACGATTTAGCTCACCTGGAAGGCGAAATTGCTGCGATCACTCAGTCTTGCTGCATTTACGAGATTGTCAAGAAAAATTGAGAAAGATCCACAAAAAGAAAAAAAGAAATCAAAGTATCTCTAAAATGTTGTGATGAATGAGAACAAAGTGTGAGCACTGTCAAGAAATGTGAAGAAAGCAGAGGACATGTTAAGAAGTGAAGGGCATTCGGAGCATCAAATGGATAATAAATATTGTGATGAGTAAGTTAAAATTGGTAGGACATATAGGAACGGTGAGAAGTGCTATGAAATGAGTCGAAAGTTATTAGGCAGCACTGCTTGGATGAATAAAATTATGGAATAACAGAATAAAGAATCAGAAAAAACGAGCACATGCGATAGTATACATTCCTGGTAAGTGAATTAAGCAATGTGCCATGGAAAGCGCCCTACCCAGCCCCGTGGTTTAATGGATAAGGCATATCTCCCTGAGTAAAAGATTGGGCACTAGTTTCGCCGCGAGCACCATGTTTAAACCACCAATATGCCAGTTCTTGTCCGAGTTGCACCAATGCGCATCAAAATGCGCGGGTGGACACGGTGTCAGTTGTTTTATTACCGTTCGTCATCAGCTGCCAATGGCATAATCGAGGAAAAGGTGCTGCGCGGGGCGAGACTTAAACTCGCAACCTTAAGGTTATGGGACTGAAGCATCCTAGCTATAATCATCTATCTTACACGCTCCATCAATATTTCAATTACCAACACGATTTTTGCCAAAGTTAATCTGTGCACAAATATAAGGGCAAAAATAAATATGGAAAAACAAAGAAAAGTGCAAACGCTCACAACCACATACCAGTAAAATGCGAAAATACTACTACTAACATATGAGTGGTTATTAATAAAATACATGTCAATAGAACACTGTGATAGAGAATAGTTAATTCATCATCCATAAATAAATTAACTGCAAATAATAAGGTTGCAGAAAAAAATTTGTGCATAAGTGCAGAAGCTAATGGTCCATTAGCTACCAGGTAGATAGACAGAAGTCTGAGGATAGAATCGACAGATTGTTGGTATGTCCCCGAGTAGATGAGTTGGTGAGTTACTGCCTGAACGAGTGAAGGAGCGTAGAGCAGCAAGAAATTTTGCACTTGATGTTTTATCACGAACGGTATCAGTGATGCTCTGTTCCACTGAGGTGGATTTAGTGAATACTAGCTTAAATAGAAGTGAAGTGCACCTATGCCTTGGATTAGGTGAGGTTCGGTCAGGTTAGACGTTGTTGTCGGTCCGATGTAGCGGCATGAGTGGGAGAACCAGTGGTGGGAGTCGTTGGCGGCGGCGGGACAACAAGATGCGTAAATTAACTGAGATGCTGTGTATAGGGGGTAATGTGTGACTAGAGGAAGAACAGGCGGAATTAATTTTTACTCACTTGGGTTTTGACTGCTGTGGAGAAATTAGTTGATAGTGGTGACAAGAAGTTCTTTAAACAGTAGACGTTGGATTGTGGGAAGGCAGTAATGCATTTATGACCCACTTATTATGCAGCTAATTGAGGAAGGTGGTTAAGTAAAAGAAACTGTTTATTTCTGTGAAGACTAGAACATTTTTATGGTAGGACATTTGATATGGTTGGGTAGGCAGGAGAGGTGAGGTAAAGGGAAGATTTTCCTCACACTTGCTCTGGGAGCATTCCATAAAATTTGATCAACTAGTTGCTTCTTACTACCAGTTTTGTTCTTACTGGAAAACGATGGGGAAGGCTTTGCAAACCAAATGCCCTGGTTGCCAGCGCTGCCTCGATTCGTCTGTTGCGATGGTGGCAACGCAGTGTTTACACTCATCAATACGCGCGTACGTTGCATCCATTAAAATCGTTTTTATGAGTTCAGCAAGAAGGAAATAGCACGTTGTGGACGATATGCTCAAATGCATGGTGAGTGGTCGTTTGATTGGCTTTTTTGCAGGTGAGTCAGCTGGTGGTGAAGTCACTCAGCCTTCCGTTAAACGTGGTCTGCTATGCGTAAGAAGGTCACGGGACTAATCGTTCATCATGAGAACAGAGGTAATTTGAAATGAACCTGACCACCGAGACATTTATTTGCCATCTGGGAGCAATTCAATGCAAGAAATAAGAAGAATGTTTTAACGACAATTGGTGCGCTGTTCGGAATCGGAAGCTTGCTTTAAATAAAAGATTGTTTCGATAAAAGTTGTTTATGGAACGCAAATCATATTTAGTTAACTCAATGCTTGCTTGAATTTCTCCTTAGCCACATTTGGCTAGACTTTAAATAGTTGAAACTAGCTGCTGGGCACTACAACCCACACGAATCCACTGAGAGGGCGGCATGCGCGAGACCTCTTCCCAGGTTTCTCATCCATTTAATCACTGTAATGTAGACGTTTATGATTATTGGTTTCAGTACTGTCATAACCGAATGAGTGATATTCTTTTGTCATAATCATAAGCAATTGTAGAATGGGTGCACACGTGCCTTAAGCGACTATTTTGCTTACTCCACCTCGCGCTCTTTTTTTTCCATTCGTATTAGTGTTTCCAATGATTCTACTTAATTAACTTCAGTAACGCTTTGTGTTCAAATATGCTGAGATTCAATTGAGTGCAGTGGCTGATATTTGGGGTCAATGTCTGATTTGAATATCTTCTTTTACAACTGAAATGAGTTAAGCTAGAGAGAGCACAAGAGGGAATTCGCGTTTACACTAAAACGGCCATAGTCGTCGTTACGTGCGTCGAACAAATTGCATGCTTGTAAAAAATTTCTGAGGTTCTACCCACTGTGTGAGGTTGCGATTGACCCTACCTTCGCCCATTTGTAAAGCCTTGCTCAGTGATGCATATGCGGCAGTAGTAAGAGCAAAAATGGGTGTACCAAGCAAGTACTCGACTTTTGGTGAAATACCGGCAAGGTGAAGAATAAATTGATTGCTGTGGATGCGTCTGCAGCTATGGCCAACTACATGCTCTCGCTTCTATTTGGCCGCAAGTATCTTCATAGAGTCTCTCAGCACTCGCTTACTCGAAAATGCATTCGTTAACATGATCTGGATCATCTTCAGACACTAGCCTTCAGATCTTTTATTGACAACATACCGTTTAGATAAAGCCCATGCAAACACGCACCAAAAACAATCAGATGCACCCAAAATTTGCCACGTGTGGTACTAGCGTGTTTCAATAGTGTCGATGCAATAGCGTAATGCCACTCACGCCTCAACTGAACAGACCACATTATGTGTCAGAGTTATTAGAAGATGTCCCAAAGGTGAATTTACTACCGTTTACAAAAAATTGAACTGACTAATTTTAATGAGAAGTGTATCTTTACTGCTCATTTGATTTAAAATGAGAACTTATTTGGAGCAGTAATTAGGTTTCACTGGCGATATCACGCGAGTTGTTGCACAGCTTGCCGTGCCTTACCTATAAGCATCTAATATACTCAATCCGGTAACAGTGGTTCCGAGATATTGTCAAACGAACACTTTGACAATGCCTTGATCATTGTTTTTATCAAACACATACGCTCATGCTAAATCCTGCTCAAACACGAACTTATTCGACTAAACTAATGTAAAAGTACAGTAAATGGACGCACGCATATTACTCTTTTACACGGAATGCGAAAAACCGGTAGAATGGTTTGTTACGAAAGTAAATGATTTTAGCAAGTAGCATAAATGGATTTCAATAAGCAAAAAAATTGGAGCTGCCAACGTATACTGCACATGAATGCTGATCGAAGTCTGCTTAACATCTAGCAAAAGCAGTGGAAGCTTTAGAAAAAAGGCGATTGTTCAAGATCCACACAAGTTATTGATCCAAGTAGGAAATCGTCCATTCATCACCTGTGCCAGTGACCCTCAAATCAAGAAATGCTTTCCGTAATTGTTGAAGCAAATGCGACGAATGGAAGCATTCTTAGGCGAGGCGACGTTCTTCGATAGTCTTATCAACAAAATGAAGAGGTCAATGCCGCGCTTTGACGCCCCAATCTTAGGAGAAACTTTGTTAACTCTCTTTGGATTTGTATAATCGTGTCTTTCTAAGGTGCATTAGACGTGTTTCATTTCATTAATGAAAAAAGGGAAGTGAAGTAGACTTTAAACGGGTACCACAGCTGTGCTTGCGTTTAATAAGCAGCGCTGATGCCGTGAGAATCCGGATAATGCAAATGCAGCCGAGTAATTGTCAAGAATTGGGCTAAATAATAGCCAGCAAATCCCTTCATACAAAGTAAATAACTAACCCGTAAAAACTCGTCACAACAACTACTGGATTTAGGCTCATTAGTACCTGAGCAAAGCACGATGTAATAAAAGAAACAAATTTCAAATTTAGACTCCTTCAGTAAAATGTTAAAGCTTCTCGTGCGCAGCATCACAAAGAGACATTCTTATCAACCACTAGGCTTTAACAGCTGGTAAAAAATTCAACCTGCAAGGCGGCAGGTGCTATAATTTTAAAAGCAGAAACTATTCGATTAAATTATTCAAAGGTAACCAAAATGATAATAAGAAAGCAAAAGAAAATATCAGAATCAATTAAATAAAGTAACAAATTTATAGAAAAATGCAACACAGATGACGAAAGGGCCACTAAGGAAAAAAATTGATTAAACAGTTGGGGACAAAATATTTATATCCTTAAAACAGATACAAAATTAACAAAGTAAAGGGTGTGAGATATCTATAAATACTAAGAGAAAAAAGAGTAAAAAAATGCGTTCTGGCACAAAATAAAACACGTAAAACAGAGGACATTGGAGTAAGGAGAAAAAGTGAAAAGAAAAGGAAAAATTTTAAGCGAAAGAATTACCACGACTAAAAAGGGGACGGAATTTAAGGCTAATACAGGAGCCGTTCGAATTCGAAAAAATCCCTAGGTATGCCAAGGATGGCTAACGATTCCATAGGTGACCGGCCGGGAATAATGGGTGCTGCTAGCCTCTTCTCTTTTACCCTTACCTACCCACCTACCCATCTGCAGTGCACAGCGATCCACCTCACCCACCTTGCATCGTCTCAAGCACTCTAATTTGTTGTGCAGCACTCTCACTTCCATTCCATTATGTGCCATTGTTGACCACCACCATGCTTGGTGGGCGGTGCACATCTCTTTCCACTCACATGTGAGCCTGCCACGATGATGAGGAGGGGAGGTCGGTGGAGGTTGCGTGAATGGAATGCTTGAGAATTGGTGCTGGTGGGTGGACGGGTGGATGGATGGTAGGTGCAGAGGCGCGGTGTGATGCCTTGAGCACGCCTAGTGATTCAGCAAGGAGGGCCGTTGGCGGAAGAAGGCGATTGATAGGGTGTGGTGGGGGGTGCGGACGCGTGCAAGAGGAGGGAGAGGGAGAAAGTGAGAGAGGAGGAGTGGGGGTAGTGGAATGGAGTGTGAGATGCAGGGTGAGTGATGGAGCTGTAAACCTAAAATTCGTCCAAATAGCAATATTTTCATCAATAGGTACACTATTAGATTAAATGGTTGAACGGTAACTAAGGTTAAGACCAATTGATGATGGACTTGGACCTTTGGAAAATAAGGCCGGGTTTCCCTCTTCTAAAGGTTGTAAATGACTTGCAGAACTAGATGCACGTTATGAACACTGAACTTTTCATCGGGCCTATAGCCTAAGGCTATAGGGAGCCTTAAGTTGAGTAAATCAAAGCAGGAAACGCCTTCAATGCGTTGTGCGCAAAGTAGCGCAATGAACAAAATTTAGAGTAATTTTATGCCCTTGTAGGTGTTAAATACAAGCGTTGGGGAATTAGGGATTAGTAAATAGACTTCCCTGAATAGACAATAAATAAAAATGTTGTCGACAAAATCGCGATCCCACTTCCTATAATTTTGCAAAAAAGCTCGAATTCGCCTTTGTATTGCTAACACCAAGATGTTCGATTGACGCACTGATAAACACAAGCGCCATGGCCAACCGAAACAGCATGAGGAAGAGTATGAACGAAAAACGGAAAAGCATTCCACCCACCAGATCACCCCCTTCCATCTCAATTGGTCGTCCACTATCTCTCTCATTTCTCACCTCCTCCTTCGTCTCCCTCTTCTCTCCTGGCTCCGTTCCCACTCATGCATCTCCCAACGTCACCAAGCATACCAGTAAGTGCCTCCTCCTCCTCCTTCCCATCGCAGCCTTCATTCTTTACTCAGCTTCCTCTGCTCACATTCACTCATTCCTATTTCTCCCCTCGCTCAGGCCTCACCCGTGACAATAAGGCGCAGGAGCAGACGCTGAGCGATGACGACGAGGTCGATTTGATGTGGCACGAGGAATCGGAATGTGACCTGTCCGACTACTTGACTTTGACGAGTCAGTGGTTGGATGGGGATGAGCAGGCGGAGTGGTGGCAGTTGCCACCCTCCCGGATGGAATCAGATTCTCCTACGTCGTCATCGCTCACCACAGTGACACCATTGCAAACGGCGAGCCAACTCTCGACCACGCGGGGAGCGACGGAGGAGGTGGGTGTGGAATCCGAGGCTGAGGTAGAGCCAGGTGAAGAGAAGGAGGGTGGAGGGAAAGGGGATGTGGATAGGGCGAGGAGATTGCAAGAGGAAAAATATAGGACTCTGTGCAACTTAATCGACTCTGGTGAGTGACTCTAATACTTGTGCCATTGCACTTAGAACCAAGTAGGCTAGCCAGCCAGCCATCCAGTGCTTGCCTTAATACTTGAGCCAATAGCTCACTTGTTGCACTTCTCTTATCCTAGCCAAGCATCCGCTTCCTCTGGCTCGTCTGCTTCCTTCGGTAAGCTTGCACTCTTTACTTCATCCTCCCGTTTACCATGTCAATGTCTTTCCACCCCAAGAGAACACACTTTCTTCTTCCACTCTTCTTTCACTGTAGTGGTTCAAACGACTGAGGAGGCGTCTCCGCTACCTCTTTTCTTCGTGCTACTGCTGCAATCGCTGTACTCAACCCCAATTTAGCTGAGTGATTCCCCAATTCTTAAACCAATTCATCGAGCAGTGATTTGATGATTTGACTGACTAGTTGATTGATTTTGTTTGACTGATTAATTGAATGGTTTATCCATACCCTTGCTTTTTTGCATCTAATTGACCCGTTCATTCGTTTAGCTGATTATTAATAAAGTGATTGCGCATTTTAATTACCAGTCCGCCAAAGCACTGAGGGGTGGTAGATTGATTCGATCCGTGAAGACAGAATTGAGGTCGCGGCACCGGTTCTCGAATGTCTACCAGCTTAGTACCACTCTTTAGCCCCTTTCTCTGCAGTTAATAAGAGTGCCTGCGAAATCTCTTGCTCGTGAGTTCCTTCCTCTTTCCTTTGCATGGAAATTCTGTGGTCGGCACCGTGGACTCTTAACGCATTTCATACGTCACCGACAAGTTGTGATGGCTTAGGCCGGAGGTTCCTCGATGGCAAGACCATTGAGTACTGTGTCCTACATTTTATGCAAGCTGTGTGGCGGTACCTGATTCGGAATGTGATATATACTGATCCGAGAACAAAATGCGGTTTCGCCGCGCCAGAGTGTGCGTTGTCTACGCAAGTCATTTGGAAAAACACCCTCCGTAGTCATCTCATATTTAGTAACGATGCTTGCTATTGTGCACGGTTTGTCTCGGCGCCAAATAAACTCATGCAATGAGCAGACACCGTGCTAGCTTTTAGCTATACCTCGGAAAGGTGTACAAGTAAGGGCGCGAGTTCGATTTCATGGGTTGATCACGAAGCTAAATTGTAATGTCAGTCCGTTCGCAGCATGTTTTCGTTTATTTGTTCGATTCAACTCAATCAGTGCAGTTCTGTGTCATTTGAGAATGGACGACCTTTATTCATGCGATTACAATATGCTTAATTTGAAACAAATATGGAAACAATCCAGGGTCGTTCAATTGAAATTGAGAAATGCACGAAGCGCATAACCAGGCTGTAATAAACAGAAATCGCTTTATAATTATTAAGCTGGTTAGCAAAATTAATTTTTATAAAGCTGATTTTAAGGCTATATCCCGATAGCTCTACGAAGGCAAGGCAAATGCGGTGGAATCGACAAACATGCCTACAGTTTCACAATTTGTCACATCGCTATCTTAACAAACCGTAGATCTCAACTGCAGTCGTAGCAGGGTTTTGCTTTAGCCTGAGTACAATTTGCACGCATGGACAAAGTGATGAAATACGAAGCACTCTAAAATCGTGTTTCCATACCAAGTATGCTAGTAAGGACTTGGCAAGAAGATCACTGGTCATGATGTTATGTAGCTTTGGTGGTCGCAAGTAGTTGACAGCAGTGGAAAAAGAGACCGTGAAGGTATTGCGTTTGATGTGGGTGGGTGAGTAGATTCTGAGTGTCAGTAGTGCGGCGGTGGCAATGGTGGCGGTAGTAGTAGCAGTAGTTCCAGGTGCAGGGAGCTCATGAAGCTTGGTCGGGTAGGGGGCCGTACTTAGAATGCAGATGTCTAGAGTTCGAGCCTCTTTTTAAGTACACGTTTACCTTCCCCTCATTTCAAGTATCCATACCAAAAGGCGGTTCAAAATTTTGTTGCTTTGTCAGAATCCTTCTTGCCAGCCACTCTAAAGCTTAAGCATTTAAGATATCCTATGATTTTATTTGAAATGCTTGGGTAGATTTGAACCAGCCTTCTAAAAACCTTTCAATGACGAATGACATTATCACTTTTGCTTTATTGTCACTTGTTTTACTGGTGAAACCAGTGCGCCAATAAGTAAAACTCGCAGCGGAAACGTGGCAAAGGAATCAAATAAATTATCGCATTACGTAGTTTTCAAAAATATCTTAGTTACGAGTTCTCAACACCGTTGTTTTAATAACTCAAAGGCACTGGAGAGCAACGTGATGACACTGCACTGGATGCCAGAATGTCGACTTGCCACTTGACGTGTAGGGCTATTGGCATGAAATCGCAGCAAATGTTGGAAACTTGAGTGGAGGTCTAGCTCAATGGGATTGGCAAATCATCGCAGTGTAACTAGCTTCGAGCACTCAAATGACCTTAATCACTTTGTCACTGCTTGCGACTTGGCAGCCAGGTGGGGCTTGACAACTCTGCTACCTGCGATCATTTTGAATCGCTTCCGATTCACTTGCCTGTCTAATTCGTGGCGATGCAAGCACGTCATTTGTCGAGTGTGATAACCTGAGTCAAATAACGCATTGTAGGGAAAATGCTACTGAAGTGCTCCTGATGCATAATTTTGATGTAAGGATGCACTTTAATCTCCTTGGTAGTTGTGGTTCTGCTATTGCGGACCGGTCGCGCTCTTTCTATTTCATCTTCCTTACTAATGTTTCAAGGGGAGCAAATTGTCGCGATTCCTCCTACCAGCGGGCAGCTGGACAGCCTGACTCCTTTAACGTAATTTCAACTTTATTGCTGAGTCTGATCATTCATAATAACATGACCCTTCTCCCTAGTTCACAGCTGGATTACTCGCATCTCTATCACGGACAAACGATAAAGAGTTCAATTTGAGTCTGTGTAGAGCCACAATCTCTGCAGAACAAAGCGCCGCTTCATCTTCTCATGCGCCTCATCATCAGCAGTTTCGACATCAGCAAAAACGAACCACTTAGATAGAAGCGCATGCAGAAAGAATGGGGCATGTGCCAGTTGTCACACTATTGTTACATTGCCAATACTGGCGAGGGTAAGAGCTGTTACTAACCCGTGAATAGAGCAAGGAGCGCGGAACTGGTGACTTAAACGAGATTCCTAGGGAGAGTCACCATCATCCCTTTGAAGAATTGTCCTTTTAAGGAACCAACAGGTTTTAAGGAAAATCACTAATTGTTAAGGGCGTTATGCATAACAGAGTAACTATTTCTAGCCATTAATAATTGTGGGGCGTGTTGGAAGAGCGACAGCAGTAGTAGCAAAGGAGTGCGTGGAGATTATGTGGATGAAGCCAAGGGGGCGAAGCATGCTGGTGGTTATTGGTGGCAGTTAGTGGCATGGTGGTACTGGATGTTGGGTGTCTCTGCGCCCTAACGCAGGATAGAGCGCCGTACTTGTAATGCGAAATTTGGGGGTTCGACCCTCTCCAGAGGCGTAAATTTACAACCCTCTATCTCTCCTTCCCATTTCTTGCAGCCTGCGTCCGCTTGTTAGTCCACGGGAGCGGCGTGGGGTGTATTTGTGATTGGCACCTAATGGAATTCGCTCATTCCCTTTCCTGTTTATCATCACCACCACCCTCTTCCATCAACTACGTCTAAAAGATGCTGCCCATGTAAGGCAGTGGTGATGCGTTATCCTCGCAGTAGGTCTGCCTTTATGAAAAAAGTATTTTGTGCTTGTTCAAGCAGTAGCTGGGCTGGCGTGTAATGGGAAGATCAGCCTTTCTCATGACACCTTTAATGCTGTGAGACTGAGGAGTGGTGAATGCGGCGTAAAGGCTTGGTGAAACAAAAAATGCTACGACTGTAGAGCCCACAGCTTCCTTGAAGACAAATGATGGCATAGCTTAGACATCAACCTACCTTGCAAAGTCAGTAGGGGGACCCATGTGACTGTAACCGAAACGGGCATTCGAATAAAGAAAGCAATAAATTTGACGACGATTGCCAAGGTGGGCACGAGGATGGGCGAAAAGGGTGTGAAGTCAAGGAACGGTAAAAATACTGATGGTGCACCGACCTTCTCCGTTTCTACCAGTTCTTATACCACTACTCCCTACTGGTTCCCAGCCCAACTGAGTGAGAGCAGTGTGGAAAGGTAAGGAGAAGAACAGATCAGCATGTCAAAATACTTGCGCTTTTAAGCGTGGCTTCTGGATAAGTCTGGTTCACAGCGATGGTGATTATTTGAATAGGAAATGCTTCAAATTAACATTCTCATGCTTAATTCCCCAAGTAAGCACTCACCTGCCTACCGATTGGAATAATTGCCCTTTGGAGATTTGATGGATGGTAATTTCTTACTTTGTGGCATAGTAGACGTTCAATGATCTACTGTCTAGCTGTGTCTTCCAAATCCACACGAGGCCTTCTTTGGATACCAAATACTCACTGCATGACACAATTAACGGTCGCAAGTGAGCCTTCAATTACAGTCTACCAATTTGCATCTCTGGATGGACAATTCTTGCAAAGTCAATGCTAAGGGTACCGTTCTTGTGATTGCCATAACCCTTGGTCTTCTGAAGGAGGTCTGAGACCAAGATGAAGTAAGGAAAACGTCGAATTATGCTTTTCCATAAAAAGAAATTTTGGCAAAAGATAAATGTACTTAAAAGGACTACTTAGAGCTAAATTGCATTCGCGTTTATATTTTGAATCCTATGGAGCTTTCGACTAGGTGACGTGTAGGTAAAGCCTTCAAGATAGATATTTTCATTGACTGATGTTTCTGCGACTTAGTTTAGAGTAGGTGGGTGAATATGACACAGAGCAGGAAAGTTCCATTTTGCAGCACGTATTTACGAAAAATTCAAGTCATTTGTCGCCCAAATGAGTGATGGGCTAGAAAATCGGGCGCACAGCGCATGGATGGCGTTGTTACGTACTCTTGCTTGGAGTCCTATTGCTAACTTTTTAAAAAGTGGCTACTGCTTCTTTTATGAAGTGCTCTAACTCTGCAATCCCACCACCAAATCCATCAATTCAGGGACCACCTTCGAATTGCCTTTCATTCCAACTTCTTCCAACAAATATCCATCCACCTCGTACAGAACAATCGCCACTAAAACAATTTTAACGTAAACAAAGAAAGTGGACTTTAGCTTCGGCACAAGGAGGTAGCACTAAAAAATCCTGGCAATTCGCTTACGAGAAGCGAACAGCAAGAAAAGTGCAGCTGAATAAAGCTCTTTTATGCAGAACAAATTCCAATGCACGGAAAAAGCATTAGGCTATTGGCGGGCATATAAATTTAAAAAATGTATTAACAAAAGTAATGGGAAAGAGGAAGGTGTGCAAATTTTGAAATAGTCAATAGTTGCGACTGAGGAGGATGTGATTAGATACACACCGACAACAACGCTACACCCACTTATACGGCATGACGATGTTGAGGAGGAATGGGATAGTGAGAAGAAGAAAGGGCTATAAGCATAGAAAGCATCGGCAGAGCAGGACAGGTGGTCACTAGGATGGCCTTGTTAGGACGCTAGCGAATTTATGATTATGGGTTGGCAAGATTGATTAGTGGATCAAACGAACTTCGAAGTGTGTGTGCAGCGTAGCTTTGAGAGCATTAACAAATGTCTTTCCGCGGGCTCTTATCATTAGCAGTATTTGTTCCCGGTCCATTCGATCCCTATCTGCATGGTTTTTAATTTTGCCTGCTCGAGGTCCGTAAAGAGATGTGTGACATGTTGGAATGAGTAATGAAGTTGGCAGGTTAGGCCGTGGTGAGAAAGGTGTTGGCTGCGCTGACGAAAGGTGGATTGCTAATCCATTGGGGTCTCCCGGCGTGAGTTTGGATCTCACCTGCATCGCGATGACATTTTAACCTCCGCACATTGCGACGTGTGAACCTTTTTTGCTCTAATCTTACTGCCTTTACTGGGGCGTTGCCGGTCGTGTATGTTCGCGTGGAGGCGTATGCGGAAGGATTGGGTCTAAAAACAGCAAAGCTGATACCCGTCGTGACCCAAGGTGGATGCGTAGACGCCTAAACACAGTCTAACTTTCTTCTGACTGAACCGTCGCATTACCACTGATTTTTTTCATCTACTGCATTGCAGACTCAGATGGCCGTCCGTAACTAGCGCTAATGCGTCCATCATGCGGCAGTGTTCACAAGATCCACCGCACTGTTCATGGATATGTGCCGCATGTGCATCAACTTAGCTTACAAGTATATTAATAATCTCAACTATCGGCACAGCCCATGCATTCTGTCACAAGGATTACCAAACCCCAGGATTGAATGCTATTGATTTTGGATACGACTTTCGTAAGACGCTCTAGATGCTGCACGGCATCAGTCGCTCAGTTCTAATTTTGGGGTTAGGGACCATTGAGCGAGTGTTCACAAGAGCAGCAATGCAAACATTAATTCTAGCTAAAGATGTATTTATTGTGGCGGTTCATACCATCCGGCCGACCGATTAAAAGTTGTTTATATTTGGCTTGTTTGATCACTTCTTGAGGGTGTAAACAAGCAAAAAACAGAAAAATCCCAAAACAAATAAGTTTAGTCCTAAAATACACAAAGGTAGCAATATAAAACAGCAGATATATACAAGCAGGTTGAAAATAGAGAGGTGTACCTAAACTCATTTATGACGTAAACGCTTTCCATTTACATGCTGCGATGCGTGGATACCTGGTTTTTTGCCACATCCCTCCACCAACTCCGAATCGAGTCGTAGGAACGTGTGTAGACACAAAAGAATGCAAGATCGCTTGGAAAAGGTGCTCGGCTTCAAACAGTTTGGTCGCCCTTACTCATAGTTAAAATAAGTTAACTAGCCTAGAAGAAACCCAGACAAGCTAGACAATGGGTTAGTAAACTAGTTAAAGTTTCGCATGAGCTATGACCTTGGAAAGCAATGGTACCAGTATTTAGGTAAATGAGAAGATGAGGACAGTGGCCTGCAAATGTAAGGTAGAAGAGGTCGGTGAATTTAATGGCACATTTACCAAATAACCCTTTGGCCACCGAGTGGGCATCGAGCTTAGCCGGGATTTGATGCCGAAACCTTTCGCGCCGATAGCGAGATCCATACCCTTCACCACTAAGCCCTGTTGCTAGCTGTAGTAAGTTAACGACAAGGAGCTGGTTCTGGTGACCTAATAATGAGACGCCGGTTTCTAAAGCCAAAGGCTGGGAGTTGGAGTCTCGCCCACGGTTGCTGACTCACAATTTTCCGACGTGGTTGACCAGGGTGGTTAAAAGTGGGTGCTAGTAAGTCGATTATTCCACGACCTTGTGGTGGATGATAATGCTAATAGTCGAAAGGCGGAATCAGTAATAGATGAGGAATGACAGTGCATTTACGCTTTCTTCTAGAAAACACTGGTAACAAACAGACGCATATCTGCCGCTTGAGCTCACTAACAGATGCAAGCCTATGCGACTAGTCCCAAATAAAATTGGATCTTAATCGAAAGACGCCAGCAGCAATGTGCCAACGAATTCCACAAGAGGAATCCTTTCCCTGCCAGTGGAATCGTATGAGTTTTCGAGTAGTCAGTGCAAAATATGCGCAACGGGTTTAACGCATGCCTGATTTTGTTAGCAACCGCCAATAAATCTAGCACGGCTATGGTAATGCATCCATGCAAATAAGACAGCTCCGCGACAGCACGGCGCTGACAGTTGCAGCAGAAATCAATAATTATTCGAATGGTAGCAACACTTGTGAAGGAACAGTTGGTCTACAAGTGCAGAAATCAAGAACATTTTTTGATTGGGAACGTTGCAATCATTCAAGCCTGTTGCATTTAAAAACTGTCAAATAAGATCGACTGAGAATTAGACACGCGCCATCTAGGTGAGACTTGGGGTTGTTGACCACCAGTCCACCAATAAGATATCGCGCCACGCCAAGCCACTTATGCTGCATCGCGATCCATCTCCCTCTCTCCATCTTCATCAATCCTACCCAAACACAAACGCATCCTCCAAACAGCATGGGCAGGAATGTGGGCACTACAAAAGCATACACAATCAACTCACTATGATAGACCCCATGGTCAAGGAGGTGGACGTGATCCAGGCTACTATGACTGTGCCTATCCCCACTACTATGCCATGCGTCTTTATTCTGTAAAAAAAGTTGCAGTCGCATCGATGGTCTACCAGCAGAGGAGGTGGAGCGTTTGAGAGAAACGAGAAGACGTGCAACGGAAATGGCGGCTATTGCATTGATGGAGAAAAGCATGCGTAAGTACGTCGGTGAGAAGCTTCTTACGGTGTGATAATCACGGGCCGAAGTGGCTGCGAAACGAATTTTCGTAAAGCTCAGCCGGCATAGTATTGACTTTTAACCTGATGACGCAAGGATCGAGTACCTGTTCAGGTGAGTCTGCATAGCAGCAATTCTCCGTTTATGGATTCAGCGCTCCATGCAATGGACACATGCTATTGAGCTACAGTCTCTGGCTTCTCGCTTGGCGTCCTCCTGCCTAGCCGCGCGGCAGATTTCAATGCATCATGCTGGATGTGCAAGTAGCTGAATAGCAGCTGATTCTAAGAAGCAAATCCATGGAGTTACTCACTTTCGGAAAGAAGCGCTCAAGATGTTTGTACTACTGGCTCTTCACCAGTAGAGGTTTTAATAAAAAACTGCGGAAACAACAGTCATTGCACTTGCAGAAAGAAATTTGGATTTTGATGTCAGAAAGAGAGAATTTGAAGTTATGCAGTGTAAAACTAGGTGACTTTTGCACACTGTAGATGGCAGCATTCGATGGAGAGTTTGCATTAGGCCGCGCATGTATCAGTATCTTCTTCCTAGCTATCAACATTAAGTCCAACCATTCTAACAAGTTAAGGCACAAAAAAGAGGACAACTCTGTCTCCCTTCATATATACAGAATAAAATATGATCGTTTTGCTGCGTTTCTGTAAGACTTGTATCTAAGCTTCCGAATCTTTAATTGCATGCATATCCCCGAAAGCGTCAATGCACGACAGGATGACTAATTAATGAACGACGAAGAGGTATCTGCACGTTACTTTGTAAAACACAACTAGCGGAAGAAGTGAAATGCTCCCGTATGCAGAAGTAATAAGTACGCATTTAGTTATTTTCCAACATCCATCTCCTTCCCCTTCTACCAAGTATTCTTCTGAAATCCTTTTACGAATAAAACGACCCGCATCCGTGTAGAGAAGTGGTGCTCAATGCAATTATGGACTCCGCTTCTTCATCACCTGACATAGTTTGGACGTCTGTAAACACCTGCTCTTCGTGATGAATAATTGACGACGGAGCAAATCCCATCACCATCTCTGCTCTCATATCATCCACGTTATACTCTTGTGCTCAACTTTAACCATACCTCAACTCACATTCACCCCGAATTGAAATGATGGGATCTGTGCTGAAATTATTGCAGCCCTCCAGGTCTCCTTAAACACGCCTTGCAGTGATACACGTCAGCTGCGATTCAACCCACAACTCCCTGCTTTCCTTCACCTTCTTCTTCCCCCGCCTGTTCAGCTCCATTTCTTCACTCCTACTTAACGCAATTCATGCAGCACAATACAATCAACGATTGTTCATATCCACTCTTCGTAAGAATGACTAGTAATTGTAAGTGATCCACGAGTCTTACTAGTGCAGTCACATCTACGCCATTCTTCCTTTCACAAATCCAACACAATCTTAGCTTGCACACACGCACATTACACTGAACTGTAGTAATATGCTCGGTGCTAAACTCATCGCATCCCTCCAGTGCCTGCCAAATATACTCTATATCAATACGTGGCACTACACCTTGCCTTCCGTTTTCAGATTCATTTGAGTCCTCATTCTTCTCCACTTCACTCTAAGAAATGGGACTTGTGCAACTTACTACGCTTGTTGCCTTTATTTATTTCATACGAGTCAAGTAGCATTACAGTGGAAACTCTAAAATACTTTGTTTGTCTTTTGTAATTATTATCAATTATTATTCTTGTAATTATCTCCTATTTTAGACGAGCGCGTTAAATATTATCCGCTTCCTCGACCTTATTCGGCAGAAGGTTATCTCTCCCTTAGATTGAAGCTTATGCCCACTTTCAGTTCAGCAAGGAAAGTGGTCATTTAAATGCGGTAAGTACTTCTACTATTTTCATTGAATAAGTATTGTTTCAAATCGTCTAGTTCACATTGAAATAACCAACAGCAACGCTTATTTTTGTAGCCCAATTAATTACGCAGGTTCAGTCTTGAAATTCCCTGTCATAAAATCGACATGACCTGTAGATATGACCTATCTAACGCTAACTTTAACGTCTCACTGCCTCAAATTCAACCTGATTAATGTTGAGACTAGTGAGAGCTTAAAAAACCATGTTAAATTCCATACCTTTTCCATACACAGTGATACATTGACGGATTTATATCTGCGCGGATTCTCTCGCGAGCCAAACGCTACTAACCAGCTGGTCTGTCGTCCTTCACCTCAGAAGTCCACTGAAAGCAGCTAGCCTACCATCGCTTCATAGTTTCACCGAGAGCAGCGTCATAATTTTAATCCAACCACTTCACTCACAGCTACACATAGCGCCATCTGTCAGCGTCTATTCGTCAGAAGCACACCAATCAGAAGTTCTTTCCCAACCGATGCCGGTTGCAAAACTTCAGCAATTTGTCATGCTGCTCGGTGACGAAAAAGGTCCACGATCATGGTTTTACATGCATTAGGATTTCACCTCATTAAAAGTGTCGTGCACTACTCCTTTCCTTGCTCAAATCATTAGTTGTCGGACCTGTGCTACCCTCAAGCTGCAAATTACGCTGGCATGATTAATGAAGGGTCCAATAAGAGGTGGCAGCACAAATCAAGGAAGTGGAATAAGAAGAAGGCGGTATGGAACAAACAAGTACGTCCAAGTGACGGCTGAAAAACCGTTGCTCTTTATCAGTCCATGTTTTGAAGCTAATCCATAAAACACCTATTATTTTAATTTATTACCCCATGCTACTCTTTTATTGACAATAGCAAGCACTGCGAGCCCTAGAAGATCGTGAGTGAAGATAGTGTGTGATGGAGTGACAAATGCAACTACAAGTGCAGATACAACTTCGCCCTCTGTTCCTGCACCAACATGGCGTTATGTGCGATCCAGTGCAGTTCCAATAAATGCCAACGTACTCGCTTCGACCACAGTGCAGGATGATACGTGGCAGGTGTATAACGCATTACCATCGAGGCCTTAGAAGTGCGGTGAATTAGATTATGCGAATGAAAGGTACATTTACTAGCCATGAGTCTGACGACCAACTGCTGGGGTGGTATGGATGCTGTACACGATTACACACTGACTCCCAGCGCTTAATAATTGAGATGTTGCTAATGCCATTGCGTTGATGTAGAACAGGCTTGTATTGTGCCTGCAACGTATGGTGGTAGCGTGTTGCGATAATCGAGCAGGTGGAGTGACACCATATCACCTCATCTGCACCATCACCACCACCAATGCCAAACGCCCAGTGCAGTACTGGACGCCTGCAACCATAAATGCAGTAGCGTGGCGTCAGTGGTCTATTAAAAAACCAGCAGCTGTTGCCACCGCCGTCATGGTTTTCCACTTCTGCCCAACTCTGCATCAAAGTGCTATCTGCGCATCTATTTGTGGTTTAAACACACTGCCGTCTATAGATCCGCTGCTACCGTTGTGTGTGAAGCAGTTAGTGATATTACATGCGCTTTACATTTAGTGGCAGCCTGGGTAGCCCCAACTTCTCTCTTTGGACATAAAGTCTGCATAGAACTAAAAGGCTTAAATGTGCATTTATATTGGGAAACCGAATACAAAGTAGTTAAGCAGAAAATTGTAAGGCAAGGTTTTTATTTGGTCATAATAGAAGCTACTCGCCTCTTGTTTGAGGCTACAGCTCTATTCCCTCCAATAAAGCTGCTTTTTATGAATACGAAACAAACACTTTTGCAAGGCCAGCCTACTCTCATAAACTCATTACAACGTCCTAAGTGATGACAAAGATGGCATTCTCTACTGGGTTCACTCCATCTGGATACGGTTGATTTAAGGAACAGAGTGGGTGTTCTATTGCAGATGTACTGCCCATGTTTGTCATTTTCGTAGCAGTATCCTATCGGAAGAAGACGAGAATAACATCAAGCCCTCAAGTTACTCAATAGATTCGCTGCGTCCATACATATTGTGATCAATTTTATGAAGTCTGTCTGGATTAACCAAGATTTAGTATCGATCACTTTAACAGTTTCGCATGCAGACTTGAATGAATGGCGTACTTTGAAGGTCGACAGCGTTTTAGTAGCATTGCATCAGTGAGTCTATACTGTTCTAATAGCCTTCAGTGGGTGTATTTCCCCTGTAAGCTGTGAGAGTAGTATCCCATAAATGAAATGCTCTTTGCATGTTCACATCGAATGGCTTAATTATCAATTTGTGTATAATAGGTCCGAGTAGTATCATGTAGAGACAGCGTTTGGTCAAGTTAATCAAAGCAAGCAAACTTTGACAAAATGAACAACTTACAATAATCGTTAGCCAGGTATAAGAACTAGACGCAATGAAGAAAGGGCAATCCCTGTGATTAACACTTTCCCAAAATAGTAACTGCAAGAACCTGCCCTGCACAAAGACTGCTGTTAGATAGAGCTTAGGCTAAACTTCACTAGGATTGGCACTGACGTGAATAAGTGCCAAAGAGAACATTGAACTGTAGTGGATGCGTAAAAAAATATACTTTTATTGGGCTTTTAATAATAACCTAGCAAAATTAGGCGCATTTATTTAGATATTTTCTAAAAAGTCTGCGCTAGGAGCATTGAACTGCCGCTAACTTGTGCCATTGTTTCTGCCTATAATTTATAATGGGGAGTAGATGGATTGACTGCAGAGGGAGCTGAAGCCGGACTTCCATGCAATAAAAGGACTGCGCTGCAGAATGATAGTTAACGTTCTCAAGTCAGGCGTAGTCAGACCTGCTTATTTTGCTGGCATCTCTTAGTGCATCCCCAGAGATGATGTGGGCTGGTCCACCGACCTCGCTCCACTCTCATTAATTGTCCACTTCCTTCATCAAATTTAGGGTAATTAGAGGTGTTAAGGATTGAGTCAAGAAGTTATGGCACTAATTTTTTTAAATCAATCAACTAAATGCGAATTCACACAGTGTAACGAGTCGAAACACAACTACTTATGCAATGTATGCGACGCGAATGCTCCGCACTGAGATGTGTTGCTTCTAGAAAGTGCTGAAACCATGTCTGTAAATGAGTGAGCACACTGTATGACTATTTACTCACCGTTTTACATTTTTTAATGAAGCCGTTAATAAACCGCTACCAAATCGCTACTAAAACATTTGGTATGGAACTCAATTTTCACTTATGCTTGTCCATTGACGATGCCAGCATTCTGTTCTTCTCTTAGTGCACCGGACTGAAATTTCATTGCTTTGTTCTACAAGTGAGATTTATCATTCTTTTCTTGCGTCACAATCCCAGCACTAAAAGACTAAAAATCTGCATTTATTGCTACACTCTTGTGGTCATTTCAAACCACTTAGTAAGCGGAGTTGAATTAGTACGATTTGATCATTCTGGGACCAATATTTCTAGATAATTGTTTTTCACCTCTTTTTTTATAAATTTTCTTGACTCTTCTTTGATTGCACGCTGACAGTTACTTAACAATGGCATGAACCCAGTTTTTCATATAATACTGCAAAGGCGGTTGTCCCCTTGATCCAGGTGTACAGTAGGAAGTTGTTAGAAATTTGAATTATCCATGTTTGCCTCAACTGTTGCCTTCTCCAGCATTTATTAGCAGGCAATTTCTGGTTCGCACCTAGAATCGGATAAGAAAGACTTCTAACAACCCAGTTATCTCAAAAATTATAATTATTCGCGGTAAAAATGCCAATTTAGCACCACTGCCATTTCACAAATACGTGATTTTGTTTCTCTAATTTGCATTTCTCTGACAATTTAAAATGACATTAACAATAGTAGAATAAACGGACTCTTAATGCTTGTGTATAGCATTATTTTTGCAATAAAAGGACATGCATGAATGACTTGGTCGAAGCATGCTCAACGTGTGCCAATTTGGACTATGGTTTCAATATGACATTGAATGTTCTTCTACTCGACCTCCACTCAAACAGCCTACAATGGAAATCGGATTGTGAGCCAAAAAACGGAGAAGGGATAAATAGTAATCCTCTGGAATAAAAGGTTTAGAAGGGGTTAAGGCGGCAAGTCCATGATGAGTAATTCATGGGTACTCTGCGCATTCCTTTCGAAAATGTGTAACATGGACTTTCCCGCTGGCATTTTAAACTGAGCAAATTTTAGAGACAGGGTAAAAGGGACCATTCCTAGTCAAGACAGATCAAGGGTAGATTCACCGTGTACTGACTTTTGAGGTTAGCTTGGATAAAACTCACTTTGTTCACGTCAGCTGGTTGGGAAAGATAAGCAATTTTCAAAATAGTGGCATTTACCTATCCGCACGAAACATTTAGTTATTTTAGGAAAGCTCATTCTTGCAAAGTGGTGTAACCTTCCACGACCGGCTATGCTTTCATTCCTATTGCAAGTCTAATCTATGCATTATCTCTTATCTGTGATGGATTGTATTCCGCGTGCTTACATTAGTGCAGTAAAAAGGTCATTCGTTTCAATAATGCCCACGTAAGAACTTGACTGCACCAATGCTAATACCACTTACAGATCATTAGTGACGGGATTAACCACTGAAATTATTGTAGAGGCCCTGGCGTTCTTGCAGTTTGTGTTAAGCCAGGTTTCATTCCGCCCACGTAACTGTTTTAATGGCCATCCGCAAATTCTCTGTAACAAAAAAGTGGAGCTTTTGAGTCCAAACCCAACAATTCCGCCTAGCTAGACAGGCCCTAACTCTTTACTGCTCTGAAATCAACCAGTCTAAAATGTTTGCGTCTGGTGTTACATTGAGTTTGAACTTAACAATCTGATGCCTTGCATAAAATCCATTGTGCAGCAGCATATTATTAGCGATTCAGAAAGTAGGCCAAGTCCTCAGTCCTGGGGCTCAATAATGTTCCACCGAGCCTTGCATCATTTGGAGTAGGGAAATCAAACTAAACCTTAAGAAAAAAATCCGGTTATTTGCAGGTGTTAGCACTATGGCTTGCAAGTTGTTGTTGCAATCCCTTCTAGAAAATGAATATAAGTGCAGTCGGATGGTCCTGATGCGTTTCTCGCTAAGTGTATCAAATTTAAACTCAATTACTGACAAACATGATCTCACCTATAACTGAAGACTTCAAAAGCTGACTTAACGAAGAATTCAGCTGGATTTCCAAACAGACAGCCGTCGTGATGAAAGCGCCTCCACCTCGAGCCATAATGCCCATGTATTTGCACACGCTGGGGTGTCCTTCATTATTAGGCTAACGAATTTCATGCACGCAAACAATGTAGTGCCCTTTGTATCCTAGCTCGCAGCTTTATAAACACAAATAACAACTGCCAAATGAACCAACGAAGTTGTCTTACGACTTGATGGAATTGGATAAAGGCCAAAATAGCACACGATCCCGGAAGATTAAGGCTTTCTCCGAATTTGCGAGGCAACAGGAAGGGGTAACACAGTAGCAAGCTTTCCACTCAACAATTTATATGCTGAAAAAATGCTAAATAGATGTGTCAATGCGTAGTGCTTCAACCACTAATATGACTTAGAAGGAAAAACGTTTATTCGGAGGTAGGAATGGCATTCCACTGCGAATAGTTGCACGAGTTATGACGTCGACTAATGCATCACTTATCAACATCTGGTATACCTCATCGATTGACAGCAGCACCAGAGCATTAAAGCAGGCACTTTGACGATTCTCAGTTATATTAATTACAAGTCCTGTGAGTATATGCATTTCAACGAAAAGCTAAACAAGAGGCATGGTCAAGTACGAAAGAAGGCAAATTCAGTCGGAGGCATGATCCATAGAGAGAAACAGTGGACTTACTAATCATTGATGGACACCAGTAATGTTACAAACGCTTGCTCGAGATCCGTGCAAATAAGTAAGCTACATGATAAACAGGTGGGTGAAAAGTGGCTCTAACGAAGGTGCAGTCAGCCGTAAGTCACCAAAGGGTGTTTTCTATCCAATTAGCAGTACCTATCGCAGGTACAAAAGGTAGTGCTTAATGACGAGAAGACATGCTTATCAAACTAGACAAATGAAAAACACAGCATATAATTTAATGCAAACAAATGTATTATGATTATGCGGGCTTACTATTTAAGCAAGTTTCTGCCCTCAACTCACACCAACGACTGGTGCTTTTGTCCACGATGTCATAAACGTAAAAATTACCGCATCGCGCCAAAATTAGCCAAATTTTAACGATTTTTCCAAATAACGCATCAGGATAGTGTACTGCTCCATGTGCTCTCTCGTTTCCGTTTTCAGGGGCAAGTTTTAATGTTCTAGCTCTCCTATCACCTTAGCCAAGTCATCCCAAACCAAAAAAAGTCTCCGTGCCTGTAGAAGCAGAGTGAAACGTAGAGAAACAATCCCAATCGAGGTCAATTTCTATGATAAACCTACCAATCAAATCAGCAGATCGATGTCTAGTCTAAGGGTAGTGTGAACTACGTCAGCATCCCGTTCCCAGCAGAATCTTTACTCCCTCGACCTATGCTTCTACAAATCATACTTGTTAATGTCGCAGAGGAGGCGATTCAGTCCATCGATGAAAAAGATTGCACACAAGCCCCAGTTTGTAAAATGGTACAATCGCATCCGTGCCTAAATAAATAGTGGAACAAACTCGAATGACAGCTGGCGCCATGTAAATGTTGAATGACAGAGAAGAATAATTGCGGTTTCTCTCCTTGCATATTAAAGATGGCAAGGACCAAGTATGCATCAAAACTACTTGCAAAAAGAGGTTTGCTTTTACCTGAGTGAATTGCAAAGCATGGAGCAGGTTTGATTTCAAATCAGGCTCCCTTCAATTACCACCGAAGCTTCATCATCAGAAGCAGACACGTTTGCGTTCGTCTCCGCTTCAGCACCATCACAAGTATTAAAAGAACCAATATTTTCAGTAGCTTAAAACTGCCCACCTAAGATTCTAGCTATCGTATGATCAGTAAGGAGTGATGCATACCCACGGAAAAAAACATATATATCCAACGTAACCTTGAAATTGACAAATCATTTTTCCCGTGTAAGATTCTCGAATTTCATTCATCGGCATAACTTTTAACCGCTATTCGCCATATCCGCGCTGTAACAACTACAGATGATAGCCAGTGCATTCTGGTCCTGTGTTATGGCAGCAAAGACTGCAGAAATATTGGTCAAATCGCCACGTCAAAGTGCAAGGACACGAAGTTTAGCGAAGGGCTAAAGAGCAAAATGGTGGGTCGATAGAGCTCTCAACGTGTTCTGTTCATTGGTTTTTTGCGCGGTTAATGGAATAGGTGACGGTACTTGACTACATCATTGGAAATTTGGTAGTCGTCAAAATTACCATCGCCGTTTAGCTGGCAGCTTTATGTCTTCTTTTTCCATCAGCAAAAAATCGTGTATTCTTTTGCATTTGCGGTGCGCGTCTCATGTGATTCGCGTAACAGTCCAAGAATTCAATGATCATAACACAGACGAGGTCAAGGTCTTTGAACCGTAAATGAAACAACTATTTTAGGTGCACTGGGGTCAGACTTAGATGCGCACCGGAATAGCCCACAGAACATTTGAAATCATTACCATTCGGACAGTTTATAAGCTGAGGGAAATTGTTCGAGTCAATCTCTGCCATTCCACATGAGTTTTCATATTTTACCTCTTTTCTTGATTGACACGTTGGCACCATTAAATGATTAGCGCACTTAATGTTTCAATCTTTTAATCGTTGCGGTGCTGCTCAATACTCATAGGGTTCCTACATACATGTCAGGTGTATTATTTTATGATTTTATCAAAAGCACAATCGATATGCCAAATGAGATTGTATAAAGCATGCTATAAAGGACCTCATTGTGATTTCCAGATCAAAATCTGGGGAGGTCACTGAGTTGGTCAGATTAGAAGCTAATGCATTATCTTTTGGCCTAAGGTACCACCTGGCTATTTTACTTTAAATACTTTGTTTAATTGAGCCACTAAACGAGTAGCGTTCAAACGTTCAGGTCGGAGAATGCAAACCAAATCCTAAGTGCCTAGTGGTGGGACTCCTCATTTGATGGTCTTTATTGGGAACCGAAGAGAGATGTTTTCAACATATAGCAACCACATTGTAGCATTGTAAATGAGAATGAAGTGATTGCAAATCATCAATTCGGAAAGAATGTCTTATGAAGATTGCCACCCTCTTTTAAAAATTTGCAGACTCGTATAGATTAATATTACTAAATTTCCTTCAGAGCAAGCAAACTCTCCGTCACCTGTAGGGCAAAACTACCGAACTTCATTCAAAGTGAGGGTGAGATAGACTGTCTTGTATAGATCAACACTACTAAGTTTCCTTCAGAGAGAGCAATATTCACAACCTCCTATAGATGAGTACTACTTAATTCTAGGCAAAGTGAGCAGAATTTACAGCCATGCGCAGATCAATGCTACTAAGTTGGCATCAAAGAGAGCAAAATTTTGAAGTTTCTTGTGGAATAACAATACTGAATTTTATTCACATTGAGTGGTGTTTCCTATCTCTTTAACACTGCTAAATTCATTTTCAAAGGGAGCGTGAATAACAGTCTCCTATAGGTAAACACAAATGAATTACGTTTAGAGAGAGCGAAATTCGTGGAATTGTGCATATGAGAACTACCAAATTCTATTCAGAAAGCGAAATTTGCAGGTTCGTATTGATCAACATAAATGAATTTCAGCTAGAGTGCGAAGCTCGTAGTCTAGTGTAGGTCAATACTACTGATTACATTTAGCGAAAGAGCAAAATTCGACACTCCTGATTTTATTCTGTCTACTCTAGATCAGTACCACTTTATTTTAGACAACGTGGGCGAAATTCACTGTCCTGCATGGATTAGCACTAATAAATTCCATTTAAAGGGAGCGAAACTCTCATTTTCCTGTAGGTCTATGCTATCCAGGATGCGAATTTTGCCCTCTAGTGCAAGTCAATACTAGTGAATTCCAGACAGTGATCGATAAAAACTCCACTATTATTCAGCGACTAGAAAGAAATCAAGAACCTTGAGTTGTGATATTAATACGAACCAACATGGTAGACAATAAAGGAGATTGCGCCGCCAATGGGGCCAGATAATAAATAGAGGGACGCGAACGTTCTTCTTCGTTGTAAGTGTTTCACCTATAGATCTGAGCAAATTGATGATGCATTGACTCCAGTGTGCCATGATATTGTGCCGTTTTAGACCTATCGCGCCTTTAGTAAAGCCTGCATGTGTGACATTTCGATTAATCCACACCTCAATCAAGCAGGACCATAGTCGAAATCCGTGATCATTGCCCTAAAGACGTAGAGCAGCACATTTTTTAACGAAAAAAAATAAATTTTTAACGATTGATGAGTGAAGACATTTCACTTGTTCAAATTTGTTGCTGAACTCAATAATGAAACACAAGTAAGTGCTATGAAAACAAGCTGCTTGTCAGTTTGAGTCTTAATTTTTGCCTATAGTTGATAAATACAAATTCGTTGAGTGTTAAAAACTCTAGCGGATCAAACTTACGCTACCTTTTGATTACGATTTTCCCCAGGTCAGGCATGAAAAAGTGTGGAGAGGGGTGGTTAGTCGCATATGATTCCCAACTTCCTGCAAAATTAGTTCTTGAGAGTGAAAGCAAGTACAAGTTGCGTGAGTTTCGCAGCCACGTGGCTGCTGGATTGGTCATTCCAACACACTTGGTCTAGCAAATTAGAACTAAAATTTGCACACCTAGCGAATTTCATATGATGTAAAATGGGGCAGCAGATGGGAGGATTGCGTAAGGAAAGAGATGAAAGCCAAGATGTGATCGGTAGTTATTTTAAGTAGCCATAGTCTGAAGGTTTCACCTGCGCATTCTCTAAATTGAGCTTGACCAACTTGTGGTACATTCTTGGTTGATGGCAGAAATGTGCGAATTTTTTGGATCACAGCAGTTAATGACGATGACCTTTGCATCCAAGCGGAAGAGGCTATGGACTCCAAAACTCGCCTTATTGCTGTTTGTTATTTCGCGCAGATAACAATGTATTGCCATGCCAATCAAGAGTGAACTCAGAATGCCCAGCTTACACTTAGTCTTGCACAGATTTAAAAGGAGGGGATGAAATCCCCTCAAATCCAAAGTTGACGCCAGCGTGGATGCGCTTAAAGTTAGGTTAGATGAGTGAATGAAGCAGTGTGGCTTGATGGTCTTAATTTTAGCCAGAGTTAAGTGCCAAAGAGACATAGTTGATCATAGCTTAGCTAATAGGCGACAAATCTTTATAAACCATCTAGTAGCAACTAGTTGTGTCTACGCGGCATTGGGATAAATAGTTAGTCATTGCGTCAAAATCAAACGTCCCAGAGCGTCTGCCTTACCCATACGGGAAGGCTAATCTGGTAGGGTTAACAAAGCCGTGATCGGCACGTCACGGCGAACATTGAGTGAGGTCGCGACATCTTCCCCAGGAGGGCTGGACAAGGTCTCCACACCCGAGGCGTGTGTGCGTCACTGTCAATGTCAAACGGTCTGCTATACCTCGTCTACGGCATTAAAATGAATATGCAGCACTCGTCGAACCCAATAATGACAATGAAAGAGCTATATTTTACAGACCCGACTGATGGACCAGCTTTAGCAGCGGTCTCATCGCTGCTATTTGCAACTAATGTTGACATTTTCTCGCTCGACATCTCTCTATTTTAGCCAAAGCCTTTTAAGGGGATTGTCCATCTTGTACGAACTTGGATTTGCAAAGCGCGCGTGCAATTATTGCCTATAACTGGAGCGATGAGGGACGGCACCGATAAGGAAGTGTCTTTTTTATGTATTTCACGAACCAGTACGTCAAAATAACAATAAAATTAGATGCGCATTAAATAGTGTGTTTCTGCATAGCCAATACTTTCGCGGTTCAGCAAATGGTGGTATCACCCATGCGATAACATTCTTATTAATAGGAGGGAGACGGATGCTCTCCCCTTCTGCAGGCCTTGTGATCCACAGCAAGAGCAATCTAGCAATCAACATCAAATCTTACCGGCGCTTACTCTCTTACATGAATCGATGAAATGCTTTCCCTAAGTTCACGCATCCACCATTGTGGATCACGCTTCATTACATCGCCCTTTTTGTGCATTCTTTTAGCTAATTATGACACCATTAGTTAAGAAGGCCCAAATAAAAGTTCTGTAGCCTAAAATTCATCAATGAGTTCACGATTTGCTCATGAGATTTGTTAGCCCTCCTTAAATTTATCCGGCTGCCCCCACTGGCTCTCCATTACTGTGTTAAGCGATGGTTTTGGCAGTCATTAGGGTAAGAAATGAATAGTTTAGCAGAGTCGGGCTTTTTAATTGGTTTACCTGCCATCCTTCGATCAAATCACATTTCTCAACTTTAGGTAATTACTAGGGTGCATCTGCCAGGATGTGGTACAACAAAGTAGCGAGGATAATCATGCCGTGCAATTGCAAGGACGCTCATTTGGTAGATGAATGAAAGCATTTAAGAAGTTGAACTCAGTTGTTTAGAAGGTAATGGCCTAAACAAACTTAAGTCGCAGAATGAGCATAAAATATACACCGGCGCCTTGCTGCCTAGGAAAAAACGCAATGTTGACAAGATTAAGTTGATTCCACTTCCGGACTCAAAACTAATTTACAACTAATTTACATTTTGCTAGCAATGTGCAAGGAAAAGGAGAGGATTTACTAACAGATAAGTAGAATTTTCGCTCATTTGCTAAGCTTTATCCCCTTTGGATAAAGGACAGCCTTTTAAATGAAATTAATTGTTGTCAAACAATTTTCAAATTGTTTTTAAAAGCAAATAGCACGGCTGGAGGCAAACAGGTGATTTAACGTGAAGCAATACGATATCTGCCAAAATTAGGCCAAACACCATTTTGATGATTAAAACTGCTCTGCGATCGGGATATGGAAAGTCAGGCCAATTTGACTTTTAACGCTATCCGATTGTAGAGGGCAACGTCTCGTTGCAAGCGTACGGCAAATAAAATGTAAAATAGTATGCTACATTCCAGTGGCTTGGAACTACTTTAATGGAAACGGCTTGGCTTCAAAGCAATCACGGACATGAGATAGCATATTGATTTCAACCGAAACTGCTACGGTGCACCATTTGTCATTCATACTGCACTTCTAGCATTGCAGTACCCAGGTTGTTGATTATCGATGGCTCTAAAATTTCATTCATTATACAGCGAAGTGTCAAGGCAGTTACCATGGACCCAAACGCAGCTACCCCGTAAGGGCTAAAGCCCCTCCTTCTTCTTTACCTTTTGGTAGTGTTTACACGCATTTATGATAAACATCCACTACGGTCTCATATGCACTCCAGTTTGAAGGTATTGTTGATGCTTTCTTATGTAACGTCTCTAAAAATCTCGTTATTTTAAGCTCTCGCAGCGATTGATTTTGCAAACGAAATTCATTCTAGTGTGTCTGTTATAATCCCTCTTGTTTGAGCTGTTTCGTTAATATTGCCAGCTCTCCACAGCTGCCATGTTGCAAATAGCTTGAGAGGATCCACTTGGCCTATTTTTTGGCTTGGGCAGCATGATTTACTTCTTGAAAAGCAGAAATCTTTGCAAAATACCAAAAATATCATGCCTTTTTCCAAATGTTGGAGGAACATCTCCTTATGTTGTTTGCGATTTAATTCAAAAGGGAATTGCAGCATTTTCGAACGCAATGGTAAACGAGTCCTTCTAAAGTAGTAACAAGAAAAATTCAGACCTCAGGTTAAGTTTATTAGGCCTTGTTTGTTTCCATTTACAGAATTTGGTTGATTAGGTATTTATTTGATCAGTTTATCCTTGTGAAACTAATACTTTTGGTCATTTGCTTCCACGAAGCCAGCAAGTAATTTTATGAAGAAGGAGATGAAGAGTGGAAATGCGGGGTCTGGATTTCACCAACAGCTAAAACCCATTAATCGCTGACTTCATTGGCATGTGCGCTTGGACTCGAAACGCATAAGTAAGTGATTGCGGAGCTGACAACATGTGACACTGACATAGCAGACGCAAATAATATGTGACAGTGACAGTAACCGATTCCTCCCTGCATGAAAGCACTCGCCAGTGAAATCGCTTGACGCTAAGATGGAGAGAATCACGCACGTAGTTAAAAAATATCAATGACTGATTATGCTTTTAAGAGGTGCGTCGCATGCGAAATGGATGGCAAAGTGGATAAAGCCGACTGTGAATTTCGACTGAAGGAATTTGATAAATCACAAATAGATGCCACTTCACTTTTATCCCAGGCCCTTGCTGTGCAATTTACCTATTCCTTTTTAATCCAAGACGAGGATTCTTCGTGAATTTTATGCATTTAATGTGCTTCATCTCTAGACGCTTGGTTCGGATAGCTTCGTTCTTCCCCTTTATTCTTGTAATGTCTTTTTAGCTGCCATTGTTGCACTGCATGCCAAAAAGAGCTCCATTTTATAAGGTTACTAGTTTTTCGGTGCACCTCATTGCTAGAACTACCGATTTACTTCATTTTTATGATCTAGCTGAGAACTATTCCTCATCGAGGAAAAAACCCGGTGTTGATGGAGTAAATCACTTTGCTTTGGTCAAGAGCGAATGGCTAGATCAACTAAGACAAAAGCATAAAAGAACAGTGTCTTCAAAGAAGTCACTTAATCATTCCAGTCAAATATTAGTCCCCGCTTTCCCCAAGTAAAAATTCTACATGCTTGGGGTTAGGGTTAGGGTTGGGACTAGCCACCACACCCCAGTTTACATGAAGTGACCCACTCAGCAGAAAATGAATGGCTTCCAGCGCGAGCACCTCAAATTGGCCGCGAGGTGAGTCGCAGATGCAGCCCTTTCATCTAGCACTATGAACCACTTCATTGATTCCTCCCAGTCTTTTACATTTTCTGATAAAATGCGCAATAGTAATCGGTTGACGAAGTGAAAGGAATATTGGCACCACGCCTCTGCTTCACTGACTACCGTGCGAATTTGTCACTGAATCCGATCGTGGCTGCCCTAGTTAAAAGCGCAGTGCTCAATTTTATGGCTTTATCTTTCACCTTTCTACCTCTTCGTTTTTTAATTTGCTTTCCTTCTCTTCTGCTATGGCACCCCTTCATAGCATACTCGCCTACTTTAACTTTTGAGGGTGAAGCGTCACCGAGAATGTGACCTACTTAAAACAGTGGAAGTGTGTAGTATCTTACATTAAACTGGCCCACATTCATTTTGTATTGAAAAACAGGAATGCACTCATTAAACCGAAGCGCTTAAAATGCGTGAAATGTCTTCTAAAATGATGATTAAAACATTTTGCTACACTTTACGGTATATCTTGCAGCCGGAATTTGCGGTGTCTCAATCATTTTACATGCCGCCTTCTCATTCCTTCTTTTGTTTGACCTCCTCCATCTATTAAAATACACATTAAACTATGGAGAAAAACCCTTGTTTTCTAGAACAGGGCTAAACTGCATTAAGAGCACAGAAGTTTGAGTGACCGATTCTGTCAGCTGCAAAACAACGGTCAGAATACCAGCATTGTTGCAAACAACCGAGGTGGAACTGATCATGCTAGTTAGTTAAGCTAAGTGTTGAAGCGATTTTCGAGTGTTCCAAGTGCAGTGGAAGTGTTATAAGATCGACCGCCATCAGGCATATTAAGGCGATGATTATCAGAAGATGGGAGAATAATTTTAGGGCTTTAGTTTCATTTAGGCCGGGCACAACTTGATTATTTTAGGCCTCAACTACTTCTCCTACCATTTACATCAATTCGATTGATTGGAAGGACTCAGAGACATACCAACCTTCGTAGACAGTGCTGACATTGCCTCAGACACAGATGCGAACTATCAAAGCAGTGCAAATGTGTGCGCCATGAGAAATACGACGCAATTTTGCGTAAAAAAGGATGGGAGGATGATTTTTTCCAGTAAACAAATGAAGGAAACGCTTCATTATCGCCCAAAACTAGGAGTTAAGATAAGCCTTATGGCTGCCCTGGTCTAGCAATGACGCAGAGGTGTGAGCTTGTCATTAAGTCACCTTAACACTCACCTTACTTAAGCGCAGACAAATCGGTTGGAATTGATGTTGTTCACTGCCAGAATCACCTGCACGTGAATTGGTTTGCTCTTTCAAGGCGAGCATCACATTATCTTCACGCCTTTCCACTCAGCGCATCACATCCAGCATCTCTGCTTTGTGCACATGAACGAAATAAGTTATGGAGCATGGTAAACACTTCTGTATTTTAATCCGTCCTAAAGAGAAGGATATTCTTTAGTCATTGACACACCAATTGCTAACTACTACTGTCACTCCTATGTGCTACTAATCCCAACTAAGAGTTCCTGGGCAGAAGCTTGCTCAAGATGGTGTTTCCGGCGGTTATGACAAAGATAAAATAGCTGATGAAATTTGGGTGGGATGAACGCAAGCACTTCTTATGAAAAGCAGTAGTTGTTCAAAAGCTAAACCCCACGTGATACGACTCGTCATTTACAAGTATCCCTTGGCCAGCTGTTGTGGTGAATAAAGTGCTCTCGGAGGTAAAGTAGTTGCAAATGCTGTTGAGATGATCCTAGAGGTTCCTGCGCAGATTAGACAGTTCGTTTGGTGTGAGCGCCAGATCTGGCCGCAAGTGATTGGAATACGCACAAGGCGCAATGATTTGAGTAAACAAAGGCAAACCTGCAAAGGGAATGTAAATACAATTTCCAAGAATAAGCAATTAAATAAACAAGTCTTGTTAGGCATGCGCCAGTACGCAGCGGATAATTAGTTGGTGCCAGTGTTTTTACTTTGCAAAGACGTTCCTCTTAAAGAAGGCATCTTGCATTCATTGTTAGTCGGTTTTGCTTTCCCCCCGAGTTCTAGCTAACCCTTAACTCTGCCTGCCCAAAACAAATGTTCACCTTGACCTCTTTACTCTAATAGGCCTCTGCAGTGGTAAACGTATTTTGAGGTCGAAAACACTTCTAAGTGACAGATTTCCCGAATATGGCAAGTAGGAATACCAACATCATGATTTATTAGACCGCATTCAATAGACTGCATGCTGCCAGCTCTGTTTGTAAAGCGTAACAATTAACGCATGCATGTCTTCTGTTTATTAAACCGCATTTTAAGGTGCTAATTGAGCATTTTTGCCACTTATCAAAAAAAATGAGGAGCTTTGCGTTCGGTTTTGTTTAAAATAGACACAACGTAGGGTCTGTTAGTTAATAATGAACCTTCTTTGACCGGTAGCGCGTATTAAGTCCGCCTACAATGACCCAAAGCAGTCTCTTGTAAATCAGGACAGTTACGAATCCCAGTCCTTAATATAACTAGTACGACCAATAGAAAGAAGGGTAAACTCAGAAAAGATACCACAAAACTGCAAACATGATCCTACTTGTATTCCCCATTAATGGGTGCACTATAATCCTGGCAGCATTGCTACTGACAAATTGTAGTAGCAGTAGTTAGCATATTTTAGTTCTTGTCAGAAAATTAGACTACAAAGTCCATCCATTGGACATATCAGTGAAGCATTGACAGCGACATCATGTGCTAAAGTTGCCGGCCTACCTGCTGTGGTGATTTGTTCAGATTGCTATAGAAGCATAAAGCTTATGATAAAAGTGGATTATCCTGTTATGCATGAGCACTAATCTCATATTAACTTTTCAAGCATAACTCACAAGCGAATAATCTGTTGGGCAATTTTGTGATTATTGGCCTCCGCGCTACTTTGTCCTGCAGAAAAGTGGAATTAAAATTCTCACATGAGAACAAAGCAAATGTAAAACTTTCCTTACAACGCTTATTATGTTGACATTGTCATCATCGCAGTTCATCACTCCTCCTACCGCCACACGCCATTGATAATTAGTCCAATTTTAGACACTGCTGTTTCACTCAGGTTGACCAAAAGGTTAAAATAGGAAATCACTTTGGAGCAAAAAAGATTCGTGCAGAGGACATCATGTATTATGATTCTGTTGTCTGCGTAAAAGTGATGGCAGTAGTAGCAGTGGCGATGTAGTAGCGAAAGTAATGACAGAAGGAGAATACAAGTTAGAGGTGTGCTACAGGCAACGGTAAGGGAGGATGGGGCAGGAAATAAGTGCTGATCCCGACGTGATTTGAACATGTAGCCTCCCGATCTGGAGTCATAGTATGAAGAACTGTGTGGTGGACCAGTTGACGTGCATGTTTCGTAAATACTATTTTAATTTGTGCGCTAGGAATGCTTTCTTAGGCGCTTAGGTTTGCAAGGCATTACTGCCTTAGGCCCTAAAATGCTGCTTCAACTCAATCACGCTTCCACAAACTGTAGCTCAAGTTGCTGCAAATCACAATGCTCGTCATTTAACAACCCGCTCAATGGTGCAAATAGCCGACATCCTGAGAGCTTTAGTTTCGGAACAACTTTGATGACGTCTACTAGTCCATTTTATGTCAACAGGCCACTCTATTTCTGAGAATAAGCTAGGTGTCACTAAGAGTCTTTAAATAAATGCACTCTAAGCCATGTCTTAACCCTCCTTAGGTGAATAGACCAAGACACAGTATGCGTTCCATCGCTACTGCATATATTGGCTCCAAGATTTTTTCAAAATACTGCGAGCACGAAACGAAAGTGTTAGAAGTCCCTTTACGCATAGTTGGCATGCATATTTAAAAATCACATTTCGTTTCTTTAAGGACCAGCCAGTACTTACTTCCATATCTTGCAATCGGCTACTCTTTTTTTCTCCAAAGCAATGGGCTTCGGAATGGCTAGCAATTATGCGTGCCCAAACAGAAACACTGAGAGATGGATTAATTACATCTATTTTGGCATAAACTGCTTTCCTGCGCCATCCACCATATCCTATTGTTGATTACGGCATAATTTGCAAAACTCTACCACTTTTAACTTTGTGTGAAAAGATATAAAGAATTTTGTCTTAGCACGTCAACATGGGTATGCTGATGGAATCATGCGAACTTCTTCTATCTCATTCCCTTTGGCGCCTTCTATCATGATTGCACCACTTAGGGCTTCGTTTCAAGTATATTTAGGCATTTACAATTGACGACTGCAATGACGTTGTTTTCGGACGTTGGGGGACACTTGATCCATTCTTTGATTGAAACTCATCTGCGAAATAGGCGAAGGACTTTACTCACTACCCAGGTGTTGATTCAGTAGCTTTAGTTCGAACCTCAGATCACCGAGGAACTACAATTACCAATCGTATCCTCCATCGATCGCCCGTTCGTTTTCTTTTTTGATGTCCAACCGCTCGAAGAAGTTAAGCAAAGTGGAGTGAGGTGAAGCTGAGGTGAGTAGAGTGCTTGATGGTGGCTCCGCGTAGTTGTCGATTGGAAGAGTGGACACGCAATAGTAACACAATTACAGATATACACTAGAGATTGTGTGAAAGGAAGTGCTTAAGGTATAAAAAGAGCTCCTTAAAAATGCGCCTCAGTGGTCTACGGGTATGATTCGCGTTTCGGGTGCGCGAGGTCCCGGGTTTAAATCCCGGCTGAGCCCATACGCGTGGCGTTTTATAAGTCTCTTAGTTGATTAGATCTCGCCCACTGGAACATTTGCACCTTCTAAAAGTGTTTGTCTCGTGACGAATTTCTCTGCCCTTCTTATGCTACAATTGCTTTAATTTGATATGCTGTTGGACTTCAGTCGCGCTTTTATGCATTGGATGGACCGATTACACAAGATGCTGACTGAAACCAATGTCGTATTTATCGCAGCAAAATTGGCAGTAGGGGAGACTAAGCTCGCATTTGCCGTAACCGAAAAAAAACAACTCAAAATACACAAAAGAGATTCTTTTTACCAACGGGAGAATAAACTGAAAAAGAAATAAATGCGCAGCAAATCGGAGATGTAAGACCGGGGAACAAAAATTTAAAGATAAATTCTAAGTGAACAAAGCAAGTGAAGCTGAAGTTTAATACAATTAGTCGCATTAAAAATGGGCCCCTTCAAAGTTATAAACGGGAGCGGAAAATTGCTCTCACTTTGGATTTATTGCAAACTGCGCATCGGACATTTCCAAAAAAGGAGGCTTTGACTTCGTTGTTGGCATCATATCAAAATGCTCTCTCATAAGCACATATTTTGTAGTGAGAAGTTGGACTAGCTCTTATAAAGAGAAAGCTACAACCGTCGAAAAAAGGTTGATTTATTTAATTTACTACTCAAATGATTTCATTTTAACCATTCGCTTTGAAACATTGAGCTTGCATACACAGCTTTTCCCTGTCAAAACTTAGAGCGATTTGGATACGCGTCTCTAGCAGAATAAAAGAAAAATGAGAGCTTTTCGTTTTGAAAGCATAAATTGGTGGTAAATGAACTGGTTTACTGCACGTTAACAGAAAATCTGTTCAAGGTATAAAAACCGAGTAAAAGGATTGATAAGAAACCTGTTACATTATTATCGGTGCTGCAACCTTTTTCATTCAATCAAGACATGGATCTTGCTAGGTTGCATGGAAAAATCAGATGTGACCCTGAGCGGATCACCTTTTTAAGATCTGTCTAATTAGCAAAATGCAATATGCAGGGATAACAAGGGGCGCTAATTATCCTCTACTTTTGACAAAATGGTGCTCTCGTGGTTCAAGCACAAATTTGCGCAATCGCAATGGCATCGGTGAGCAAAAGAAGAAGTGTCTATTGTGCTTACTTTGAATCATGTGGGGCTCTCTCGAAAAGACGTATATTTTTGTCGACTAGGTGTCGGCAGAAACCGCAAAAATTTGTCTCATTGGTAAATACAGAGAGGGAAGCACGTCAGGCAATTTTTAATCATTTCATTTTACAGACGATCAGTTATAAGCATGAGTGTTTAGAATAAGATGCGGCACAGTCGGAGGATGGTTATTATAGGGCATACTTCCATTCAATTTAAAGGGGCCCGCTGCTAGATTTAAAGGAAGCGAAACGCTTAGAAGGAATTGATTGAGGTTTATCGGATATCCGTATTCTTCTTATTACTTCATCAAGATTAATTATAGACGATTATTACAGTCTTGCTTCCGTCTTTTATTTCTCAGCAGCTGTAAGACCCCACTAAGTTTAATGGAATTACGTCCGTCAACTTAAGTTTTGATGGCTCCTTTCCCTGAGCCTGATAAAAGTAGTGACTGGAACGTATGGCTTGATTTCGTTCCCACCGCGGCATTATTAGGGTTCCCCATTTACTCATCCAGACCAACTTCAACAAATCACCTGTCACTCGTTTGAGTAAAAGCATTAGGAAAGATTCCAACCAAAAGAACCTATGCTTAATTTTAAATTTCGCTCCCTTGGAGATCTTGGACTTCGTCTTAATTACTTCACTAGTAGCACATTAACAGCTTTTCGTTAGTCAATATATTTGCTGTGCATTTGCATTGGTGCGGGCATGGCTGCCTTGATTCCCTAATCACCACCCGAAACGAATTGGCATCTTAGAATGCAGTAGCTTTATGAGGATAAGCCGATCAAATAAATGTTTAATTAATCAATTTTTTGAATCGAGATGAACAAGACCTAAATAAAATTAAAGAGCAGTCGTAATTTCCCCTTATTACTACTTTGGGAGGACCCATTTACCACTGCCTAAAGATAGTTAAGACATGGCTTAGAGTGCATTTATTTAAAGACTCTTAATGACACCTAGCTTATTCTCAGAAATAGAGTGGCCTGTTGACATAAAATGGACTAGTAGACGTCATCAAAGTTGTTCCGAAACTAAAGCTCTCAGGATGTCGGCTATTTGCACCATTGAGCGGGTTGTTAAATGACGAGCATTGTGATTTGCAGCAACTTGAGCTACAGTTTGTGGAAGCGTGATTGAGTTGAAGCAGCATTTTAGGGCCTAAGGCAGTAATGCCTTGCAAACCTAAGCGCCTAAGAAAGCATTCCTAGCGCACAAATTAAAATAGTATTTACGAAACATGCACGTCAACTGGTCCACCACACAGTTCTTCATACTATGACTCCAGATCGGGAGGCTACATGTTCAAATCACGTCGGGATCAGCACTTATTTCCTGCCCCATCCTCCCTTACCGTTGCCTGTAGCACACCTCTAACTTGTATTCTCCTTCTGTCATTACTTTCGCTACTTCATCGCCACTGCTACTACTGCCATCACTTTTACGCAGACAACAGAATCATAATACATGATGTCCTCTGCACGAATCTTTTTTGCTCCAAAGTGATTTCCTATTTTAACCTTTTGGTCAACCTGAGTGAAACAGCAGTGTCTAAAATTGGACTAATTATCAATGGCGTGTGGCGGTAGGAGGAATGATGGACTGCGATCTGAGGACAATTTTACATTTGCTCAGTTTTCATGTGATAATATTAATTCCACTTCTCTGCAGGACCCCATTAATAATTTGGTGTGCACTAAGCGCTGCTCACAACTTAAAGGTTTCTCGGCAGTCTAATATAGTCGAGAAATTGATTCCACTCCATCCAAATGACTTAAGGCGCTTTGACTTTAGATGTTTCATTCATGACAACATGACGTCATCATCATGTCAAAGCATTTTCGCTCCTGAATTTGCATTCTTTTGTTTCCTGGTGTCATTCGTTTAAGTGCTACATGACTTGCTCATCCTGAGATGGGTGTTAAATGAAGAGCATGGCAGACAATGCACTGTAGTCTGCAATCAGACATCACCTCCTTACATCGCTGGACATTGTTGTTACGGAAATTATGGAGCTGAGTAATATTAATAATAAATTAAGCTGCTTTCTAGTGTCTACCTACATCCTTTCTGCATTACATTTCGACAATTTCGTATTGCTGGTATAGTCTCATTCGAAATGTTTCGTAGCCCTTGTAGATTCAATCATCTTTTGCATTCATTCCAAAAAAAACGCCTTTGTACTGTAGCTAACTCGCTTAAGTGCATTTAAAGCCCTTATACACAGGCATTACAAAGCTCGGTAAAAGAGAAGGACTAGCTCATGGCATGTTAGGATTTGGGTACAAAAGGAAGAATTGTTAAGCACAACTCTTGGGTGCAACATTTGGGAGCAAAGTAATGCCCCTGAATAAGGGATCCCGATAAAATTTAGGTAAATTGATTTAACATCAGAAGTCTTTTAAAGGATGCGAGCTGTAGGTGCATTACAAAGCTATTGCTATGCTGGTAGTGATAGTAGCCAGCATCGGTGGAATTTAACTTGCAATCACAAAGCGAAACAAAGGAGTGCAAAGTCTGCAAGAGCAGCTTTAAAACACGATGTGCCCGTTGTGCTTTTGGGTTTAAATTCAAATGCATTCAATCTAAAATGGCAAAAGTCACAATCGCTTTAGCAAAAAGTAAGCGCGTGAGTTACATGCGGCCGGATTTCGCAATTGTCCCAATTTGCTTAATAGCGGTGACTAACAATTTCACTGTAGCACTTTCGTCCTTCCTAACTACCACCTCCTTACTTAATTATATTTCTGTGCATATAACAACAACGGCAATAATAATAGCAGTGCTGATTCGAAATATATGCTTAAAATACAAATGGACAGTCTTATGTGATACGATATTACTGAGATGTGGGCTGTCTGTTCTCCTCCATTTCGATTTATAGTATTTTGTCAATTCAGGGAGGACAGACTAGTTATAACCAAATGGACATCAATCCGCTTAAAAGCCTGAACCGAGCCTCTTGTAGATTTCGATACGCAACCATTACATGCGTTTCACATCGTTGGCTTTGATAGCCTGCAAGTCAGTTTCCTCCTACGAGCACTTTGTCGCGGAACTGCCGATCTCCATATTCTGCACTATATCCCGTTTGCTTAAGTTCACAAAGCCTATAAATGTGCCATCCGCCCTTCTGTTCCAGCGGCGCCTTACGCTCTATCATCCTGATAGAATCTTCCTTCTCCCGTCCTTTATTTCTTCCTCCTATGCTGTCACACGTCTTGGCATTGATTTCCGTCCCACAGATCTTCTTCTCGTAGCTAGCAATCGCTCTTAATCTGCTTGCTCTATTGTCGTTGCCAAATTGGGGCTCCTATTGTTTGCATTCTCACCCATTTTTACTGAGCCACGGTGGAGCTAATATCTCAACAACTGGTCAGCGGCCAGATTCCATGCGCGTGATACATCACCTACTCCTTACTTCGCTTATGTAAAGAGCACCTGAAATAACTCATGGGTAGATTGATGTGAAATGGCTGAGTGCAGACGAGATTGTGACCGCTCCCTGCAGATTAAAAAAGGAATCTGTCTGGGTGTGTGTGCATGTGTGTCAGGGGATAAGTGGACGTTATCGTGGATAAATATAGACAATTGTAATGAAGGTAGGAAGTGTAATGAGGTAATGCGACTTCGGATCATCTTGCGGTCTACGCCAGATAAATATTTTTAATGGCAAATAAGCAGCTCATTCTTTTCATGTTAGGACATGTTTGTGGCACATGTCATGGAACTCTGAGCAAAGTTGAGGTGGCAAAACTTATGATCCACAAACATGATTGGCGATTATTTGGTGGTGCATGTTGTGGAATAAGTTGGAGAAATGGATAGATGCACTGATGTGCGGATTTATTTTGAGGTATTTTGATGATTGATTATGTTAAAAGCATGAATTTAGCATATTTATTTGGGGGTTGCTACAATCCTGTCCACCAAAACTGTAGAGGTCCATTTCAACTTCTCGCTATTCTGGTTTATGCTCTCGTTCTAGCTAATGGGTACGTAGAGCTGGAAGACCTTGTGGCTAGTAAAGTGACTTTGCCTCAGCGTGGACCATTGCCACCACTGGAAGCCAACTGTCGTTTGTGTTGCTTTGCAACGGAAGAAGAGCAACCTTCTCAAACCTAAGTGTCGCAGCGCTAACTGGCTCTCTGGCGACACGTAAATGCTGAGCGCTCCACCCTTCCACACCAAGCATACAGTGCTGGAGCGTGATCGATGTTTTTTTCCATGAAAATATCCTCAAGGTATCATTTTGCATGCCGTTCGCTCTTTGTTACAGCTTCTAGCCTTGCGAACGTGTCCATTTTTTGATAAACCACCTCCGATCTGATCAGATAGCCTCAAACGGCAAGTAATTACATAAATAACCACTAGCGTGCATTATGGTTCTGCTACTTGGAAAAACAAATAATATGGTATGCAGTCATCCGAAAGCAGCACTCCTGGTGCACTGTAACTTTCGGTAAAAGCGCTGGGTGTTCTACTATTATGCAATAAACCGTCATCACCAGCCGTCATCGCCATTGCCAGGGTTGATAGCTACTAAACCACGCAGAGTGCAGGTGAATTCGATCCATTTTACTCCTCTTCTTCCTTTAACTCGTCAATCAATCACCTGTTAATTAACATTTCAGTACACCTTTTCCACAAATGCCAATACAATTTACATCAACACGTCTTATCAATTGATTCCGACTTTTATTAGCGACGAGATTTGCAAGCCCATTTTATTGTAACACCGGTAGAATTGACTTTCTTGGGAAGCCAGTGGCATGGCACATGGGATAGGAAATCAGTGCAACAAGTCCAATCCCTCCCACTTTTCTGTCCCTTAGCTGCTTTTAGGTCCAAATCCTTTTGCTTCCTGTGAGAGAATCTCTCACTTAACATGAAGGAACGCAAACTCAATATGTTTAACGCACATGCATGAATGCACTGCCTAACTAATAACAGACTTAGTTTGACATTCCCTGGCACTAAGAGCCGGATTGGGATCACGATGCTTTTTTCTGCATCAATGCTGAATTGAAAACGTTGCAATGAATTCGGCCTTTAACAAATACCCGCGAACTATCTTTACCAGTCTTTAACTTCAGACACAAGCAAGATGTTTGATTAAACTTGGCTTACCATGGCTAAGGAACGTGTCTGGGAATGAAGGCGGTTCGTTGGCCCACACAATGAATATTACAAGAGGGATGGGACTCTGCGATTTTCTGCTTAGGTTGTTTTGATGCCGATCCCGTTTTCTATCCTCAATAATCGCCAAAGACGGTAAGATCGATTCTCCAGTCTGGCATGGGATCTTACGAGAGGTGACACAGCCAGAGGTATATTTATGACAACGGCGACTTGTTTCCAACCAAATTTGGCAGGCGTTTAGTGGCAAATGCTACTTTTGAATATTTGAATCGGTTTAGTGGCTTAGATTCTACCCTTTTACCCACGTTTCGTGCTCTTGACTTAGTTTACAAATAGCAACCTTGTCCTGGGATGTTAGATAAATTAGCTTTCTTCCACAAATACCCTTTCCCCTACGGTCGTATGGCGCTCGCTATGAAATCAGGCAAAGGAGCATGCTTGATCTAATATACTTGAACCCTTAGTAAACGAGTATGCAACCTGCAGCTCAGTATGAGCTGGTGGATAGTAGTTCGCAAGCAGTAAAGTTGGTAATTACCGACGAACGCAGACACCTGGATAAAGCTAATTAAAACACAGATAATTTTTGACGATGTATGTTCTTGTTAACGTGAGATTTGAATGTTGCAATATTTATTTAAATCACTTTAAAAGATTTCGTACTGTAAATGGAACTTTTGCGCCATCAAAGATCACACCAATGTTGTCCCCCTATTATCTCTAAGTTATGGCACCAAAGGTCAATTTTATGCCTTAACTAGTTATTGTGCAACAACCACCTAGCTGCGGTTGCATGGATCGATGGATGCGGCAAGAGTCATAGTGAATTTGTCGGTCCCCGGGCGAGTGGCAGAACCGGCATCGTATGTAACTTGAGCTCAGAGTTGCAAGTGCTGCATTGCATCGGTTTCGGCAGTGCTACTTAACAACTTTCAGCTTACTTGACATCACTCCTCCCCATTCCCACATAGCCTATAATTTTCCCCATACACTACACCCTTCCCTCTTATTTTGCATGCCACAATACCTATTCTCTGTTTAACATTCATAGTTTCCTTCCCACCTGTTCACTTTCTTCGTTTTATTTACCTTTCACGGAAATGTTTACATTTTGCGTTCACATATTCCATTATTTCCCTAACTAATTAAATTGCTTTGTTTCTGCTTGTCGATTATCCCTAGCACTTTTTGCCGATTTTGTAAGTACAAATCGCTTGAATAATTGTAGCGTTTCCAAACAAAAAGGTGTTGTCCATTCTACATTTGCAGACCAACTGTACTTTGACAAATGTTGCTTCCGTTTAAATAATTATTAGAATCTATTGCCACTGTTAGCTCTGTGTCGTCGAGGAGACGCCTTGTTTGTAGGGATGCACCACCTTAGCCGTGCTCGCCCTCTTGGTGACTACCAACAATGTTTGGCATACTTTGAACCTGTTACGCACAATTTCTGCACTCAGCACTGTAACAACTCGAAGTCTCATACAGCCGTGCTGACAATGAGAGGCTTTCTCTTGTAGCATTTGTCGGCTTATCGATGCTGGCGTCTTTTGGTCAAGGTCAAATTTTACCCAAAATCAGTCGTGTAAACATGCACCAATTAGTGAGCGCGATTGACAAGTGCGCATCTTTTATGTATCCGATATTTTCTGGACGAGAACGTAAATGCGTCACCATACCTCGCCGACCTCTACTTCGGTTTTAGATGATCAGCATTATTACTCACCACAAGGTGTAGGGATAATCGACCTATCAATGCTCACCTCTTTTCAACTCTAGGTAACCTCGGCGATGGACAGTCCAGCCTGGGTTGTACTCAAGCTCACAATCTTCGGCTTAGAAATCCAACGCCTTATCCATTAGATCACCAAGACTAACTTTTGGGCTAAAATTAAAGTATTATTTTTAATTATTTACAATGGCAGCGCAGCTCAGAGGTCTAGAAGCACGCTTTTCGCTTCGGATGCGAGAGGTCCCGGGTTCAAGTTCCGGCTGAGTCCACTGCCCACTTGACGAATAAGGTCACTATCATTATTCCTGGCCTCTCATTTACCTAATCAGTGCTAGCATTGCTTTCCAAGGCTTTCTCTAGGATTCAGAATTACCGTACTTTTGAAGCCGAGTACCTTTTGCATGAGATTATGTTTTTGTGTCCGTGCACGTTCCTATGACTCCGCTCAGAGTTGATGGATGAATGTGGTAAAGCACTAGAAATCTATGTTTTACAGCACTTAATTGGAAGGCGCTTAAAGTCAGAGGTGGCTTTTGATGCATTTCTGTGCTTACGAATTAATCTGTTATTATGTTCCGCTGCTTTTGTGCAGTTCGGAGACCAAATTCGCTCATGTATTTTCATCTTTTTTTCCACCTGCTCACATCCTCAAAACACGATCAAACACGCTAAGTGCAAACAGCTTTCAATTGGTCGACCAGGTGATACGAACTGCTACAGAGTAAATACATTTTTAGCTAGAATTGGTGTCTGCGTCATTACTCTTGTGAGCACTCGCTCAATATTACCCACCCTTCGGAATTAGAACTCAACGACCGATGCCATCTAGAATCTGGAGCGTCTCCCAAAAGTCGTATTCTCAGTCAGTAGCGTCTAGCCCTGGGAATCTGTAATTCCTATGGCAGAATACATGGCCCATTTGGAATGATTAGCATGCTTGGGCAGCTAATATGACGCACGTGAGCACCCATCAGAACAGTGCGGTGGGTATTGTTAACACTACAGCGTGATGAGTACATTAACGCTAATTATGGACGGCCATCTGGGCCCACAATGCAGTCGACTAAAATCTATTAGAGCTGCGGTAGTCTAGTTATGAGAGTGTTTGGTTAAGAATTTAGGCGTCTTCGGTTCTACCATAGGTCATGGCGGGCATCAGTAGTACTGTTTTGCTATTGACAATTCTGCACACGCCTCTACACGAGCATATATGGTCAGAAATATTCTAAGGGGGCAACAAATATGAAGCAAAATAAATTTTGTACATGGCTCTGTGTGAAGGTCAAAAAGAATGTCGTCACGATGCAGATGTGATTCAAACTCATGCTTGGAGAGCCAGTGGATTAGCGGCCCATCGCTTTAACCACTCGACCACCGCGTCCAGCTTCGCGCTCCTCCGCCAGCTCAACCAGCCCCCTTCTTACCACATTATAACTTTCCTGCCTACTTCTTACGTTTGTCTGCCAAGCCTTTTACCGAATTCATCATTCCTTTCCACATACTACACATCGTTGTACGGATCTCGAGTAGATGAAATTAAGGAGCGTAAATACAGAGATCAAAAGGACTATGAACGAATATGGCCAATCATGAAGGACCGCACAAGAGCAGTGTTATTCTTTTTTTCGGAGCTGTACTGCGCGCAATCTTCAGTATTCGCCTAGTCTACAATCCGCAACTTCGCTAGTATCCCAACAACGTCGTGTCCCATAAAAATGATGATAACGCTTTTGATGATGTGTAGTTAATCACATTCTTCTCTGCCGCGATTATTGACTGCTTTTAACTTTGTGATTTTCACTATTCTCCTATTGTTTTCGTTAATGTATTTATAAATTGTCCTTTTATGCTCACCAATAACAGACTAGTCTTTCCGTGTGTTTGAATTTATTTTTAAAACTGATTTGATTAACTGCACTCCTCTTGTTAATAGCTTCTTACACACTTTTGCGCCGAGGCTGGCGTCCGTTATCTTTTTTTCACTAACAAACTTATTTCAATGCCCACAGTTCAGTACGTGAAAGCTGTTTATTTGGTGGAGGAAGTTAGAATGAAAGGCAAGCCAAATGTGGTTTCCGCATCATTTGATTCGATTATAAGATTTACAGGGTCGGAGTGCCTCATAAAGAAGTAGTAGAGGGTGAGCAACAAGACCTCAAATATTAGTATGCGACGACAGCTTCCATACACTATGCACCTGATTTTTGGTCCCTGTCACCCGCCTAGATGACCTCACAATAATCACACACCGCAAGACTGAGTTTTAGACCAAGTTGTAGAAAGACGCAAAACAACTTCTTTCAACGTCAGAAGCGATTTACATTTGGGAGTTTGTAAGACAACGCCCCACCTTCGTCGAAATTGCACAAGTGGGCAGATAGATTGGGAGACCACTCGACCCATTGACGAGCGGTCACGCCAACTCTCAGTGCTTCAACTAGATCCGTCCCCAACTTTTCAAAAAACGATGTCTCAGTACAGTGTCAGGGCGGCGACGTGTGTTGCGAAAGCCCACACAACGAAATATGAGCCAAAGAAGGCCGATAAGGTGAGATGTATTGCAGTATTCTGTTAAGGTAAATTAAAAAGAGCACTCTAAGCCACCGCAATACTCTTGACACCCCAACCACTTCCCTTCTTAAAAGCATTCACTATGAACTCATTCTTTTTCAATGACAAATAATGCTCTATTGCCTTCTCTACCAAGGCTTTCCATCTAGAACTAACAACAAAATACACATGCACGCACACACACAAGTTGAGACAAGGTTGGGCAAGACAATATTCTTAGCCATATTGTCTCCAATTAATGGAACCTATTCTAGACTAAAACTGGACTACTCAGGTTAAGTGAAAACTTGATTCTTCATCACACTTTGCCTAATGCATGCAGGTGCTCGGTGTCAATGCTTGACATATCGGTTAGAGATACGCAAAATAGGTCCGCTCTCAGCGTTTCCACTTGCCATTGTGAGTGGAAATGAAATGCACTTTGTGCTACGATAGCGTCTTTCTTTGTAAGAGACAGCTATTCGCGAATGAAAAAAATTGGTAGAGGGATAAAAGGAAAACTATAAAATACTAATAGCAATGAATTTTTATTTTTATAGCTATCCACAAAAGCAGGTAATCGCGGTTTGGAAAGGGAACCCCCAAAAGGGATGTATCCTGGTTTGGCCAAACAAATTAAGTTTCGCACTAGAGATCGGATGTAAAATTGCTGTTTTATTGTTGAGGAATTCGGGAAAAAATTACAGAATTTTACGTGGCCTATTCATTTAGCGCACAAAAAGGTTAGTGGCCCACCCATAAAATGAAAACTACACAGATGATACAGTTCTTTTATGTGCATGTGATTCGATGTTAAGGTGGGACGGTTCGTTAAACGATTGGTGAGGTTCAAAATGACTCCCAATGCGTACGTTCTCCCAGCCGAGGAAGGTGTCCGTTGTATTTCAGCTTATCCTACATTTATCGGCCTGATGAACCTGGTCATATATTATTCCTATGCCCAGCATTACCTCCACTTTCCATACATCGCAAAATCACGTCCTCGCTACACCCATAACGCATTCATCCATTCAATCATTTGTCTCCCATGCTGTTACGATTACCTTAAGGCAATCATTGGCCTTTCTCAAATGCATTCAAACATCCACCAAATAACCGGCTCTGTATTCACGACATTTGACCATCTTCGTTACCTCGTTTAACCACATCCTGGCAGATGCATCCTAGTAGCTGCCCAAAGTTGAGAAATGCGATTTGATAAAAGAATGACGAGCAACCAGATTGAACAACTCGACTTAACTAAACTATTCCATTATTGCCTTCACAACCGTCAAACTCACTGCTCCACAGAGTAATGGAGGGCGTGTGGTGGTGGTCAGATAACCTTAGGGATGTCTAACAAAGCTCATCGGTAAAGTAAAAATTTATTGACAAAGAATCGGGCCATGGGATTCGTATTTGGACTTTCTAAACTAATGATTCCATTATTTGCCATATAAATTCACTAAATGGACAATGTAATATTTTTTGGTCTACAACAGTTGACGCGTAAGTTTAAGGGGAGCATTCTATGAAATTAAGCAAGAAACTGTGCTCTGTTAAGATTCAATGTTGTTTACTTACTTGTTTGTGCCACTGGAATGCAAAGTTAGCAGAAGGAAAGGCATTCAACAACTCGCCAAAAACTGGGCGTCCGTCTTCCTCTAACTGGTCGAAATGTGCTATCGCATGTGCGATACTATCGTTTTAAAACAGTAAAAGCCTTGGCTATGCGAAAAACACAAGCCGTCTAATGCGTATCCAGGCCGTCAAAATTTTGACACATTGATTTGCAAAATGCACAAGACATTATTCTTTGTTTCTATCTGCCATCAGTGTAGTGCTACGCAATACTTACGCGCTCACTTTAGAAAGTCTAAGTTTATGCACTGTAGGCATTTTCTCTTAAAAGACTTCGATTAAGATAAAGGAGATGTCAAATGCGCTAACTATAGATCAATTAAAAGTAGCAGCGATGAGGCTGCTTCTGAATACAGTCCATCAGTCGGAACTGCAGCACATAGTTTCTTCATTATCAATATGGGTTCCAATGATTGCTGCAAATTCATTTTAACGCCGTAGACGAGGCGCAGTGACCGGCCAGACATTGACACTGGCGCACACACGCCTCGGGTGTGGTTATCTTATCCAGCCCTTTAGAGAGAGGATGCCGCAGCCCTCACTCAATGTTTGGCATGACACGTCAGTCACGACTTTGTCACCCCTACCTGATTGGCCTCCCCAATCGGTAAGAAAGGCACTCCCAGACGTTTGGTTTTGACGCAATAACCACCTGTTCACTCAAATATTAGAAGGTGTGCAGGCAACTGTACGTAATAATCATCTAAGGTTGATCAGGGATGAAATTTGGATTCAAATGTAAAGCTTAGTTGATCTTATTTTGCAATAATATCGGTAAGTTAACATCGAAGAAAGTCATTTTTACAATCAACTCGATGACCCTGAATAGCAATTTTGGTCCTGTTTGTGCAAATGGCAGGATGAAAAGGGGAATCGCTTCCAAAGAGCTTCAGATAAAGTAGCGACCAACAAAAATCTAACTAAGCAGTGATCCAAGAACTTTAAGACGCGTTTACCAGATAACTACCAAGCACAAATCAGGTGTCGGGTTCAACCAAAATTTGGGTCCGATAACTTTTGCACCTCAAGACAAAGGCATACCGCAGAACCATTGGACCCTGTTGTTGCCTTAAGTTAACGATTAACCACAATTTTAAGCGTGTGCGCTTGGTCTATCTTCGATCTTAAGTGGTGTTCTGGCTGGTTAACTGAGTAGGCCTTGGTTTCCTCAAGGCATAGCTTGCGGAGTCGTGGTGTCATACGTTTACAGCAACACAATTTGATAATATATTCAAGCAGGCGCAAGCTTTGGAGAAGTACGATCAGCCTACAAGTGGTGAGATCCGAAACATGCTTTGTTTGACTAAGCTGCGACCACTCATGCTTGCTAGAGGTTGCGAAAAATTGAAAAAAGGACCAACATATTAAAATTAGCTATGAAAATGACGTGATAGGGGAGCGCAAAATGTAGGCACTGAGAAGACATGTGAAGTAAACAAAGGGCGTGGAAAGGTGTGAAGGGCACTCAGAACGTAAAATGGGGAATGAATATTTCGAAAGGTCAAATATTGAGGAAAAAATAGTGAAGCCTATGGGAATGGGGAGGAGTGATGTAAACTGGGCCGAAAGTTGTTTTGCCGCACTACTTGGGTGGTAGAATTGATAAGGTAGTAGGATAAAGAACTAAAAACATTGTGCAGTTGGGTGGGTATCCATCCTTGGCAAGATAATTAGGTTAAGTGCTTATATAGCCGAGGATCCAGCCCGCGTGCCCTGCTAGATGAGACGTCTGCCTACTAAGTTGAAGATTGTGGGTTCGAGTCCCACCAAGGGTGTCCCGTTCAACAATGTATTAATTCTTTTGCGGTAGTGCCAAGTGTCTAAAAGCGTGCGTGGTCGCAGAGTGTGGACAAATAGAGGAAGAAGCTTGCTGCTTTATACGTGAGCACAAGTGCGCACTTAGCTGTGTTGCAAAGGTTCTAAATTATCCACACTCGCATAAGATTAAAATCATTTTGCTAAAATATTGCAACAATGCCTAACCTGTGTGCCTTTAAGTGTAATAAATCCAATACGAATTTGAACAAGTGGTTATGCACATATTTACACTCAATATGCACGAATTTGTGGAACCAAATATAAATGTTAATATGCATGCTTCCTCCAAACACTGCTTCAATGTGATTTTCTTTGTTTTAAGATAACATGTAAGCTCTCTTGCACACCAATGATGATGTGGCCCTCAGGCGGAGTATCGACACTTGGCTTACAGAGAAGGACCATGACCTCTGGCGTAGCCCACAGGCTAGTTTGCTCAGCCAATGCAAAGCGGTCGACTAAGTGCGCATTACCGAGACCGAGACATAACTAACCTCGTGTCTCAGGCATCGCAACGTACTCGGTGTTAAATTGAAAACACTTATGAGCGATTCGTACCAGACATTAAATTTTATACGACTAAAGTGATATCTTGCCAAGCCGTCACCCATCTTTCGATTTGGACTCGGGTTCAGGGACGAGGATCTTTGCTGACTACTGCGTTCGTCTACGGCCAGACGCTAGAAAATATGCCAAAATTCAGCTTTGCGAACCGGGTATGGGATCTAACCCAGCTCTCTACTGATAGACTCTCGCGCACGTTAACATTGCTGACGACTTTACGCATAAACGGTAAGACAACTCAACAGCGATTTTTCAAGGTGGTAACGACTATGTTGCTTCGGTAGTTAATAGCTTTCTAGCGGAACGTGGAGGTTGGGTAGCTGCCGATTATAGACAACGTCGTTGTCAGCCACCCTGTTATGGGTCGTCAGCGGCTCGCCAAATCGTAGCGTATGTAATCCATCAGCCTCAACGATTGAAATCAGAATGGATGACCCTCAAGATCGGATTAGCTTTCCGCTGCTACCAGTGAGGATTGGAATCAAGTCATTTTGTTGCATTCCATACGCATACCGGCTATCTTGTCCAAAACAGTAAAGCAGATCTACTCAATCAAGCCGTGGGTGAACCTCTTTGATAGCAGGGCGATAGCCTCAACACTGGACTTCCTTGAGGAGTTAACTTTTATTGCCTTCCTGACCCCAAAGCACTTTCAACAAAGATCGCAAAGGAAAGCTCGTCTCAATCCAAGATCAACAAAGTCAGTTGCGTTTTGCTGTTAGTAAAACGCTTCTTTGAGCTGAAGGCTAACGAATCCTGACGTCCTGAATAAGAAAGTGGGTAATTTTTGGAAGGTTTGGCTGCCGTGCGTATTCAGGTCCCCTCTTAAGTCAGGTCTACGTTAGTAAATGTAATTCCAGCATTTATCTGTTGTCATGTCCATGACTACCGCTGGGAGTTAAGTGAGTGCCCTATTGGTCTTCCGCGCCTCCCAAAGTTTGACTCTATTTTTACATTCGCACCCACGCAAAACGGCAGCAATTGGAAAGCTAGCAAAAGAAACTTAGCTACCGTGATGCTTGTTTAGAACGTCTTCGGACCAACTATTTTGAAGTAACAAGCAGTGGATAGACTTGCTAATGACGAATCCGTGGCCACTATGGCAATTGGCGGCCTTGTTAATGGGTCTGACCACCAGGTCCCAAGCCACGGATAAAAGTCCACTCCGAATCGTTTAACACGATAGACGAAGCTTCCTTGTTACTCCAACCCATTGTAAATGCGTTCAGAGGGGTCGCAATGTGTGAATTTAATCAGGTGGCAGGGAGAAGCAGTTTCAGTGCAATTGGATATGGCATTCCTAATTTAAAAACGAAAGGATTGGAAAGTTGAAGAGTAGACCTCCAGTATGGTGACTAATTTTTTGGCTGAAATGCAAGCAGCACATGGCAGCACTAGCAGCCACTTCAACGACCGATCTAAGGTTCCTAGTGACTGCTGCTTTATAATTAACATGTTTAGAACCAACGCACTTTGGCATTAACGCAGGGAAACATAGAATGCCCATTTCACCTCAATATTGCAGTTTCTATCAAAGGGCGTTTTTGTCACGCAACAATATTGAAACCTCGAAATAAGGCGATGATCAAGGGGCTCGTGCATTGTTGCTTCTTTTAACTTCATAGTTCTTCGTCCCCACCATTAATAGCGGCAGGGCGCTCTGATTTACTTACCTCAATCAAGTGGCTCTGAGCGTTCAGGGAATGGCTGGGTTTTATTGCACACAGCAAGGTTTGATGAATTTGCACCAAATTGTTACAGAATATGCGGCTGAGATTCTCGCATTGGTACACGCATAACTTGATTTTTGTGCACGCAAAATTTACCGCTGATAAATATTAAGCATCCCTATGCATTGGAAAACCTAAGAAGCAATAAAAATGGCAAAAGAAATAGCTTCGAAACAGAAAACCAGACAAAAGAACAGAACCCACGTTGCACGCATCTTTAAATCCTGCGATTTTCCAAGGAAGCCGTAGAGGTGCTTTGGCAATGTACTCATTGGTTTCGCTTTGAAGAGTAATGGATTATAAAATATTTAAAAATGGCTTAATTGAAATGAATTCCCTATTGTGTTAGATTAAATTTTGCATTGCTCTTAGAGTACTTTTAAGCCCTCCTGGTGAGATGAGCTGTTACGTTGGCCCATTCTTTTAACATCAATTTCAAACTAAACTTTAAGCTTGTGGACAAATAATTAACGCTAACTGAAAACCACAGCTGTCGTAGAACCAAGGGCAACAGGTCATTGCAATGCTACAGTAACCATCTATTTAAAATTCCATAATTTCGCCTCATAAACTAAATGTAAACCGAATTATTTCGTCGTCTATATAAACCTGCTTGACTGATGGCATGTGTTCTCGGTTTTCGGCCGCTAATGGCTGTAAAACTGACTTTGATTTTATCAAGCGCCCAATGCTTGTATTTTAAAACTTTCTAGGATATTGTTCACCTTATCCTTTTATTAGTCTGTTGCTATGATCTTCTCTCTCTTTCACTTCCTTAATAAGCCTTCTGTGCGTTCATAAGTAAATGCAACACAGACATTTAACTTTGACGTCTTTGAGAGCAATCTCACTGCTGCATAAACCCAGCTAAAATATTCGGCTGCATAGGGTCTTAATTGTCACTATTTGAGCGCATGAATGCTTTAAACGGTTGCTTGATTTTCGATTTGGGCAACAAGTCATCAACGGAACTCAGCTTTTATGTCTCCTCTGAGCATCCTGGTATCCCAGACCAAGCCAATGACCTTGATTCTAACCTATCGTCGCCAATACATGCCCTGACAGACTACTATGCTGCTCTTTCTCATCAGAAAATCTCAGCGTGTCACACATGCACTGAGACGAAGTCACATCCATCTTCGGTCTTCAAAAAGCACCCAACTGACATTTATTAAGTTTCGTTTTAGGTCTGGTTTCCTACAATACATTTATCTATTTGGTTTGTTAAAAATATTCTCGCCTTATCATTCATTTGTCTTCAGGGCTTCATGTTAAGCCCTTGTTAAAAATACCTACCTAAACCTCGTCAACAAGATTTCCTTGGGATCAAATAATTGCTGGTCATATTGCTTCAAATCTTGCAACCAGAAGCTGCTGTGATGGCTGTAGATTCGTTTCAATTATTCACACATCTCCGCGAGGTTATTCGAGCTAAAAATGCTTAAGTATCAACCAAAGCCAACATTTAACCTCTGCTTTTCTCCACCAGTTAGTGTTTATGTGGTTTCACGTATTTCTAGCCTAGACATATAAGCATATTCCTTCATCACCAGTGGCGCTGTCCCTTTATGCTAGAGAGCCATATCTAGCCATAATGCTGCCAGCGCACAGGACTATGAAGGGCCTCCTGACCAGACTAATAAAGCCTAATCCACAAGGTACAGTAAAAAATGCAAATTATCTCTACGCGCTTTATTTATTAAAAGAACAAAACTTTTAAACCACAAAATGTCCGTCACTTTGAACAAATAATCTTCCGCAAACCAACTCGCTTGCACTCCGAAAAATGAAAGGATTTTACTATGAAGATATCGGCATTATGGTCTTTGCACGCTTCCATGCCCACAAGAAATCACCTTACCGATCCTGTTTAGGTAGCACAACCTATGGTCTGAACTTGCGTACGTTGATTTGAATGATCGAGTGGCAAAACAAATCCCCATCCCTCCATTACCTGTGTATCATTTTGCCACCGATCCAAAGAAAACATTGGTTTCAAATATTGTTTCCCGCATTTCTTTCCACGTTGAGGTGCACGATACAAGCAAACCTGTACATTTATTTTCATCTATCTTAAATTTAAGCAAATGTTTTGGAAATAAGTGACATAAGTTTTACTAAACAGTGAAGTGTTTTAATGAGTATGAAAAGGAATGTGAGGACCCAATAACAGATTAAAGTATTGTGAACTAAATCTAATGTATGCGCAAGTTCTTCGCGGTCATCCGTGGGTTGCGTCTCAGGTGATGATTGAGAACGTGGAAGGTGGCGTTTATTGCAAGGTTTTCCGTGCCCGTTTCTCTAAATTATTTTGTGGCATTAAGTCCACAGCTGGATTAGGTGAGTTACATCTGGGTTCCTTTGGTGACTTGGTTGCTGGGTGGTGGCCCCATACAGAATCCTTCAGCTCTCATGTTTGAAAGTGGAAATCTTAGTATGATGTTTTCCTTAGTTCAATACTACCTTATCAAATGCGTCAAAGAACCCATCCACTAGCCCGCAGAATTAAAATTGAAACGGTGATTAACGGAAATACGTCATTGCATGCTAACGGGAAAATCGGTAGTTGGTCAGCGCGCCAGACACACATTCTGAGGGTCGCAAGCTCAGTCTCACTTTACACACTCTTTATTCTCTAAAGCACCAAATTAAGAAATGGGCGGCGCCGTGTCGCGATGGCCGAGTGGTTAAGGCGATGGACTCGAATTCCATTGAGGACTCCCCGCGCAGGCTCAAATCCTGCTCGCGGCGTCTTTTCCGCTCTTTAAAACTCTCCAGTTCTGCCAACGCCTCTCAACCCCGCTTGCACACCAGTGCGCTATAGATATACACCACCTGTTCACCTGACGCAGCCGCAGCGTTACACGGTTGTGAGGAGCCAGTTTAGTGGACCGATAGCAGTATGTTTTGCGAAGAAGTCACCGGAGTCGCAGAAGTTAGAAAGGATTTACTGGCGATCGCTTACTGGCGCCACAAGCGGGATCCAGACCTGCGCAGGAAACGCCCAATTAATTCCTGGTCCATCGCTTCGCCCACCCGACCGTGGAGACGTATTTTCAACTCCACCATCCCCGTCGACGGGACCATGCAGACGTACCCTACATCAATGCATTGCTTAAGCTCACCACAGAACAACAACGGCATTACCATCATCAATGTTGCGGCTATTGTCCATGGCCGTTACTTACACGATTACGGGCAGGTATGTTGGTACATGTGCAACACGTATTTAGACATCGAGTGGGTCTTGTAGTTGATGATAGTTGTAACACTATGCATCAGGCACGCCGTGGTAGCTTAGATGGGAGATCAAAATGTCCTTGATTCGAGCCCGGGTTGCAGCAAGTTCACTACTGAACTCTCGCCCACCCATCCCTTCCTTTGCTTACGCCTCTACGAATGCGGACATGGTGGGAATTGAGCCACTGCAAAGACGACCATAGTGAAGCAAAGAAGGCTGTTCATGTCGTCTGCGTGGGGAGCAATAATCGCTACCACGATGCACGTGAGAATCAAGCAACAACAACAGCAATCCTTCGCCTTCATCATCCGGCTACTGCCTGGCGCCTCGATACTTCCTATCCGCCTTATCTACCCCAATTTCACCACAACATGACTCCCTCACCGCTTTCACACCTGCTCACCTTAACACCACGCACATCGACGATGCCCTCGGCGATCCATCCTTCACTCATTCAACTAACCTCACTCGCCACCTGTTCACAACTTCGCTAGTGTCCTAATGACACCAATCCATTGACCTCTGCTCCTGATCTGCCGGTGCTACATATGGTTATAATTACCCGCTTAAGTGGTTGAACGACCTATGTTTTGAAGCGATGGGAGCACGAGCGGCTCAATGGCGGTGTTTGGAATGCCACCTACCCGCTGTATATTAGCCACTACTCAATACCGTAGGACGTGGTCTGGTGAGATGTTTTGTGACGTGGTGCGGGGACAGTCTCGGTAACAGCAAGAGAGGCAGCATGTGGACGTAAGATTGTATCTGGAGGGAGTGGCATATGGTGGGCCATTGCTACTACCCAAAACTAAACTGAGAAGGCTTACTTTTAAGTCGAGCACTAAATTAGGTGCAATTTGGACTAATGTGGGCATCTTTTCTTTCGTCTATGTGTAAAATTCCATGTCGAAACTGCCATCACGGCATAAATGAGCCGGCTGGATTTTATTATTATTCAAATTAGGATTTGTCAAAAGTAAGGACGTTCCCTCCACTAAATCGAGTTTTACTACCTTAAAGTTAGTTTTCTAACCAACTTAGCGGTGATCTTTTGTCAATATATAAGTACTTGTGCGTGGAATTCAAATTCTTCGGTACAGATCGGCGTAACATTACCTAGGTATTTGGCAAGCGGGTGTGCCATTTCAAGATGCGCTGCGTTTCAACCAGTTACTTTATGATCATAATAATTGCTCCACGCTAAGACTAGGATCAGCGCGTTAACAATGGTTACTGAGAAATACGATTTCGCTTAAACTTCTCCCGAGTATCCCATCACCACGCCTAAGAAGTTGATTCATGCATTTTTCGCCATGCCGTGCACTTCTAATCTCCTTTGCCAGCCCTACTTGATTAATGGGATCTGAACTGGTTCACTTCATACTTATCGGCCATTGGTAGTGCGCAGACTACACTGACCGCTTTCTGCTACGCGCATTGTCACCTATGCATCATCAGTATTAATGCATCCGTGATTAACACTGCATTTGAGGCAGTCTACAAGTTGATAAATTGGGTAGAATGCGAAGTGGCTTTTTCCGTTCCCAACTCTTAAGCATTTTATTCGTTATGTAGGATTGAATTTGAACATGGCAACATCACCTCACAAGGTCATGCTATTTATAAGGCAAATTTATCATCTCAGGTAGAAATTATGAACGACAAACATGCAGCGAACGCAAGGCTTATAAGAAACGGATGACAACTCGAAAAAGAAAGAAGTGAGTTTCCGAATGCAAAACGGTTCCCACCAAATACGATTTGAAATCTTGCAAATATACATAGCCTAACCAAACCTGTTTGCTCTCCTCATGAAAATGGATAAAACACTTCGAATCCATCATTTTCACTGCTACATACATCGTGCTTAGAGCTCTTAAGAGGGGCAAATGGACTTCCAAATGGTAATGCAACTGGTGGGAGGCCAAGTTTATGCCTAGTGTCCACACAGCATTCGGTTGGAACTTAACGCTTGTGTGAAATGCTCCCTTGTTCACACAATGACTTTGTAAATGCCATATCAAGCTGACCCATTGCAGACAAACTTTGATATTTCTGCTAGGTGCAAGCTCATGGCTCATATTTTACTAAATACGAATTCTCCCAGCCGGTATCTTAATGGCCTAAGGCCAGTTGGACCAAGTGTTTAGTCTTCCATGGGCACTGAGTTGGCTAAATTAGTTAACGTTTCTGTTGAAATATATCACACAGCACAACTAGCTCTGAGAACGATTGGGGGACTTACTTGGTATCTTTTTGGTTTTCACGTGAATTTTTTGGTCACAGATTGATTTTTGGGGGCTTGGGTGTAAATGATGAAGTGGATATCAAGACTTCTCCTAGGACTTCTTTTGCAGCCCCACTTGCCAGTAAGTTAGTGAAGAAGCTACATCAGCACTTTACTTACGGTGAGGCTGAACTTGTGATTTATGCTGTCAAATGGCATTATGTTCGAAACTCCAATTGAAAAATGGAACCTATTCGTTCGCGTTCAACTACTTCTGGGTAGCTGATTCACGGTATCTTTCAATAAGGAAAATAATTCTGTGATGGCGAAATTCCATTGGGTGTAATTTCCATTACTCATTTCATTATCCTCCTCAGTAGTCTAAACTACGTAATTTGAAAAGAGAAAAGATCCGCCACTGTGTCGGGTTTACGGTGGATTTGATGCATTGGATGCATCTCGCGTCCCATGCATATTTAGCTAATGCAGGACAATGGTGAACACCCCATTTACCCCTTAGCAAGCATACAAGTGCAGCAATTACCAAATTCAGGACTGCATCCTTCCAACATTCCTGATGGATGTCCATCGTTAAATGCGAATCAGATGAGAGTTGATTCCATTAGAAAGCGCATCATAGCATGCGGAGAAAACGACCCACCACGGTTTAATGGCCATACGCGCTTGACTTCCTTTTTGTGATAAAAGCACAAGTGTTTGCCTTAATCATGTAAGATACAGTAAAATTAACATGAACAAGTTGTTTTATCAGGTCACAACTCTCGTCCCCTTATTGAAGTGAGGCGTCGGCGCAACAGGCTTCTTTATTGGTCCCTTCCGATCATTCGGCTTGCATCTAAATGCTCCTAATTTCTAATGCATTTTGCAGAGCAGCCGGAAATTTGGATGTTAGGTGGCTTGACTTCATTGTGGAAGAACAACTGTGAAACCAGTCGAATTTCAGCTCATAGGAGTAACACTGTCAGGTCATTATTATCAAAGTAAAACTCACAAGAATTAAGCAAGCGCAATGCACTTCTATATTCGCCATCTGGGTGTTGTTTGGTAGGAGAAGTCACAATGTTGCTAAGTGAACAAGGATAAAGTGGTAAATGGTGCATTTTCTGTTTCATAAGGACCCGCAGTAAAAGAATTACTCAAGGAACGCAGGATACGAACCGAGTCATTGCACGTAGATTAATCAATAAACCAGCAACTAGACTACGCAAAAATTTGCCCGAGAATCACCTACAGGTAGGCGTTGGTGACTGCAAAGACCGCAGAACTTAAGGCAGATTTGCTAGTTTTAGCGACGCGTAATGCATTCACATAACTTAACTACCAACTGCAATGTAATGAGCACTAAAAATAACTTAGTCATGATATTGTAGTTTCTTCCAGGTTTTAGCGTTGGAAATGCCATTACGGGTAAAAGTAGGGTACTACGCATTGTAACCACATGCACTGGCCTGCTGGTGTTCAGTATATTAACCATCTCAATGCATTTAAAAATACCGCTTTAATCCCTCATTGGTTCCACAGCCACATTGTAGAACGAGTTGTAGTACTTTGGCTCGTAAATCAGCAAATGGATAAGGTCGACGTGGCTTTAATTGAGACGTAGCTGCGGTGAGGCAATTCCTGTTCTCGCCACCTTCTACTTCGGCTACACATAAGAAACAGGATGGAGCCATCAATAGGCAAACATATAAAACCTTCTCTGGCAAAAAAGACCTAAGACGATAAGCTCATCTAAACTTAATTAAACTGTGCCTAACTGAACCATAAATTGGCCTTAACAAATGATTTCACAATCCAAACGTTCTGTGTTGTTGACCGACTTATGGACCTCACGGAAACAGTCAGCACTTTGCACCGGAAAACTACCATCTATTCAATTTACAACCTTATATAGAATAGCAGCTACCCACAAGTGATGAGAGATTAGACAGAGTTTCTTCATTCACATTTTGGTTTATTTATTCAATAGAAATTTCCTTGTTCTACAAACAAAACCTCTAGTGTTAGTGCTAGTTCTCACTCCAGAGTCGCACTTTTCATGCACATTTTTACTCGATTAAACACGATCTGAGCAGCGAGATTAAACCTAATAAATTGTATTTAATTATTTTCTAGTCTGCCAACGAAGGTTTTATACTGCAAATCAATCTTCATTTTGGAAATGCGATGGTTGTGGCGTGATGCGAAATTCGCAGAACTAGAAACATTTCCTCCTACTTCGTCCGAAATGCCTATTTTCGCCTGCGCGAAGTGCCATCCAAAGTGGTCTTGGCTTAGTGATCCTGCAGGCTACCAGCGGCTCTAATGCAGAAGAAACTTTGGACGAGTGCAAGAAGTCTGTGACGTGACCGCAAACAACCGCATGCATGCACACAAGGGCCTTTTGTTTTTTTGAATACGAATACCCACGCTCAAATAGTAGCCTTCTGCATACTGAACTCGGCACCTTCACGCGCATGCTTCTAGGGATGAAAATTACCCTTTTTGTGTGACAGCGCTAATTTTACAAATAATGGTACGCACTTCTTTGGAATTATTTCTTATAAAATTGCTATCCAGCAGGCGTTTAAGATGAAGCTCTTTAGTAGAGCAAACATTTTATTTCAGAAGTACTTTAATATCATGAGTTCGACCAAACAAATTAACCATCTACAGCACTATTTATCATCCAGGGCACAAGAACTTCAAAGGTAGATTTCTGGAGATACCCTTATGTCGTATGTTTTTCACAATTGTTCGTTCAGCTAGGATAATGTTAAATGGTTCGTGCAATGCTCGTACATTGCCAAGACTTTTTTCACGAATCAATTATGTCACGCTTTTACATGTGTCGCGAGACTTGCTCTCTTATGTATGCATCTATATGAATGCAGGAATCCGTGTGAATCGATCTCTAAAGAAACCCATTTAGGCTAATATTTACCTTTCCGTATTCAGTAGTCCGCCTTTGACGTCACCAAACACTTTTGGATTTGGCATAACTGTTTTTAAAACTGCTTTGGAACAATGTAAAACATAACTTCTGAAACTTGGGTTGCGCAATAATGTCGTGATTGCCACAGTTTCCAGGTTCTGCCATTTTTACTTTGTGCATGAGAATGCATCGCATGGTGATATGTACGGCTACTCAATGCAAATTTTTGGCTATATTGTCACAAAATATGACCTGTTATGCATGTGCAAACTCTGGTTATATTCGCCATTGTTAAATGCTTTTACTCTGGTTGCATGTTAGCTCTATTCTATCATTGCTAAATGGCTACTCCTCTTTTTCGTTTGCCTATTAAACGCATTGCTGTAATGCCCCAATCTTACGCTATTGTGTTTGCCGTTATGAACGTCAACCTTTATCCACCGCACACCTCCTCACCCACTTGCAGTAGAATCACCTTTAAGTTTACTACAAAATGGTATTTACACGCGTACAATAGATGCGATGGAAAGGAAATACAAATCCAAGATAAGAACAGTTGAAATGAGTTCAAGGGGATCAGGTGCAGGTGTTGTGGCAACATAATTAACGTTAAGCGAAACGTTATTTATATACCGACACGAAAATGTAAAACTTACGCAATCGCACGAAGGTCGTAGCTCCATCTTTCTCCTTTACCAGCTGTGGCTCAAAAGTCACTCCCGTATATAGTTTGCATTTGCCCTTAAATGCCATTAAAATGAAACAAGCTCTAATTAATCAAAAGGGAGCACTACGCATTTTGCAGGAATTAATACATCCATGAGAAATGTAAACATTTAAGAATTCTGTGTTTGCTTCCGGCCTAACCTAGTGTCTAGATTTTTAAGTAAATAATAAAGCGTCATTTGTTTTAAAGATTCTAATATACACGGATTGTAAAGGCGTACAAACAGGCTATCACAAAATCTGACCACTACATGTTGTTTTCGGTGACCATAATTTTGGATTGAAGAGATTTATTCGGGTAGGTATATCATAGGGGACCAAAAATGAGTGATTTGGTGCATCCAAATATCTGCAGGACCAAAAAAGTGCAAAGTACTTTGCTAAAATATACAAGAACATCAGTTTGCCACGAACTAGCTCCTGAATTTACTAATAAATTATTTTCGACGTTAGAAACTGCACAGATTTATTTTACTAGCCTTAATTTTTCAAGAGCGGTAAAGGTATGATTCTTTTACAATGCAAGCCGATCGCTCCAACTTACCTCAGTCTCGACGTGGACAGCAATGCTGCACGCACATTCACTGCACATTACCACGCATGACATGGCATCTAACGAAAGCACTCGTGGCTGTACTTTGACATCGTAGGATGTATTAACTAGGGCTCTGTAATCATCAGGGACGCCAGAAAGTAGGGCGGTGACCAAGTCAAGCGCTATTAGCCTCATTTCCCAAATGAAAATTTCTTGCTCGTACCGTTTGCATTCGGATTCTTTTGATTGGCCAAGCATGATTTCCACAACTAGTCAGTCTATCATCGCGATTGGTTGACGAAACCCATTTGAATATTCGCAGCCTCCGGAAAAGCTCTCTGAATAATGGAAACGCAAATATGCAGAAAAAGTTCACACCACTTATTACAGCTTTGATTTACAACATAAATTTTCAGCTAATCAACTTCTAAGGATTAAGCTAAGCCATTTTTGAATCGCATGTCTACAAGCCTACGCGAAGTGCCAGCTAATGTAATCATGGTTTGGGGATCCTGGAGGCCACTAGCGGCTCTAATGCAGAAGATGCTTTAGACGAGAGCAGGAAGTCTGTAGCGCGACCGCAAATAAACACGTAAATGCACACAAGAGTCTTCTATTTTCAAATACGAATGCCCACATGCAAATGACAGACTTCAACACACTAAGCTCGACACCATCACGAGTATGCTGGCGCTGGAATGATTTAATTAATCAAGTTCAAGTTGGGTATTGTTCAAAATCATTTTGGTAACGTCAAGTGTTGCCGTATTTCTCTAGGGAGAATCTAGATAGTTGTAAGATCGGTAATCTCATAAGTGAAAGCATGGTCTTACCAACCAGTTCTTCTCCTTCTAGCCGATTCATTAGCCCTAAATCATCTTGTGGGTGCATTTTCCATATAAAGTAAAAAAGGAATAGACACGAATTTTAGTTTTAACATCAGTAGGACGGAATTTTTAAATGTAAAAGTTAAGTATAAATTATGGAAGTTGATGTCGCTTCATAGTTAAAACGTTTGCAGTAGTAAGCGCCGCAATTTGCAAATAAGCGTAATTTTTCACCAATTTATAGGCTGCTAATGATGTAGGATCCCGCATTGAAAGTGTTAAAACGAAAAGCACTTGAACATTTGCCATAATAATCCTCATTTTAAATTTTATGACAATAGAAATTTGTGCAATCGTTGCAAAACTTAGCAGAAGCCCACCACTACGAATTAAGTTAATCAAGGGCAATAGTATCGAGCTAAGCATTTGTATCATAGTAAATATGGCAGTCTTGACGTTGTTGCAAAGGCATCTTTTATCACTGAGGCATGCATTAAAAATCAAACTAGTGCATCCAATCAATGTCAATCAAGATGGACTTAAGTAAATATATCTACGGGCAAACCACTTGAGGACCTCGATTTCTGTAAACAGGTTTCATGTGCTCTCTTTGAGTAGCTGCATTCAGATCTTTCTAGAAGTTCTTCATTTCGTCAAAGGATGAAAGCTGATTAGGTCCTCAAGTTTGGACGGAGTACTGGCTTACGATGTAGTGTTGCTAGTGCTCACGGCGACTAGTGGCAGGTCAAAGGTGGTGCAGTAGTCGCTATTGCTGGAAATCATATCAAATGAAGTAGCGCACCAGGACGATGCTAAAGACACAGCCCTCCTCACATGTTCAGACAATCGACCCAAGTGTTTGAAAGCGGGTCAACGATGGCTGATAGTAAAGTTTGCTAGGTGAGTTCCTTTTGCTATCCAACGATTTTCAGTACAGCTTTTCTGGACTGTCCACTCTAAGCAAGACTTCAAAATTTACACCCGTATAGGTTTCATCACATATTCTGAACATCTGAGCCGATCGCAGACAATAATACTATTTATGAAGCGCTTTCAGATATTAGTGTTAGTAAAGCTGACGGCAGCACGCACCCTGTCATTGTTTGAGAATATAGTGTTTTGTAAAAGGTAGTTGCAATATGCGCATACTTCATTTCACCGCGCCAGGAATCAGTTCATCGCATGGGTGTGTAAGACCATTTTCTAGATTACAAACTTGGACCGCTGGTGGGCTGATACAGAACACACAAACTCGCTACTAATGTTGATGTTATTTACAATCAAAATTAATAGGAAGTTTAGGGCGACTGTTCCCATTGATGCCTGCCAGTCGGTTTGGGTGAAATTTGTTTAAATTTATCTGCCTGTTCCTGGCATTAATGCATGTTTCAACTAGCAATGCAGTAGGTACATGCTCCTTCAAAAAGTTAGTATTTCTTTCCTAAATGTTGCATTATAATTAATGTGCGGTAGTTCTGGTTGAGCAGTAAACGGCAACGCTTTGAACAAAATGCGTCGTGAATGAGAAAAAATCCAAAAATGCAGCGTTTATAGTCCACGCAAGTTAATGTAGCAATGTGATAAATGCTCGTTTGTTACAAGTATAACAATGAGACACATGCGTGCATTATTATTGTAATTTCGACTTTTATTTTAAGTTTATTCACAATTTGCCGTTTCATTAGTTGAGAATTATCAGGTTAATTTTCAAAGCAAAAGAACTGTCATAATCCGAAAATAGAGCAGCTGTTATCGCGAAGTGTCGTTAAAACCGGAATGGAACTGATGAACGGATTAGTAGTTAGCATAACATACATTGATAAGATGTAGGTATGCTGAATGGGTCCTAGACACGACGTGTTCCAACGCTGAACATTCGTCAGAGTTTGTAAATTGCAGTATCAAGCAGGAGTTCCTTGATTTAGGATGTAGCATTATGCTATCTCAGACTATGCTACGAGAACCAGTTTAATGTCTAGCACAACTGACTGTAACGATGCGTGATCTTCGCCCAATGAATCTACGTAGAGAGAGTGAAAGGCTTGATAAACGATAAAAATGCTATGTTCTTGATAATTGACGAACAGCTCAGAGAATGAGAATGGATGTGAGTAGAGCGGCGATAGCCGTGTGACAGTAGCATAAGGGCTGAAATCACAGGCAAAAATGAGGTCCATTAATCTAAGCTTGAGGTTGGCAAGTTGACGTGTCGGTCGCCAGCACATCGGAACAGGCAGGCTATTGTATCACTTAATTCAAACTCTGCCTGCACACCTCTTAGGTAACATTAAGGTGCCTTCATATTCCAAGAAAGGCTGGATTAGATGTCAAG